>ML783525.1:855349-905516 GCA_009831015.1 Picea engelmannii | reverse complement strand
CTTCATTAAATCTTGTAACACGGAGGGAGTAAGAAATTTAATTTATTCAAAAAAAAAAGTGTTGGAATAAATTAAAAAAAAAAAAGAATTAATTGTTTTATTGTTTTTGATAATTTAAAATATACTAATTAAATGAGAAAAGGAAAAAAGGGTTAATCTAAAATATTAGGAAACTAGGAAAAGAGGTAAACATAAAAGGGAAAAAAGAGGAAAGTCAAACTTAGTAAAGTATCTACCATTTAAGAGCTTTCTAATTTAAATTGAACTAGCAATTTAATAAAAGAGAAAGTTATTAAAACCTGTAAGAGAATTTGGGGACACCTAAGAGTGATTCTAGGAGTAACTCTTGGTCGGTGTGGGAAATAAAGATAATTAATTAATTAAATAAATAAATTTATGGAGGAATGAAGGGGATGGGTGACACTTGTACGGGGAGAAATTTTTAGGAATTAAATTCTAAAATCTTAATTAAATGAGA
Source organism: Picea engelmannii (assembly GCA_009831015.1). Taxonomy (NCBI): domain Eukaryota; kingdom Viridiplantae; phylum Streptophyta; class Pinopsida; order Pinales; family Pinaceae; genus Picea; species Picea engelmannii. The sequence continues at coordinate 905,038 of ML783525.1, read as the reverse complement.
TTTTAGGAAAGTAAAGAACCACAAAACTCTATATAATGAAGGGAGGAGATGGAGGTTGGAGGGTCTTCGATTTGCGTAATGTTACATTGTGGAAATAATTACTCGATGAATTAACTTGTGGGAGTTGGGATACCCAGCTCGGTGAGGAGTGGTAGCTCGGCCTTGCAATGTGAGCTGGGAGCTAGGCGAATCTATGGATAGTGTGTGTGTGGCCCCTTTGCGGTTCGGGGGGCTAAGGGAGAAGAAGAGTACCCCTAACATTGACTGGGAGGTATCGGTGAAGTCTCGCTGGTTGGAAAGTGGGAGTTGATCAGAGTGCACGAGGCGTCACTCAGAGTGGGCGATTAGGAAACGGTACGCTCTCTTCATTTTTGTATGGTATAATGTATTAGGACTTATGCTTGGATCTTCTTATTTAATGGAGAGGTAAACTGATGTTTTTTTTAAACTGATGACTGAAACGTTTCTTAGCCCAGATCGATGATAGGTTGACTCCCATGGCTTCTTTTCCCCACACATCTTGACCAACTTGCTGTGTTGATTATGACCTTGAGGTCATTTAGATTTCATCCCTAGCTTACCAGTCCTCGCCTAAGCAGTTGGCTAGGAGCCTGATCTATGGTTGTCGCCTTAGCATTAAAAGACCTATGGATCTCAACGACTTGCTTTTCTGTGCAAGGATGGTGAGAGAAGGACTTTCTTTCCCGCCGCCTTCCCTGTTTGTTTTTCCTGATGATGGTCCTTGCGCCTTCTAGTGTTGAGTATTTATGCCCTTGTTATCATTCCCATCCCCAATTTTCAACTCTGCCTTTTCATGCTTCTAGCTTGTGTTTAGCATCTAAACCTCGACGAATCTACCCTGAATCGATTGTGACTGAAATTATAGTACCATAGTAAATTAATCTATACCAGTACCCATTTCATCCATACATAATGGTCTGAGAATCATTTGCTTGATGTGGTATAAGTTAGTGAATTCACACAACAGACTTTTACATAGCTATTTATATTCGAGTTAACTTTCAATTGAGGTAGTGTTTGTATCTGGCAATGTTTATAGCGATGTAGCGAATTGTATTTATATTCAGCGATGTTATAGAAAAATTATGCTTTGGATTAAACTCCAACGATATTTACCATTATTGTTACTCCTTGATCAGTGCGCAGCGATACAACCATTTCAAATGTAGCTGATGTTAGTTCTTAATATACACATAGAATATTTATCTAGTTATTGTTACTCCTCTAATCGGTGCGCAATGATACAGATCTATGGAGTGGTACAGTGTTCTTGTTATTCTGCGCAGCTATGTAATTATCTAGTGTAGTTGTTATTGTATTCTTGTTAGGAGACAAGCATTGTGAGCAATAGGCACTTCGATTTCATTATTACTATTCTAGTTGTCTCTTTAAATATATGCACAACGATGATTCCTTAGAATGGGTTATGGTAAAGTCTTGATTTACACCCATCATTATATAATGATGCTTTTATTCTTAATTTGACACAACGAATTGAGCCTGGGTGTTTCCTTGAGGTCAGAGCGCTCCCAGAGATAACCTACAATGAATTTGAGGTATCAGTCTGACAATCAATTTGCCTTTGCGTTGATTAAAATATAATTATTACCCAGGTATTCTGCACAATGAATGTTGGATGACATTGACATTAATGGCTTGGTAATCAAATCTTTATCCCATGGGGCTGTTGACAGTCCACCCTTGACAACACCTTTCTCTAACAGTGATGGATAAGATTTCATTGGAAGTGAATACCTTTTTAATTACTGTGTGAGGGTGCGTTTTTGGGGAGCCGTTTTTGATGTAAACGAATTATAAAATCATTAAAGAGTAATGGCAATGTTACACACATGGATTTTTTTTTTTTTAAATCTTGATGATTGGTAGTGTTTTTATTTTGCAGACAACCACTTAATTTCTATCAAAATAATGATGGTATTTTGGATTCCACCACCCCCTTGCACATATGGCTAATCTTATTGCTATTCTACCTAGCACAGATTCACACAACAACTTAATATCCCGTCCTTTTTATTTATTTAGGATTCCTTTTAGTGGTTGTAATTTCCTATTTTGGGCTGCGTGTGGGCAATGGTAGTGGGCGGTTTGGACTTAATGATGACAGACTCTGTTTATTTTTCCCCCTCGTCTTATGCCAGCCCTATCCTATTTAACGTATGGCGGTTTTACACAACCTTGAATAACCACTCACCGCCATGTTAATAGATGATAGTATCACTTTTTGTGTGTCACCGTTGACTAATCAAACCATAGCAGTGGTGGTAGGCCGCTTAATTGCCTTAATATTTTCCGTCTACACGATATTAATTGTCCTTATGACTGCCTTTGTTTTGACAGCTTTTATTCCCATCTTTATAAACTTAACCTAATACCTTAAGCCTTTTCCTCTTGCTAATTATTATTGGTTGTTATTTTTAGTGCTATCCTTATTTCTAAATTAGTGGTTGATTTTTGGATAGGGTTGTACAATATCTAGTTAACCTTTCTCAACGATGATTTATGGGTATATAGGTATGTTAAATTTTGAATACTTTAAATTTTTGGTGAAAGTGGTGTCAACCATTGTCTGGTTAACCTTTTCAACAATTTTGTCACTTCCCTTATTGCAAGGTTTTTCTTTTAAAAATAAATGTACCTTGATAATTTTATTTTAAGGTGTGTGATTGATTGTTGCGCAAGGATTGGTTGTATCTTGAGTGTCCTAGTCGCCTTGCTAACTTTTCATAGGGTGCTAGGGTTAGTAGTCAGTGTTGATAGTACTTGATCTCCTAGCGCATTGTTTTAGCGGGTATTGGGGTCCGGACCTGTTGTGCACCACGTTGTTGTCGCGCCCATCACCCCGCAACGACATGATTCCTGGGAAGGGGATCATTATGCGCCCTATTGGAAAGAGGTGAAGGATGACTTTCCCAAAGTCGATACTCCCGTCATGGGCATTGCTCGTTGTATTATTTTAGGGTGCATGGTATGAACCCTCTCATGTGTTGGGTGGCAAGCCATCGAGGTACTAGTTAACTGGCCGCCGTGGCTGTTATGTCAGGATGGGGATGTTGTCCCTTATCTTGTAGGCATGATCATGTTACGTTGGGTAGGTAGTCATTTCTCCTTTTGTTCTACACCTGTTTTCCCAGTAGCCTTGGTGCCAGTGCGTGGAGTCTTAGTTGCTTGTACCCTGGTTTGCATGCTTGTGTTCATCGTCAGTTGGGTGGTTAAGCCTTTGTCATCGTCGCCACCTCTCCTTTACCAAGAAAAAAAAATTTGCATCTTCTTCTTCACTGGTAGTCGTAATGATGGGGCCATTACACATGGCATCAGAGTGGGTTCAACCCTGCGATTGTGGATTGCCATGTTTCCACTGCATTGAAGCTTAAGTTGACTTAGTCCTAACTAAAAAACTTAACGTGTTCTTGTGGCGATGTCCATTAGCGGATGCCACAAAGTTTCACAGCAGGTGTCATGGATGGAGGTGCGACACCTCTAGAAGTGTCGCGCCCTTAGAGTCTAGCCCCAAGGGGAGGAACAAGTCCTTGGGATGGATCCGATTGTTATAATGGATGATGATGGTTTGACAAGGTGCTTCCAGGGAATGTCAGAGGCCTTGATTCACCATATGTATTGAGATAAGGCTAGGGCACCTGTACCCTGGAGGGTTCACAACATGCCCAACCAGTACCGTTAGTATTCGCTTCAAACTCGAGACTGTCAATTTCTGAGTTCTTTGGTGCCCCGGACGTCACACATTCCAAGGCATGGTGCAACAGTATTGGCAATGTGCTTGTGCTTCACAATTATACTTCCAACATGAAGGTCCACATGGAGGTCCTCCACTGAAGGGGAGTGCTCTTCCATGGTGGAATACCCTCTTATCATTTCATTATGACCGTCAAAAACGTGTCATGGGAACTATTCGAGGAATGGTTCCAGGAGGGGTATCTTTCTGAGGAATTCATTGAGCGACAACTCAACGATTTCAACACCTTGCGATGAGGCAACCGCACGGTGCCTGAGTACGAGGCTCGTTTTGGAGCGGCTTTGGTGTACTCCGCACCAAATTACCCAGAAAAATAAGGTCAAGAAGTTTGAGTTTGGTCTTATTGTTAGAATTCAATGTCTACTTTGGGTACCAGGACTACTGGACCGAAGAAAGTGTGTTGGACTGTGGGGAGCCACAGTACCAATGCAACTGCCCAGAGGAAAGGGGCCAGGTCATCTAGATCAGTTGAACCCACTACCATGGGAGTTTTGGGCAAGGCCCATCAGATTCATGCAGCAGTGAATAACCTCCACGAAGAGCACTAGTCGACCATGCTCGAGACATTAGGTACCATCGCTGACCAAACCTTTAGTATTTAGATAGATCTCGGTGCAACAAGAGTTTCATTTCGAGTGCAACGTAAAAAGGATTAAAGTAAAGGCTTTTGAACAGGATGAGTGTAGCTTGTAGAAATGGCCTTAGGGGCCAACAAAAGGTTGGGGGAAGGGTTACAGTCTGAACCCTTAACCTGGGAGAGTTGTTGCTAGGGCCAACCTGTGTGTCACGATCTCTGGATCCCCTGACGTTGTGATTGGTGTGGATTGATGGAGTCACATGAGGTGACCCTCAACTATAAGATGAAATGGTTGGGCTTGTTCTAGGATGAGGGACAAAGATGCATGATTGTAGGTTGAAACCAGGGAGTTTCCCTGAGGTTTATCGCGTCCTTGAAGTTACGTAAGAGAATGCGTAAGGTAGGTAATCTTTTTGCGATCCTTGCGTTGAATGAAAAGGGAGTCGCAAAAGGTCGAGAACACCCTCCTCTGGTGAGAAATATTGTGGACATGTTCCCAGAGGAGTTACCTGGGATGCCACAACAGAGGGATTTGGAGTTACCATAGACTTAAAACTAGAAAATGAACCAATAGCTAGAATGGCTTATCGGATGCCGACCCTAGAGTTAGAGGATTTGAGAATGCAATTGAAGGAATTGTTGGACGTGGGACAGATATGCCCAAGTGTGTCACTATGGGGTACGCCTGTTATTTTCATACAAAAGAAGGATGGGTTGTGGAGGCTCTACATTGACTACCATGAAATGAATAAGGCCACAATCAAGAATCAATATCCGTTGTTGAGGATTGATGATTTGTTCTATCAAATGAAGGGCGCGATGGTGTTCTCAAAGATCAACTTGCGATCAAGATACCACCAGTTACGTATTAAGGAAGATGACATCCCTAATACCACCTTTAAGATGAGGTTTAGACATTACGAGTTTACTGTTTTACCGTTTGTACTGACAAATGCCTCAGGGGTATTTATGAGTTTGACGAACGGGGTGTTCCACGAGTACTTGGACAAGTTCGTCCAAGTATTCGTTGATGATATTTTGATCTACTCTTGGACAATGGAGGAGCATGACGAGCACTTGCACTTGGTACTACAGTCTCTGCGAGAGCACAAACTGTATGGGAAGTTGTCCAATTTCTCTTTTTATCAATCAAAGCTTCACTACTTAGGGCATGTCATCTTTAGCGAAGGCATCACCATGGATCCAGCCAAGGTCGAGGCTATTATGGAATGGCTTGCACCGATGAATGTCCCAGAAGTGCATAGTTTCATGGGTTTAGCAAGATACTATCGACGGTTCGTTGAGGGATTTTTGAAGATAGAAAATACGATCACAGAGTTGTAGAAGAAGAACAAGAAGTTTGTTTGGACCAAGAAATGCACGGAATAATTTTGAAGGCTCAAGGAGTTGTTGACAACAACACCAATACTAAAGGTCCCTGACATGGATGCAGACTTCTTGGTATGCATTGATGCATCCGAGGAAGGCTTAGGCGGAGTCTTGATGCAAAATGAATGCGTGATCGCTTACATCTCGAGGAAACTGAGAAGGCATGAGGATAACTACATGACACACGATTTGGAAATGTTAGCCATCATGTATGCCTTGAAGGTTTGGAGACACTACCTTGTTGGATGAAAATTTGAACTAAAGACTGACCACTGTGGACTACAACACATCTTTATGAAAAGAAACCTGAACGCGCGACAACGACGTTGGTCGGAATTACTTAGCGAGTACGACTTCAATATTACTTACATAAAAGGAACAATGAACTGAGTAGTAGACGCATGGATTCAGAGACCATGCATATTTTCGGTGCTGCCTCTTTAGATGAAACTACGTGAAAAGATTCTAACCTTACAGCGTGACGATGACTGGTACAAAGAGGTCGAGGGTTTTATCAAACAAAACACAATGATGGTACCACGATTTGAAGGATTTTCATTTGATAGAAATGGTTTATTGAGGTTTAAAAAATGGATCTACTTACCACCGAACGACAAGTTGAGGATGTTGATCTTGAGCGAGGCTCACAGAGCAGTTTACATTGCTCACCTAGGAGTCACGAAGATGAGGGCAGACCTTAAACCCTTATTCTTCTAGATGGGAATGAAGGCTTACATAGTCAACTATGTGCCCATATGTCTAAAATGTCAATAGGTAAAGGATGAACATAGACACCCAACAGGATTACTACAACCAAACGCTATTTCGGAATCGAAATGAGAGGTTATTTTGATAGATTTAATTATTGGATTTCCATTAACAGCAAGGAGACATGACTCAATTTTCGTAGTAGTAGACACTCTGATGAAGAAGTGCTCAATTTATTCCTGTGCGTATGACGTATTAGGCACCAAACATAGCTAGAGTTTTCATCAATGAGTTTGTGAGGCTACATGGTGTGCCTAAGAGAATTATATCCAATCAAGTATCAGTGTTTACTGGATGATTTTGGATGAAGTTTCCAAGAGGCATTGGGAACCCAACTTAACTTTAGTACAACGTATCACTCAGATACTGACGGGTGGACCAATCAAATGAACCATACCTTGGAGGACATGTTGTGCATGTACATGATGGACCAGCAAAAGAGTTGGGAAGAATTCTTGCCACTAGTGGAGTTCACTTACAACAACAGTTACCAGAGCACCATTAAGATGGCGCCTTTTGAGTTTCTTTATAGACGACTGTGTTAGACTCCTTTGAGTTGGGATCGTCTTGAGGATAGGGTCCTGGTGGGATCGAAAGTGATCCAAGAAATGGTAGTTTAAATGCAAGCTAAGACAAAGGATCCAGGAAGCGTAGGATCGACATAAGAGTTATGTCGATGTGTGTTGTGTTGACCATAGTTATGATGTGGCGATCGGGTATTCTTGCGGTTGAAACTGCATAAGAGTTCGATCCAGTTGGAAAAAGGGGCTAAACTATCTCCTAGGTTCATGGTAACCTACGATATTGTGGAAAGGAGAGGCATGTGGCCTATTGACAAGCCTTGCCTAATTCTTGAGGCATTTTGCATGATGTATTTCACGTCTCTGTTTGAGACATTTTGCTTAGTGATCCTACACATGTTTTGAATTGAGCACCTGGCGGGTGTCGGATGAGGGGGTGCTCACGGCTGAGTCGATCCGCATCTTGCATTATCGCATTCGATAGCTGCGGCGTTGAATGGTAGAGCAGGTCAAGGTCCAGTGGGACATCTATAGTCCGCACTCGGTGACCTGGGAGGATGCATATGATATGCGGCAACAATTTCCATTTTTGTTTGATAGATAGGCTTATAATACTGTGATACACTTTATTTAGGCATTTATACTGTGAAACTTCGGGGCAAAGTTTAGACCAAGAGGGGGTGCATGTAACATCCTGCTCTGGCGCACTAAGCGAACTTATTCTTTGAGGACACTTTCTCGCAAGTGATTCGAATCATTATGCTATTAAAACATTTGATTTTGATTATGAGGTGTTATGGGTTGATGACATGTTGTTTAACTGCATTGACATAGATAGGTGCTATTGACTCGGTTTTACTGAGTGTGTGGGATTTTGGACCTCGAGGATGAAAATGCATTGCCTGAACCATTTGGACTTCGGATCGAGTCAGGGAGTGTACCATTGGGGTTTGATTGTTTAACTGTGATATTAGTGCATATGATTAGATGATATGATATGGATATGTTCTGACGTGATTTGTGATGATGCAAGTTGATGATAGCTTGCCGACCAAACTCACATGTGGAGTAAAGGGGTCACGCATGAATGCCAGAGATGTTGAAGGAGAGGTGTGGACAGTAGCCCTGCCACAACCTACTAGCACTCCCATTGTGGCTCAAATGGCAGGTTAACAATTACCTAGTTCGAGAGGACCCACGATGTCGTGAGGATAGACTGCGACAGTTGCTCACGATGATTCTAAGGGGTGCAAAATAAGGCAGGGGCCTTATTCCTTAGAGGCCCTTAGTCTCCCACAAGTTCACCTAGCAGAGTATTGACTCCAGGGGTTATTGATGTCTACAAAGTCAGTCAAGAGGCAAGTGGCACCCTTGGAGCATGTAGTGCATCCTGAAGGGCACGTCGCGCAAGGGAAAAAATGAGGCGAGTAGCACCCTTGGTGCACCTAGTGCATCCTGAAGTGCATGTCGTGTTGTTGATGATAGAGGAATGAACCTAGATGGCCTTATGATGAATAACATGTTAAGTATTTTAAACAATTTCCCTTATTAAATGTTGCCCAATATGAAAATTTAGGTCTAGGTCTAAATCATGCTAGTGGTAAAATTTTATCCTTTTTATTAAAAAATTAGATATTTAAGGGTAAAATCATGAATCTGGGTAACACTTTCGTGACAATCGGGTCTCCAAAATTTCTAGCGGCAATTTTTTGACCGAACAAATGTTTCTTTCGGCCGAAATATTTTTCGGCCGAAAATTTTCACGTTAAATTTAACGATGCCCTCGAACTTCGTGTGCAATTTTTCTTGGATGAATTATTTTCCCGTGGTAAGCATATTTTGGCCGAAATACTTTTCGGCCGAAACGTTTATTTTTAACGGATTCCGTTAAAAACTAGGTTTCGGCCGAAAGAATATTTCGGCGAAAACTTGAAAATGAGACTGTTTGCAGGAAACTGCAAATTGTCTCCATCTTACTTCATCTTTGGAGGTAGCGGACTCCAACAAATACTCAGAATTTAGTTTGAGAATTGATACCAACATTTTTAAAATTGAATCTTCTTTCATTGGGTATAATTTGTTTTCATTTTCATTGTTTTTATATAATTTTATTTAATTTTATAAAAAAATCACTGCATAATATTTTTAGGTGAGATTATGATTCGGTTAAATGAAAAATCCATATCTCTAAAAATACACAACGAACAATTATGGAAAATTTATATTCATAATTTTTAAACTGTTCTCTTCAAAAGGGTACTTTTAGATTTTATTTTTAAGTAAAAATTAAGATAGATACAAGGTGTGGAAAAACACGTGTTTAAAATCTGCAACGTTTTCATCTTGGTCAACTTAAAAAAATTCTAGAAATTATAATATTCATCCGTTAGATTCAAAATTATAGTCATAATAAAATAGAGTCTCTGTAGATTGTTGCAGTATATTTCATTTCTTAAAAACATAAGTTTAATAATAGATACATTGTTATGGAAAACAATAACTCATTATCATTCCTTTCATGTTTAAGGAACATACTGTTAAACAACTATCAAATTGACATATCAAATCTTGATAAAAAAAAATTGAAAAATAGTCATTAGAAATATAACAAAATTATTCACAAGTTTTATTTTTACTGTAAAGTGAAATTCTAAATAAAAAAAATATTTTTGTATGCCGGAAGTTGAAGAACTTGTGAAAATACATTTTTTTTTGTCATAAAACAAGCAAAAGTGTTACCCATCTTCAAGATTTTACCCATAAATATATATAATTCAATTAAAAAATAAATAAATAAAGAGTATGATCTTCATTAAATCTTGTAACATGGAGGGAGTAAGAAATTTAATTTATTCAAAAAAAAAATGTGTTGGAATAAAATTTAAAAAAAAAGAAGAATTAATTGTTTTATTATTTTTTATAATTTAAAATATACTAATTAAATGAGAAAAGGGAAAAAGGGTTAATTTCCACTCCTTCGTTTTTGAGTTCTAATTAAAAAGGGGAAAGATGGAAAATCTAAAATATTAGGAAACTAGAAAAAGAGGTAAACATAAAAAGGGAAAAAGGGAACATAAGGGAAAAAATAGAAAGTCAAACTTAGTAAAGTATCTACCATTTAAGAGATTTCTAATTTAAACTGAACTAGCAATTTAATAAAAGGGAAAGTTATTAAAACCTGTAAGAGAATTTGGGGACACCTAGGAGTGATTCTAGGAGTAACTCTAGGTGGGTGAGGGAAATAAAGATAATTAATTAATTAAAGAAATAAATTTATGGAGGAATGAAGGGGATGGGTGACACTTGTAGGGGGAGGAATTTTTAGGAATTAAATTCCAAAAACTTAATTAAACAAGATTTTAGGAAAGTAAAGAACCACAAAACTGTATATAATGAAGGGGGAAGATGGAGGTTGGAGGGTCTTCGGTTTACGTAACGTTATGCTGCGGAAATAATTACTCGACTGACTTAACTTGTGGGAGTTGGGATACCCAGCTCAGTGAGGAGTGGTAGCTCAGCCCTGTGAGGAAAGCTGGGAGCTAAGAAAATCTCTGGATAGTTTGTGTGTGGCCCCTTTGCGGCTCAGGGGGCTAAGGGGGAAGAAGAGTACCCCTAGCATTGGCTGGGAGGTACCAGTGAAGACTCGTTGGTCGGCAAGCAGGAGTTGCTCAGAGCGCGTGGGACGTCATTCATAGCTGGCAATCAGGAAACAATATGCTCTCTTCATTTTTGTATGGTATAATGTATTAGGACTTATGCTTGGATTTGCTTATTTAATGGAGAAGTAAACTGATGTTTTTTTTAAATTGATGACTAAAATTTTTCTTAGCCTAGCTTGATGATAGGTTGACTCCCATGGCTTCTTTTCTCGGCACGTATTGACCATCTTGATGTGTTTATTGTGACCTTGAGGTCGTTTAGATTTCGTCCCTATCTTACCATTCATTGCCTGAGTAGTCGGCTAGGAGCCTAATTTACGGTCGTCGCTTTAACGTTAAAAGACCTATGGATCTCAACGCCCTACTTTTATGTGCGAGGATGGTGAGTGAAGGACGTTCTTGCCTACCTTTTTCCCTATTGGTTGTTCCTGATGATGGTCCTTGCGCCTTCTATTGTTTAGTATTTATGCCCTTGTTATCATTCCCATCCCCAATTTTCAACTCCGCCTTTTCATACTTCTATCTTGTGTTTAGCACATAAACCTCGATGAATCTACCCTGGATCGATTGCAACTGAAATTATAGTACCACAGTAAATTAATCTATACCAATACCCATTTCATCCATACCTAATGGTCTGCGAATCATTTCCTTGATGCGGTATAAGTTAGTGAATTCACATAGTAGACTTTTATAGAGCTATTTATATTTGAGTTAACTTTCAATTGAGGTAGTGTTTGTATCTGGAAATGTTTATAGCGATGTAGCGAATTGTATTTATATCCAGTGATGTTATAGCGAAATTATGCTTTGGTTTAAACTCCAACGATATTTACCGTTGTTGTTACTCCTTGATCGATGCATAGCGATAGAACCCTTTAAAATGTAGCTGATGTTAGTTCTTAATATACGCATCGAATATTTATCTAGTTATTGTTACTCCTCTAATCGATGCGCAATGATACAACTCTATGGAGTGGTACAGTGTTCTTGTTATTCTGTGCAGCTATGTAATTATCTATTTTAGTGGTTATTTTATTCTTGTTAGGAGACAGGCATTGTGAGCAATAGGCACAACGATTTCATTATAATTATTCTAGTTGTCTCTTTAAATATATGCACAGCGATGATTCCTTAGAACGGGTTATGGTAAAGTATTGATTTATGCCCAGAATTATATAATGATGTTTTTATTCTTAATTTGACATAGCGAATTGAGCCTGGGTGTTGCCTTGAGGTCAAAGCGTTCCCATAGATAAACTACAACAAATTTGAGGTATCAGTATGGAAATCAATTTTCCTCTACGCTGATTAAAATATAAATATTACCCAGGTGTTTTGTACAACGAATGCTAGATGGTGTTGACATTAATGGCTTGGTAATTGAATCTTTATCCCATGGGGCTGCTGACAGTCCACCCTTGAGAACACCTTTCTCTAACAACGATGGACAAGATTTCGTTGACAGCGAATAACTTTTTAATTACTGTGTGAGGGTGCGTTTTTGGGAAACCGTTTTTGATGTACTTAGTGAATTGTAAAATCATTAAAGAGTAACGACAGTGTTACAGACACCGATTTAAAAAAAATATAAAATATTGATGATTGGCAACGTTTTTATTTTGCAGACAACCACTTAATTTCTATCAAAACAATGATGGTATTTTGGATTCCACCACCCCCTTGTACATCTGGTTAATCTTATTGCTATTTTACCCGACACAGATTCACACAACAGCTTAATATCCCATCCTTTTTATTTATATATCATTCCTTTTAGTGGTTGTAATTTCCTATTTTGGGTTGCGCGTGGGCAATGGTAGTGGGAAGTTTGGATTTAATGATGAAAGACTCTGTTTATTTTTCCCCCTCGTCTTATGCCAACCCTATCCTATTTAACGTATGGCATTTTTACACAACCTTGAATAACCAATCATCACCATGTTAATATACGGAAGTATCACTTTTTGTGTGCCACCATTGACTAATCAAACCATAGCAGTGGTGGTAGATCGCTTAATTGCCTTAATATTTTATGTATGCACGATATTAATTGTCCTTATGACCGCCTTTGTTATGATAGCTTTTATTCCCATCTTTATAAACTTAACCCGATACCTTAAAGCTTTTCCTTTGCCTAATTATTATTGGTTATTTTTTTTAGTGCTATCCTTATTTCTAAATTAGTGGTTGATTTTTGGATAGGGTTGTACGATATCTAGTTAACCTTTCTCAATGATGATTTATGGGTATATAGGTATGTTAACTTTTGAATACTTTAAATTGTTGGCGAAAGTGGTGTTAACCATTGTCTGGTTAACCTTTTCAACAATTTTGTCACTTCCCTTATTGCAAGGTTTTTCTTTTAAAAAGAAAAGTACCTTGATAATTTTGTTTTAAGGTGTGTGATTTATTGTTGCGCAAGGATTGGGTGTAGCTTGAGTGTCCTAGTCGCCTTGCTAACTTGTCATAGGGTGCTAGGGTTAGTAGTAGGTGTTGATAGTACTTGATCTCCTAGCACATTGTTTTAGAGGGTATTGGGGTCCGGACTTGTTGTGCACCACGTTGTTGTCACGCCCATCACCCTGCAACGGCATGATTCTTGGCAAGGGGATCATTGTGCACCCTATTGGAAAGAGGCGAAGGATGACTTTCCCAAATTCGGTACTCTCGTCATGGGCATTTCTCTTTGTAGGCTTTTAGGGAACATGGGATGAACTCCCTCATGCATTGTTTTCCAAGCCATCGAGGTACTACTTAACTGGTCGTCGTGTCCATTGTGTCGAGATGGGGATGTTGTCCCTTAGCTTGTAGGCGTGATCGTGTTGCATCGGGTAGGTAGTCATTTCTCCTTTTGTTCTACACCTGTTTGCCCAGTAGCCCTGGTGCTAGTGCATGGAGTCTTATTTGCTTGTACCCTAGTTTGCGTGCTTGCATTCGTCGTCAGTTGGGTAGTTAAGCCTTTGTCATCGTCGCCATCTCGCCTTCAACAAGAAAAGAAATAAAATTTGCACCTTCTACTTCACTGGTAGTCGTAACAATGGGGCCATTACAACTCATCATCCATGCACAAAAAAACAGGGCTTTTGAATCTATAGGTCTTTAAACACCGAAGTGACGACTGTTGATTCAGCTCCTGGATGACTGCTCAGGCACAGACTAATGACTAAAGCGATAAGTGACAGAAGATAAAACCACAATATTTTCATAATAATCAATAAAACACACACATGGAAGTCATTGAAATCGGAATTTGGGTTCCACATAACTGTGAAATACTTTATGGTGACCTAAAGTTACATAAAGGGACCTAATTGTACTATAAACTAAGGGATTTCTACATTGAGTGGATAACTACTGAAAATTAAATCAATAGCATGTGCCTATTCTTTGAACATGGTTCAATCCACTAAGACAACATATATATTCCTTATAACATTTCTTTCAAAATCATTAAAAGTTCCCTATGGTTGGATCCACTAAAAAAATGTATTAGAACATTTCTTTAAGATCCCTTAAAAATTCCCTATGGTTGGATCCACAAATACCACATATAATGAAATGCATTAGAATCCCCAAAACAAAGAGTTTATATTCATAACCTCATGCACCCATTAATAGCCTAAGAAATCTTTATTAAGTGGTGCACAACAATTTGTTATGCCTTTAATCTTGGTACATAAGAAATCTTTCTTTACTAAGTGGTGCACTCTTATCTGATCACAAATTGGATAATGTTATACTATAAAACATATGAACTGTGCAAATGTTATATTATATAGTTGGATCACTTGAGAGATTTAAGGACAAATTGTTGGATAGTTGTGGATATGGTTGAACTAATTACATAATTGTGAAATACTTTATGGTCACCTAAAGTTACATAAAGGGACCTAATTGTACTATAAACTAAGGGATTTCTACATTGAGTGGATAACTACCCAAAATAAACTCAATAGCATGTGCATATTCTTTGAACATGGTTCAATCCACTAAGAGAACATATATATTCCTTATAACATTTCTTTAAGAATCATTAAAAGTTCCCTATGGTTGGATCCACTAAGAAAATGTATTAGAACATTTCTTTAAGATCCCTTAAAAATTACCTATGGTTGGATACACAAAGACCACATATAATGAAATGCATTAGAATCCCCAAAACAAAGGGTTTATATTCATAATGTAACATCCCTCTCTTGCGCACTGATCGAACTTATTCTTTGAGGACACTTGCTAGCAAGTGATCTAGATTATTATGCTATTAAAACATTTGATTTTGATTATGAGGCGTTATGGGTTGATGTCAGGTTGTTTTGCTGCATTAGCTTAGACAGGTGCTATTGACTCGATTTTACTGAGTGTGCAGGATTTTGGACCTCGAGGATGCAGAGGCATCGATGGAACCCCTTGGACTCTAGATCATGTTGGGGAGTGAACTAATGGGGTTTGATTGTTTTATATGTGATATTAGTGCATTTGATTAGATGATATGATATGGATATATTCCTGACATGATTCGTTGATGATGTAGGTTGATGGTAGCTTATCGACCAGACTCACATGTGGAGTAGAGGGGTCATGCTCGACTACCAAAGATGTTGAGGGAGAGGTGTGGACAAAAACCATGCCACAACCTACTAGCACTCCCGTTGTGGCTCGAATTGTAGGTTAACAATTACCTAGTTCGAGAGGACCCACGATGTCGTGAGGGCAGACTATGACAGTCGCTCACGATGATTCTAAGGGGCACGCAATAAGGCAGGGGCTATATTCGTTAGAGGCCCTTAGTCTCCCACAATATCACCTGGTGAAGTATTGACTCAAGGGGTTTTTGATGTCTACCAAGTCAGTCAAGAGGCGAGTGGCACCCTTGGAGCACGTGGTGCGTCCTAAAGGGAATGTCGTGCAAGAAAAATGGAAAGAGGCGAGTGGCACCCTTGGAGCATGTGGTGTGTTTTGAAGCGCACATCACGCAATAAAAATGGAAAGAGGTGAGTGGCACCCTTTGAGCATGTGGTGCGTCCTGAAGGGCACGTTGTGCAAGAAAAATGGAAAGAAGTGAGTAACACCCTTGCAGTACGTAGTGCGTCCTGAAGGGTAGGTCATGTGGTTATTTAATAATTGGATAAACCTAGATGGCTTTAGGACAAATAAAGTGTTAAGGAAGATTTGAAACCTTTCCCTTAAAAAAAAAATGTTGCCCAGCCTAGGAAAATAAGGTCTATGTCTAAATTTTACTGGTGATAAAATTTTACCTATTATATATATATATATATATATATATATATATATATATGTATGTATGTATGTATGTATGTATGTATGTATGTATGTATGTATGTATGTATGTATGTATGTATGTATGTATGTATGTATGTATGTATGTATGTAAAATAAATAATAATGATAATCTTCATCAATCTTATGACAAGAAGGGGTAAGCAATTAAATTGATTTATAAAATATTTTGGGATAAAATTTAAAAAGGGGAAATAATAGATTTACTTATTATGCTAATTAAAATTTTATTCATTAGACATAAAAAGGGAAAAAGGGGTAAGTTTATACACTTTCATTTTTGAGTTTAAATAAAAAGGGGAAAGAGGGAAATCTAAAATAATTAGGAAACTAGGAAAAAGCAGGAAACACAAAAAGAAAGGGGGAACACAAGGAAAAATCAGAAAGTCTAACTTAGTAAGGTATCTAGCATTAAAGAAACTTCTAAATTAAACTGAACTAGTAATTTAATAATGGGGAAAATCATTAAAGCCTGTAAGGGAAATTGGTTACACCTAGGAGGGATTCTAGGAATGACTCTAGGTGGGTGAGGGAAATAAGGGTAATTAATTAATTAAAGAAATTAGTTTTTGGAGGAATGAAGGGGATGGCTGACGCATGTACGGAGAGGATTTTTATGAATTAATTTATTAAACATTAAATAAAATGGGATTTGGGAAAGTAAGGGACTTCAAAACTCTATATAATGGAGGGAGGAAAATGATGATGGATCTCTTCTGTTTGTGAAACGTTACGTTGTAGAAATCTCTACTTGAATGACTTAGCTTGTGGGAGTCGAGATACCCAACTTAGTGAGGAGTGGTAGCTCAGCCTTGCGAGGCAACTTGGCAGCTAGATGATTATATGGATAGTGTGTGTGGCTCCTTTGCGGCTCGGGAGGCTAAGAGGGAAGAAGAGTATCCCTAGCATTGGCTAGGAGGTACCATTGAAGTCTCATCGATAGGCAAGAGGGAGTGGCACAGAGTGCGTGGGACATCAAATCAAAGTAGGTGATTAGGAAACGATATGCTTCCTTTATTTTTGTGTGGTAGATTGTTAGTGTGATTATGCTTTCAGTTTTGTATGCTCAATCATGTAAAGAATATGATAGTCTTAGTATTCTAGTTGATGACTGAAATTTCCCCATAGCCTTAGCTTGATGCTGATTGATTTCCCATGGCCTTCGATCCTTGCACGTCTTGACCATCCTGTGGTTGATTGATTGTGATGATTGTGGTTTATTTTTCTTTTTTCCCTATCTCACCAGTCCTCGCCTGAGCAGTCAACTAGGATCCTAATCTACGGTCGTCGCTTCGGCATTAATAGACCTATGGATCTAAACACCTTGCTTTCCTGTGCATGGATGATGAGCGAAGGATGTTCCTGTCAGTCGTCTACCTCTAATATTTGTCCTTGGATGATGGTTTGTCTTGTGCCCTGATGCGTTTATTTAACCCTGTAGAATTTGATTGCTGGCGAAGTTTTTCTTTAAACTCGACATGTTTATATCTCGTTGTTATTTCATTTTTACCTCATTTTTATATCTTTCTCGACAATCCTGTGTTTTATATCTCATTTTTATTGTTTGGTGATTGCTACTTCTTCGAATGCATTTCGTTGACTTGGGGGCGAATATGCACAACAAACCTTTTATTTTATTTTATTTCTGGTCAATAGTTTGGATTGCCAGGCACTAGAAAAAGCTACACTCCTTTCATTTTAGACAACCAGTGTGTATTGGTTAAGAAGAATTTTACTTCTGGGCATTTTATTGAATGGTTAATCTCAACACATTAAATTATTGGGATGATTTAACCTCAGTAAAATTTGACTGTTTAAACTGAGCGATCTGATTTAATTGTATGTTAATATCTCTGTGAATTGGACCAGTAAACGAGCGGGTTTTTTTTAATCTCTGAGTTACCACGTCTTATCACTGAACTCACCAGTGTTTTTATCTTAGATTTTATAGTTCCCTCCCTAGTAAATCACCATGAATTTATCTTGTCACAACGATTTTGCTCAAATATTAAATGATAGCAATGCGAAATTCTTTCTGCCATGTGTGCACAACGATTTTTCTTGTATATGAATGATGGAAAATGTACATTTCTTTCTGGCATGCTTGCACAATGTTTTTTCTCAAATATTAAATGATAGCAATGTGAAATTTCTTTCTGGCATGTGTGCACATCGATTTTTCTTGTATATTAATGATGGAAAATGTACATTTTCTCCTGGCATGCTTGCACAACGATTTCGCTCAAACATTAAATGATAACTATGTGAAATTATTTCTGGCATGTGTGCACATCGATTTTTCTTGTATATGAATGATGGAAAATGTACATTTCTTTATGACATGCTTGCACAATGATTTTGCTCAAATATTAAATGATAGCAATGAGAAATTCCTTCTCTCATGTGTGCACAATGATTTTTATTGTATATGAATGATTGCAAATGTACATTTCCTTCTGGCATGCTTGCACAATGATTTTGCTCAAATATTAAATGATAACAATGTGAAATTTCTTTCTGGCATGTGTGCACACTGATTTTTCTTGTATATGAATGATGGAAAATGTACATTTCCTTATGGCATGCTTTCACAACGATTTTTCTCAAATATTAAAAGATAGCAATGTGAAATTCTTTATGGCATGTGTGCACAATGATTTTTCGTGAATATGAATGATGGGAAATGTACATTTCTTTCTGGCATGCTTGCACAACAATTTTCTCATATACTAAATGATAGTGATGTGAATTTCCTTCTGGCATGTGTACCCAGTGATTTTGGCTTATATATTAATGATGGCAAATATAAATTTCCTTCTACCATGTTTGTGCAATGATTTTGCTTATATATTAAATGATAGCAATGTGGTTTCCATTCTAGTGCATTTTTGTACAATGAATTTCTTTTAAATAATGATGGCATCGTAGTGTCCATTTTGGTGCGTTTTTGCACAAAATTTTTCTTATTTAAATGATGTCAGCAATGCAATTCCTATCTGGTGTGTATGTGCAGATCTTTTGCTGTATTTATTAATGACAACAATGCCATTCCTATCTGGTGTGTATGTACAACGATTTTTCCTTATGTATAAATGACAACTCCCTTATAGTGGCTATATGATAGCCTTCCTAAACCTCCAGTTTAGTCATGGACAACATTTAATTGAATATAACCGCCTTTAATGTTTAAACAACCTTTAACATAACATAAATGTCTTTAATTGGTTTGGACAACCTTCAATGAATAGACAACCTTGATTGATTAGAAAACCTTACTTCTTTCATGGACAGTTCTTAATTTAATTTAATTTAGACTTGTCAACTTTGTTTAATATTGATTAAGGAAGACTTGTCAAACTGATGTGAATTTCATGTTAATTAGATTGTATTTAATGATTGATTATAATGCATATTTGTCTAATCGATTCGTAGTTGATACTATTTTGATTGAATTTAATGACTAAAGTGTAAGTAGAATTGTCAATGGATTTGAAAGTAATGCTATTTAGATTGAAATGAATGAATGAGGTGTAAGGTAGAATGGCCAATTGGATTTGTATTTAATGTTAATCAGATGGTAATTTAAAGACTAGTTTATAAGTTAGACTTGTTAAATTTAGATGATAATCAATGTCAAAATAATTATAACGATTGACTAGTTTAGACTAGATGACAGTGTCTGATAGAGGTAACATCGATCTAGACTGCCTGAGTGTGAATGCACGGAGTGGTTGCAGTGTGTAGGAATTTTACCATTTTTTTTATACCTGTGTCTTCCATTTAAATTATATGTCTGAGTCCCCAGGATAGCGCTACATCCAATTTATTACCTTAATGGCGAGATTAACATATGCAGAGACCATGGTCACAACTTATCGAATGCAGAGAGTTGTGTAATGGAATGAACGTGAGTTTAGTTTTCAATTACCACCAAACTTCGCACTTGGGCATGCATGTGGTCCACTTCACTGAATCATCGATGAACGATGATACTGCCACCTCTACTGACCACCCGGGCACCCATCCGGATCTCGTGGATGATTAGAGGGTGACTGCGAATCCCTTGTTTTAATTAGAAAAATGGCAGCGATCTTTATAAAACCTATCAGCATTAATTAAGAGATAGTTGTATGACAGGGATTTATTAATATTTAGTTTTGGGCAGGCGAGGGAAACTTACCCCTGCATTCTAGGTAGCGAATGTTGACCACGCCCTCCTATTCATTTTGCATTTACATAAACACTCCCTGCTATGCTTCAGACTTGCTCCATTTTGGAATTTATGGCAATTTAGTTGGTGACTGGAATTTATGATTCCATTATTGATTAATGTCAAATAGTCAATCAGATTGTAAGGATGGACAATAGAAATTTCTATTTTGCTTTCCCTTGATGTCGTGCTGAGGTTCGTTCATGCACTCAATGTTAACCGTAGATTTCCACTTATTTAGCTAAAGTTGGTTAGTGTTATTACCTTCAGTTATTAAATAATAAACATACTATTACTGTAATCTCGGAATAAATGTATTTGAAGGTTCTGGTATTATTTCAGAACAAGTGTTAAGAAAAATTTAGTTGTTATATAATTCTTTATCTGTTGCTAGGGTTATAATGAATTTTGTTCTATTGTTCTTTTTTCATAGAACTAGATATTTTTGTATATTCTATTTTGAATGTGAATGGTCTTGCAACAATTTGACTTTTTTTTGAGATAAAATACTCCTTAAGATCTTCTAAATTATTCTCATCATTTTTTTTTGTTTTTGTTTAATTTTAATGGTTTTTATGTGTTAAGCCATATACCCTTATCAGTAGTGGTACGCAAATTCCATTGTTGGTTAGAAGTACTTCCCATTTGCAGGGTTATGAAAGTGACTTGAGTATTTGTTTCTAAATTTTCATTTCTTTGAGGGTATGCCACTTTAATAATGAAAAATCCCTCGTGTTGACTTTCTTATGTGATACTCGATTGAAAACTACACATATCAAGAATATTGATAAGATCGTTGATAGTAATGTTAAGTTATGTAGTTGGATGGGGTGCATGGCATTGTTAGGAGGATGGTCCTTAGCTTAGTATGCTTGGTCTACTTATGTTGGGCGGGATGTAGACACCTCCATGTTCCTTAGAACAGTCGCCAGCCTTGAGACCTTAAATGGTTAAAATCGATGGAAACCTAGGCTTGAGCATTGCTTATGTGTCTTGGAGGTCCTAACCATTGCAGGGTAGGATGGATGGGTAGTCAGTCTTTTTATTTTGTTGGTTGATTGTTGTTCCTTACTGGTAGATGTTGATGTGCGTCTTAGATCTTTGTGTTGATATCGCAGTTGCATTGGTCATGATCTTTCGTCATGTGGCAGCGCAGAGTATAATGTCTTGTTACCCTTGTACACATGCATCAAAAAAAAAAAAAAAAATTGCATCTTGTTTTAAATTTGCACATATGGTATCAAATCCAGGTTCAACCCATGACTTGGGATCGCTACGGCTTTCGTTGACATGATTTTATTATACTGTTTCTAATCAAGTTGATTGTGTGCGTGTAGGTAATCATGGTTAGAGGATGTCGTAGAGGTAGACGATGGGGTGCTAGGGGAAGGGACGCGATGCCTCCAGTAGAATCCACACCTGAGGGGTCTAAACCCCAGGTAGGGGAGCAGGTTCTCGGGAAGGAGCAGATAGAAGTTGGTGATGTAGTCGGAATGATGAGATCCTTTCATCGCATGTCCGAGGCACTGATCAACCATTTGGACAAAGATGAGGCCAAAGCGTTGGCGCCCGCTGAGGTTCCACCGCGCACACCGACCGTTACTAGTAGCATTCACCGTGAACTCGAGAAGGTAAAATTTCTCCAGTTCTTTGGTACACTTCACGATTATACGTCCAACATGAAGGTCTGCATGGTGATATTTCAACTTAAGGGAAGCGCTCTTCTATGGTGGAAGATGCTCCTATCGCAGCTGAACATGGGCATCGAAGATGTGTCATGGGAACGGTTCCAAGAGAGGTACCTTTCAGAGGAATTCATTGAGCATCAGTTCAATGAGTTCAATGCCCTATGAGAGGGAGGTCATACGGTGCCCAAGTATGAGGCCCATTTTATGGAGCTTCTCTGGTATGCTCTGCACCTTAACACCAAAAAACTTAAGGTCAACAGGTTTGTGTTCGGCCTTAACGACAACCTGCGTGCAAAGGTTAGGATTTTGATGCCCCAAACCTTGCATGATGTCGTTCAGAAGGCCCTCATAGCAGAGGAGGAGCTTATTAGTGGGCGTCAGACCAGAACTCCAGTGAGACCAGTAGGGAAGGTTTCATCTGGAACAAAGCAGCACCAGACACCAGCGAGACATACATCGAGAAATCGTGGCTTCCAGAGGGGATCCACTTTCACTACACCTCGGTGACCGCTGCCTCAGCAGTGGACACCTTATCAGGGATCACCACATCAGCAGTAGCATCGCCCGCAACAATAGTAGTTTAGGCCTATTCAGCAGAACAAACCAGGGTTCCAAGCTGGTGGGCCGTCATCTTCTACTTCGGGTACCAGGACTACTGGGCCAAAGAAGGGGTGTTGGATGTGTGGGGCGCCACACTGCCAGCGCGACTGTCCTGTGGAGAGGACCAGAGCATCCGGATCAGTCGGACACACTATAGTGGGAGATATGGGCAAGGACCATCGGATTCATGTAGCAGTGAATAACCAGTCGACTGTGCTCGAGATGACAGGTACCGTCGCTGACCAGACCCTTAGTATTTTGATAGATCCCGGTGCTACTGAGAGTTTCATTTCTGGTGAAGTGCTAAAAAAGATTAAGGTAAAGGCATTCGAACAGGATGAGTTTAGCTTCATTGAGATGGCTTCAGGAGCCAAAAAAAATGTTGGAGGAAAGGTTACGGGCTATGCCCTTAACCTGGGAGAGTTTGTCACAAGGGCCAACTTGTATGTCACGATCTTAGGATCTTATGATGTCGTGATTGGTATGGATTGGTTGGAATCGCATGAGGCGATACTCAACTATAAGACCAAATGGTTGATCTTGGTTGATGACAAGGGACAAAGACGTGTGATTGTAGGATGGAACTAGGGAGTTTCCCTGAGGTTCGTCTCTTCCTTACAGTTACGGAAGAGTATGTGTAAGGGGTGCAAGATTTATGCGATCCTTGTGCTAAAAGAGAAGGGAGTAGCGGAAGGTCTAGAACACCTTCCGGTGGTGAGAGATTTTGCGGATGTGTTTCCGGAAGAGTTACTTGGGATGCCTCCAGAGAGGGAATTGGAGTTTACCATAGACCTAAAATCGGAGACTAAACCGATAGCAAGAATGCCTTATCGGATGTTGACTCCAGAGTTACACGAGTTGAAAATGCAACTAAAGGAGTTGTTGGACCTAGGACTGATATGTCCTAGTATGCCACTGTGGGGTGCACCTATTATTTTCATACGAAAGAAGGACAGTTCATGGAAGCTTTGCATTGACTACCATCAACTAAACAAGGCTATGATTAAGAATCAGTATCCATTGCCAAGAATGGATGATCTATTCGATCAAATGAAGGGTGCGACGGTGTTCTCCAAGATTGATTTGCGATTAGGGTATCACCAGTTATGGATAAAGGAGGATGACATCCCTAAGACCGCCTTTAAGACGATGTTTGGACATTACGAGTTTATGGTTTTACCATTTGTACTGACAAATGCCCCAGGAGTATTTATGAGTTTGATGAACAGGGTGTTCCGCGAGTACTTGGACAAGTTCATCCAAGTGTTCATTGATGATATTTTGATTTACTCTCATATGATGGAGGAGCATGATGAGCACTTGCGCTTGGTACTACACTGTCTATGAGAGCACAAATTGTATGGGAAGTTGTCCAAATGCTCTTTTTACCAATCGAAGATTCACTACTTAGGGCATGTCATCTCCGGTGAAGGGATTGCTGTGGATCTGACAAAGGTCGAGGCTATTATGGAATGGCCTGCACCGACGAATGTCAGTGAAGTGCCTAGCTTTATGGGTTTAGTAGGATACTATCAACGGTTTGTCGAGGGATTTTCCAAGATAGCAAAACCGATCATGGAATTGCAGAAGAAAAACAAGAAGTTTGATTGGACCGAGAAATGCGCGGAATCATTTCAGAGGTTTAAGGAGTTGTTAACAATAGCGCCGATACTAAAGGTCCCTGACATGGATGTAGAATTCTTGGTATGCATAGACACATCCAAGGAAGGTTTAGGTGGAGTCTTAATGCAAGACAGACGAGTGATTGCTTACATTTTGAGGAAACTGAGAAGGCATGAGGAGAACTACGTGATGCACGATTTGGAGTTATTAGCCATCGTATATTCCTTGAATGTTTGGAGACACTACCTTGTTGGATGAAAATTTAAACTAAAGACTGATCATTGTGGACTACAACACATTTTTATGCAAAGCGACCTGAACGCACGACAACGGCGTTGGTTGGAATTTCTTAGCAAGTACGACTTTGAGATTTCTTACATAAAGGGAATAGTGAACTGAGTGGTGGATGGTTTGAGTCGGAGACCATGCATCTTCTCAGTGTTGCCTCTTCAGACGAATCTACGAGAGAATATTCTTACTTTACAGTGTGACGATGACTGGAACAAAAATGTCGAGGGCTTTTTCGGACAAAAAACAATGATGGTACCATGATATGAGGGATTTTCATTTGATAGCAATAGGTTAATGAGGTTTAAAATTCGTATTTACGTACCGACAAATGACAAGTTGAGGATGTTGATCCTGAGCGAGGCTCATAGAGCAGTTTACATGGCTCATCCAGGAGTCAAGAAGATGAGGGCAGACCTTAAGCCCTTATTCTTTTGGAATGGAATGAAGGCAGACATAGTCAGCTATGTGTCCAGGTGCCTCGAATGTCAGCAGGTAAAGGCTGAACATAGACACCCATCGGGATTACTACAACCGCACGCTATTCCAGAATCGAAATGGGAGGTTATTTCGATAGATTTCATTGTTGGATTGCCACTGACGACGAGGAGACATGACTCAATTTTTGTAGTAGTAGACACTCTGACGAAGAGTGGTCACTTTATTCCTGTGCATACGACGTATCAGGCACCTAACATTGCTAGAGTTTTCATCAGTGATATTGTGAGGCTGCATGGTGTGCCTAAGAGGATTATATCCGATCGAGGATCGGTGTTTACTGGACGATTTTGGATGAGTTTCGAAGAGGCCTTGGGAACCCAACTTAACTTTAGTACTGCGTATCACCTAGAGACTGATGGAAAGACTGAATGAACAAAAAAAAACTTGGAGGACATGTTGCGCATGTACGTAATGGACCAACAAAAGCGTTGGGAAGAATTCTTTCCTCTAGTGGAGTTCACTTACAACAAGAGTTACCAGAGCACCATTAAGATGGCACCTTTCGAGTTTATTTACGGGTGACCGTGTCAGACGCCCTTGAGTTGGGATCGACTTGAGGATAGGGTCCTGGTGGGACCAGAAGTGATCCAAGAAATGGAAGAGCAAATGCAAACAATAAGACAAAGGATTAAAGAAGCGCAAGATCGATAGAAGAGTTATGCCGATGCACACTGAGTCGACCGTAGTTACAAGGTCGGCGATCGAGTCTTCCTGTAGGTTAAACCGCATAAGAGTTCGATCAATTTTGGAAAGGGATCTAAACTCTCTCCTAGGTTCGTGGGACCTTTCGAGATTGTGGAGAGAAAGGGGCCCATGGCCTATCGACTAGCCTTGCCTGATTCTTTGAGGCGTATGCAGGATGTTTTTCATGTATCTGTTTTGAGACATTATATTAGTGATCCTACACATGTGATTGACATGAGTTCCTTCCAAGTATCAGACGAGGGAGTTCTCACGACTGAGCCGATCCACATCTTAGATCATTGCATTCGATAGTTACAACGCCGAATGGTAGATCAGGTCAAGGTCCAATGGGACAATTATAGTCTGCACTCGGCGACCTGGGAGGACGCATATGATATGTGCCAGCAGTTTCCATTTTTGTTTGATAGATAGACATATGATACTATGATACACTTATTTTGGCATTTATACTATGAAACTTTGGGACGAAGTTTAGACCAAGAGGGGGTGTATGTAACATCCCGCTCTGGCACATTGAGAAAACTTATTCTTTGAGGACACTTGCTCGCAAGTGATCCAAACTATTATGATATTAAAAAATTTGTCCTTGATTATGATGCGTTATGGTAGATGACATGATGTTTTACTGCATTGACATAGACAGGTGCTATTGACTCGGTTTTACTGAGTGTGCAGGGTTTTGGACCTTGAGGATGTAGAGGCATCGATGAAATCCCTTGGACTCTGGATCGAGTCAGGGAGTGTGCTATTGGAGTTTGATTGTTTTACTTTTATTTTAGTACATTTGATTAGATGATATGATCTGGACATGTCTGACATGATTGTTGATGATGCAGGCTGACAATAGCTTGTTGACCAGAATCACATATGGAGTAAAGGGGCCACACACATGACTACCAGAAAGGTTGAGGGAGAGGTGTGGACAACAACCCTACCAAAACCTACTAGCACTCCCTCCGTGGCTCGAACTGTAGGTTAATGGTTACCTAGTTCGAGAGGACCCACAATGTCATGAGGGTAGACTACGACAGTCACTCATGATGATTCTAAGGGGCACACAATAAGGCGAGGGACTTATTCCTTAGAAGCCCTTAGTCTCCCACAAGTTCACCTGGCGGAGTGTTGACTCCAGGGGTTATTGATGTCTACCAATCAGTCAAGAGGTGAGTGGCACCCTTGGAGAATGTGGTGCATCCTGAATGGCACGTCGCACAAAAGAAACACAAGAGGCAAGTGGCACCCTTGGAGCACATAGTGCGTCCTGAAGGGCATGTCATGCAAAAGATGCACTAGAGGTGAGTGGCACCCTTGGAGCACATAGTGCGTCCTAAAGGGCACGTTGCGATGATGATGATAAAGGAACAAACCTAGATGGCCCTAAGACAATTAACATGTTAAGAATTCTTAAACAACTTCCCTAATTAAATGTCACCCAGCTCAGAATCTTGTTTTAAGTCTAAAACTTCGCTAGGGGTAAAATTTTGTCTACCCTTAAGAAAAATCTATAAAAAAATAAAATAATAAAAAAAAAGGGGGGGTTACAATAAAAACCACTGAGTAATAATTTTGGTCTTCATAAAATTTTTAGTAACATGAAGAGAGTAAGAAGTTAAATGAAAACCTGTGAATATAAATTATAAGGAGGCTATTAATTTATTTTGAACTTTTGATAAATTAAGAAGCTATTAAATTATTAGTAAACATGAAAAGAGGTTAATTATAAAATATAAGGAGGCATTTAAATTATTTTAAACTTTTGATCATTTAAAAAGATATTAAATTATTAGTAGATGGGAAAAGAGGAAATATAAAATTTAGGAAACTAAGGAATGGAGGAAACATAATAAGGAAAAGAGGGGAACTTATGGTAAAAAGCGAGGTCAACTTAGTAAAGAATCTACAATTAAGAACCTTCTAAATTGAACTAAATTAGAAACTTCATTTAGGGAAAGTATTTAAAACCTGTAAGGGAATCTAAGGGACACCTAGGAGTAAATTTAGGAGTAACTCTAGGTGGGTGAGGAAAATGGAGACAATTATTAATTTAAAGAAAATAATTATTGGAGGAAAGTGGGGGATGGATGACAGTTGTACGAAGGAGAATTATTAGAAGATTTTTATTAAAACTAAATTAAAAGAGATTTAGGGAATGTTTGGAAGTGCTAAAACTCTATAAAAGAGAGGAAGGAGGAGGAAGTGGGGGATCGACTGTTAGCATAACGTTACGCTGCCGGCTTAGTGACTTGACTAATTTACTTGTGAGGAGTTGGGATTTCCCAGCTCGGATGGGAGTGGTAGCTCGGCCTTGCAAGGCGAGCTGGGAGCTAGACATACCATCTGGATAGTGTGTGGCCCCTTTGTAGATCGGGGGGCTAAGGGGGAAGCAAAGTACCCCTAGAGTTGGCTGGGAGGTACCGATGTAGTCTTGATGGTCAGTGAGTGGGAGCGGAACAAAGCGCATAGACGTCATTCAAGACGGGCGTTAAGGCAACGATACGCTCATTATTTTTAGAGTAGAATGCATTATGAACTTATGCTTGAGTTGTATGTTGATTGTAAAGGGATGAATTCTTCCTTGAGCCTTTTCCGTTCGATTGATTGCCTAAAATCATTGTGGTTAGTGTTCTAGTTTGGGTTTTACTGTTCCTTGGTTGGACCTTTATGCTTCTGCGTTACTCTTTGTGCTGCATTTTCCCATATGTTGTATATTAGCATTTAAATTATTGTTATATAGTTTTATAGTCAGTCATTGACAATCACTAATATAGTTATAATGCATTGCTGTGTATACATGGAGGTGATATGATGGCGAATTCGTGCGGTAATAGATATATATGTTGTACCTCTGTTATTTAAATAGATAGATACATATGTCTTACCTTTGTTATTTAATTAGATAAAGAAAATTTCAAATTCATTCTAGCAATTTCCATCCTTGGCATTTTGTTGTACGAATGGTTCTAAAAATTCGTTCTGACCCAATTTCATCACTAACATTTTCGTTTGTAAACTTTCGTTCTGGCATTCTGCCTTGTAAGTCTATTACTGAAGAAAAATCTCGTCTGGAAAATTTGTTCTTATAAAGGGGTACTTTGATTTTGTTTCTGGAAATATTTGTGGGGTAATTTGTTACCGGAATTTGGTTGTTGGCAAATTGGTTTCGACATGCTATTGGGTAGTGGCAGTTAAAATCGGTGCCTTTTTGCCTGCGTTTTAGTGAGCCCGAATGCCCAGGAAATAGTGGTTTTATTCCTTCAAACTTGCACAATGTTATCTCATCCAGTGACCCCTTAGACATCGTTTTTCCTTGCTCTGTGTTGGGTTGCTAACTATGTAAATTAATCCAGCAATCTGCATGCTACAACTTTTCCCTTTTAATGGTAGCCAACCGTGTAGGATGAGAAGAACGAACTGCTTCTATAGGTGTGGCACCCTTTCTATCTGTATCAACGAATTTTTCTATGGCTTGACAACATCTGATAGAGGTAACAACGATCTAGACTGCCTGAGTGTGAATGCAGGGAGTGGTTGTAGCATGTAGGACTTTTACCATTTTATTTATACCTGTGTCTGTCATTTAAATTATATGTCTGAGTCCCCAAGATAGTGCTACGTCTAATTTATTACCTTAACGAAGAAATTAACATATGCGGAGAGTTGTGTAATGGAACGAATGTGAGTTCAGTTTTTAGTTACCGCCGAACTTTGCACTTGGGCATGCATGCAGTCCACTTCACTGAATCATTGATGAACCATGATACTGCTACCTCTATTGACCACTTGGGCACCCATCCAGATCTCGTGGATGATTAGAGGGTGACTGTGAATCCCTTTTTTTAATTAGAAAACTGGCAGCGACCTTTCTAAAACCTATCAACATTAATTAAGAGACAGTTGTATGACAACGATTTATTAATATTTAGTTTTGGGCAGGCCAGGGAAACTTACCCCTGCGTTTTGGGCAGCGAATGTTGACCACACCCTCCTATTCATTTTGCATTTATAGAAACACTCCCTGCTACGCTTCAGACTTGCTCCATTTTGGCATTTATGGTAATTTAGTTGGTGATTGAAATTTATGATTCCATTATTGATTAATGTCAAATAGTCAATCGGATTGTAAGGATGGACAATAGAAATTTCTATTTTGCTTGCCTTTGATGTCGTGCTAAGGTTCATTCGTGCACTCATTGTTAATAGTATCTTTCCACTTATTTAGCTAAAGTTGGTTAGTGTTATTACCTTCAATTATTATATAATAAACGTACTATTACTGTAATCTCGGAATAAATGTATTTGAAGGTTCTGGTATTATTTGAGAACAAGTGTTAAGAAAAATGTAGTTGTTATATAATTCTTTATCTGTTGCTAGGATTATAATGAACTTTATTCTATTGTTCCTTTTTCATAGAACTAGATATTTTTGTATATTCTATTTTGAATGTGAATGGTCTTCCAACAATTGATTTTTTTTTGAGATAAAATACTCAAGATCTTCTTAATTATTGTCATCATTTTCTTTTTTGTTTTTGTTTAATTTTAATGGTTTTAATGTGTAAAGCCATATACCCTTATCAGTAGTGGTACAGAAATTCCATTGTTGGTTAGAAGTACTTCCCGTTTGCAGGGTTATGAAAGTGACTTGAGTATTTGTTTCTAAATTTTCATTTCTTTGAGGGTATGCCACTTTAATAATGAAAAATCCCTTGTGTTGAATTTCTTATGTGATACTTGATTGAAAACTACACATATCAAGAATATTGATAAGATCGTTGATAGTAATGTTAAGTTGTGTAGTTGTCTGGGGTGCGTGGCGTCGTTAGAAGGATGGTCCTTAGCTTAGTATGCTTGGTCTGCTTATGTCAGGCGAGATGTAGACACCTCCATGTTCCTCAGAAAAGTCGCTATCCCTGAGACCTTAAATGGTTAAAATCGATGGGAACCTGGGCTTGAGCGTTTCTTATGTGTCTTGGAGGTCCTAACCATTGCAAGGTAGGACATATGGGTAGTCAGTCTTTTTATTTTGTCGGTTGATTGTTGTTCCTTGCTGGCAGATGTTGATGTGCATATTAGATCTTTGTATTGATATCATAGTTGCATTGGTCATGATTTTTCATCATGTGGCGGTGTAGAGTATAATGTCTTGTTACCCTTGTCCACACGCACACAAAAAAAAATAAAAAAAATGGTGACAATAATTAAGATCTTAAGGAGTATTTTATCTCAAAAAAAAATCAATTCTTGCAAGACCATTCACATTCAAAATAGAATATACAAAAATATCTAGTTCTATAAAAAAGAAACAATAGAACAAAATTCATTATAAACCTAGCAACAGATAAAGAATTATATAACAACTACATTTTTGTTAACAGTTGTTCTCAAATAATACCAGAATCTTCAAATACATTTATTCTGAGATTATAGTAATAGTACATTTATTATATAATAACTGAAGGTAATAACACTAACCAACTTTAGCTAAATAAGTGGAAAGCTACTGTTAACATTGAGTGCATGAATGAACCTCAGCATGGCATCAAGGGCAAGCAAAATAGCAATTTCTATTTTCCATCCTTACAATTTGATTGACTATTCAACATTAATCAATAATGGAATCATAAATTTCAGTCACCAACTAAATTACCATAAATGCCAAAATGGAGCAAGTCTGAAGCGTAGCAGGGACTGTTTCTATAAATGCAAAATGAATAGGAGGGCGTGGTCAAAATTCGTTTCCCAGAATGCAGGGGCAACTTTCCCTGGCCTGCCCAAAACTAAATATTAATAAATCTCTGCCATACAACTGTCTCTTAATTAATGTTGATAGGTTTTAGAAAGGTTGCTGCCAGTTTTCTAATTAAAAAAAGGGATTCGTAGTCACCCTCTAATCATCCACGAGATCTGGGTGGTCAGTAGAGGCAGCAGTTTCATCGTTCATCGATGATTTAGTGAAGTGGACCGCATGCATGCCCAAGTGCGAAGTTCGGCGGTAACTGAAAATTGAACTCGCGTTCGTTCCATTACACAACTCTCTGCATTCGATAAGTTGCGACCATGGTCTCTGCCTATGTTAATTTCACCGTTAAGGTAATAAATTGGATGCATCTCTATCCTGGGGACTCAGACATATAATTTAAATGGTAGACACAGGTATAAAAAAATGGTAAAAGTCCTACACGTTGCAACCACTCCACTCATTGACACTCAGGCAGTCTAGATCATTGTTACCTCTATCAGACGCTGTCAACCCACAGAAAAATTCATTGATACAGATAGAAAGGGCACCACACCTATAGAAACAATTCATTGTTCTCATCCTACAGGGTTGGATGCCCTTAAAAGAGAAAAGTTGTAGCATGCAGATTGTTGGATTAATTTACACAGTTAGCAACCTAACACAGAGCAAGGAAAAATGATGTCTAAAGGGTCGTTGGATGAGATAACGTTGTGCAAGTTTGAAGGCATAAAACCATGGTTTCGTGGGCATTCAGGCTCACTAAAACGCAGGCAAAAAGGTGTCGATTTTAACTGCCATTACCCAATAGCATGCCGAAACCAATTTGCCAACAACCAAATTCCAGTAACAAATTACCCCACAAAAATTTCCAGAAACAAAATCATAGTACCCCTTTACAACAACAAATTTTCCAGATGGGAGTTTTCTTCAGTAACAGACTTACAAGGCAGAATGCCGGAACGAAAGTTTACAAATGAAAATGCCAGTGATGAAATTGGGTCAGAACGAATTTTCAGAACCATTCGTACAACGGAATGCCAAGGATGGAAATTGCCAGAACGAATTCAAAATTTTCTTTATCTAATTAAATAACAGAGGTAAGACATATGTATCTATCTATTTAAATAACAAAGTTACAACATATATATCTATTACCGCACGAATTCGCCATCACAACGCCTCCATGTATACACAACAATCCATTATAACTATATCAGTGATTGTCAATGACTGATTGTAAAACTATATAACAATAATTTAAATGCTAATATACAACATCCAAGAAAATGCAGCATAAAGAGTAACACAGAAGCATAAACATCCAACCAAGGAATAGTAAAACCCAAACTAGAATGTTGACCACAATAATTGTAGGCAATCAATCGAACGACAAAGGCTCAAGGAAGAATTCATCCCTTTACAATCAACATACAGCTCAAGCATAAGTTCATAATGCATTCTACTCTTAAAATAACGAGTGTATCGTTGCCTTATCACCCGCCTCGAATGATGTCCGCGTGCTCCATGCCGCTCCTGTTCACCGACCGTCGAGACTACACCGGTACCTCCCAGCCAACGCTAGGGGTACTCTGCTTACCCATTATCCCCCTCAGCCGCAAAGGGGCCACACACTATCCAGATGGTACGTCTAGCTCCCAGATCACCTCGCAAGGCCGAGCTACCACTCCTATCCGAGCTGGGAAATCCCAACTCCTCACAAGAAAATCAGTCAAGTCACTAATCCAGCAGTGTAACGTTACGCTAACAGTCGATCCCCCACTTCCTTCTCCTTCCTCTCTTTTATAGAGTTTTACCACTTCCAAACATTCCCTAAATCTCTTTTAATTTAGTTTTAATAAAAATCTTCTAATAGTTCTCCTTCGTACAAGTGTCATCCATCCCCCACTTTCCTCTAATAATTATTTTCTTCAAATTAATAATTGTCTCCATTTCCTTCACCCACCTAGAGTTACTCATAAATTTACTCCTAGGTGTCCCTTAGATTCCCTTACAGGTTTTAAATACTTTCCCTAAATGAAGTTGCTAATTTAGTTCAATTTAGAAGGTTCTTAATTGCAGATTCTTTACTAAGTTGACCTTGCTTTTTACCATAAGTTCCCCTCTTTTCCTTATTATGTTTCCTCCATTCCTTAGTTTCATAAATTTTATATTTCATCTTTCCCCATCTACTAATAATTTAATATCTTCTTAAATTATCAAAAGTTTAAAATAATTTAAATGCCTCCTTATATTTTATAATTAACCTCTTTTCATTTTTACTAATAATTTAATACCTTCTTAATTTATCAAAAGTTTAAAATAAATTAATAGCCTCCTTATAATTTATATTCACAGGATTTCATTTAACTGCTTACTCTCTTTATGTTACTAAAAATTTTATGAAGACCAAAATTATTACTTAGCGGTTTTTATTTTAACCCCCCTTTTTTTATTATTATTTTATTTTTTTATAGAGTTTTCTTAAGGGTAGACAAAATTTTACCCCTAGCGAAGTTTTAGACTTAGAACAAGATTCTGAGCTGGGTGAAATTTAATTAGGGAAGTTGTTTAAGAATTCTTAACATGTTAATTGTCTTAGGGCCATCTAGGTTTGTTCCTTTATCATCATCATCGCGACATGCCCTTCAGGACCCACTACGTGCTCCAAGGGTGCCACTCGCCTCTAGTGTTTCTTTTGTGTGACGAGCCCTTCAGGATGCACTACATGCTCCAAGGGTGCCACTTGCCTCTTGTGTTTCTTTTGCGCAACGTGCCCTTCAGGATTCACCACATGCTCCAAGGGTGCCACTCGCCTCTTGACTGATTGGTACTCGGGCACCGTACGACCTCCCTATCATAATGCATTGAACTCATTGAGATAACACTCAATGAATTCCTCTGAAAGATACCTCTCTCGGAACCGTTCCTCGAACACTTCCCATGACACGTCTTCAATGGCCATGTTCAGTTGTGGCAGGATCGTCTTCCACCATAGGAGAGCGCTCCCCTTCAGTTGAAAGACTGCCATGTGGACCTTCATGTTGGAGGTATAATCGCAAAGTGAGAATCACATCGCCATATTCTCCAACCATGCCTCGGCAACTGCGCTGTCCGGGGCACCAAAGAACTCAGGAAATTTAACCTTCTCGAGTTCACGGTGAATGCTACCTGTAACGGCCGGTGCGCGCAGTGGAACCTCAGTGGGTGCCGGTGCCCTGGCCTCCTCTCTGTCCAATCTGCTGATTAGTGCCTCAAACATGCGATGAAAAGATCTCATCATCTCAACAACATCGCCAACTGCTATTTTCTCCTGTCCAATAACTTGCTCGCCTCCCTGGGGGTTAGACCCCTCAGGCGTGGATGCTACTGGAGGCGTCACGTCTCCTCCCCTAGCACCTCGTCGCCTGCCTCCGCGACGTCCTCTAACCATGATTACCTGCACGCACACAATCAACTCGATCAACAATAGTATAATCAAATCTAATCATGTCAACGGAATCCGTAGCGAATCCCAAGCCGTGGGTCGAACCGGCTCTGATACCATATGTGACATCCTCCTCGTTACGACAACAACTCTGATAACAGGTGAATTTTTTTTTTTTGGTTTAAGGTGTGTCCGTGCGTGTAGAAAGGAAAAAGACACACTTGACTCTACGTCGCCACCCGACGACTAACAAGATGCAACCATGATGTTCACAGCAAGAAGACATAAGGTGCACTACAAGTAACTGCAACACTTATCGACCTACTGGGTTATGCACAGTACGAACACAGAAGGTAAAATCCGTAGTAGAAGATTTTACTATTTCTGCACAGGAAAGCAGGGAGTTTAATCTTAGTTCTCTTCTCCGGAGAGAGAGAAGGTCAGATAGGCTCCTGGCTGACTGCTCAGGCAGAAACTAGTAATCTCTGTCAGGTGTGTCGCAAGAGTGGAAACCCTGCCTTTAAAGGGCACGAGACTCTTGATACGGCACTGGATTCTCTACACAGAAAATAATCACACACACAGACTTATATACTAAGGCTACAAGGAGGTGTCTACATCCCACCCGACACTAGTAGACGAAGCACACATAAGTTTATGACCTTGTACAACATTAGTTGAACAAGGACTACAATCTACCCTAGTCTCAAGGCCATTCATCGTGCAACTATAGATCCAAAATGTCATCTAGGTACCTTCTAAAATTAAACATTCCAGGACCTTATTGTGCAAGTCTGTTCTCAACTGGGATAACGTTTAACCAAATAATTGATCCATGTTTAATCAAGAATACTGACTAGTTAAAATTTTCCATTTACAGCGAACCTTAGAATTTCATTTAAAGTTAACGCAGTATTCTAAAATCCATTAACTCATTCATTAATTATAAATAAAAATGATTAGTTGATTTATCATTAAGCACCAATGGATTTATTCCTTAATTATACGACCATGAATAAAGCAGCATCCAAATCCATTARCTCAAATCAACTTCTATCAAGACTAAAGAATGGTTATAAATTGTCAAATTAAGGCGACATTAACCTTTAAATTATAATTAAGGCAATGTCCTAAAATCAGTTATCTCACTCATTGTTTAACAAGGTTAGTTGTGATTTATCACAAATGGCTTTATTCCTTAATTATACTACCATGAATAAAGCAACATCCAAATCCATTAACTCAAATCAACTTCTATCAAGACTAAAGAATGGTTATAAATTGTCAAATTAAGGCGACATTAACCTTTAAATTATAATTAAGGCAATGTCCTAAAATCAGTTATCTCACTCATTGTTTAACAAGGTTAGTTGTGATTTATCATGTAAGGCAGGGATTTAGCCTCAATCAAATTTGGAATGCCATAAAACACAACCTAAAATTTTCCTTAATTCATTAATTAATTTTATTCACCTACTGAATAGTTGCAATTTATCATTTAGTAAACATTTAACAATCGTCCCAAATTATAATTCACTAATTAACTAAGTCCTCTAATCTCCTTAACTCATTCATTAAATATAATCAAATGGAATAGTTGTAATTTTATCATTTCACTCTAAATTGAATCATTAACTCAAGGACTCAACTACAATTCAAATTTGTCATTGATTCAACTAATTAATTAACAACTAAACTGAAGAACTAAACTAAACTCGTAATTCAAAGGTAGTAACTAACTGGTGCATGACCCAACTATGATAGATCCATAAAGAAGCAATATTTAGAATCCTTTTAAGCAAACAATTAAAAGATACATTAATATCTCGCCATGAGTAGAGCAAGCCTGATAATCTTAAAACGGTGAAGAGATAAAAGAAAACAAGGCAGCATGATGCTAAATTCTGGAAACAAAAACGATTTCCTTGCACCCAATAAAATTTTAATTCTTTCTCGGTGATTTAGCCAAGGAGAAGCATAGTGAAGGAAGAGACACAGGAAGGTTTGCTTACGATGATGCAGCCACAAGGGAAGGTACGCTCAGGTACAAATAAGGAAAAATACCGGAAGTACGCTCATGAATGAACAGGAAAAATTACAGAAAGGTACGCTCAGGAACGAGCAAGGATAACGCTGCCAGTGACTAAAGGCAAGGTCGTTTTCGAAGGGGCAACTGCCAGTAGAGGTGATTCAACTATCACTGCATTATCCAAAAGTCAATACACCGGGTAATGGAGAATTAAACATATAAATTTCCAGGGCGCAAAAAGGGGATTTACACCAATAAAACATGTAACAGTGATATTACCAAAAACAACAGTGACAGAAAACACCCCTGTTATAATCAACCCAGTCATAAATAAATTCCATTATAATAAACGCAGTCATAATAAAATGCCATTAAAATCCACACAGTCATAATAAAATGCCCGTAATTTAATTAGCGAAGTCAACACCAAAAGGAAACTGCCAGGTAAGCAATCACAGGTATTAAAGGTTCAAATTTCATTACTCCAAAGAAACTTCCAGTAAATGCAATCAGCTGCTAATTTAATAACAAAAAAAAGGGTAATTAACGATTACAGAAAAGGGTAATTAACCGAGGTAAAAAAAAAATGAAAATACAGCGCATTATCTTTACAATTACAGAGGCAAAATTTCAACACTTTATCCATATAAATAACCCCGCATCCATGTATCTACGACCATGTACAGGCAGCTTCACTATTCAGGAGTTGGAAATGCTATGCTAATACACAGAATGCTTTGGATTTCAGAGACACTTTCACCGCAAACTAATTATAAAAACAAAGCCAAGAACTGCAATCGAAGAGTCATTAAAATTCAGCCTTTTCCCCAGCAGTTTTGTAGAAGTATTTTCATTAGAACATCACATGGTTTGCAGAGAGAAAAAAAACGTAATACAACCAATACAGGGACATTCACAGAGCTTATGGTTATTGCAGTTATAAAAAGAAAATTTGGGCCAACGCCGAGAAGGAAACAACACTAACCGAAGAAACCCAATTCAGAAAATAAAACACACTCACACATAACTCCGATTAAAACAAACCCCTTTCTAGAACAGGATAAAATAACTCACAGAAATATACATACGCCCACTGTAACCGAAAACGTCGACAGATATATATAAACACAGTCATAGAATCGCTTTCATCCAAATGACAAGCAACAACATAGTAAGAAAAATTATTTTATAACCATAAAAAATTTTAATCACCAAGGAATAGAAATAAAACAACCATTACATCCAAATACAACCAATATTCTAATACCAACACAATCCATAATGCATCCAATTCTACCAAAGTACAAACAAACCATACCGTTGCCTTATATCCCGCCGCGATGATGTCCGCGCTCCGTGCCGCTCCTGCTCTGTGCCGCTCCCGCTCATCGATCGTAGAGACTACACCGGTACCTCCTAGCCAAACACTAGGGGTACTCTGCTTCCCCCTTAGCCCGCCGAGCCGCAAAGGGGCCACACACAAACCAGATGGTATGCCTAGCTTCCCAGCTCGCCTCACAAGGCTGAGCTACCACTCCAATACAAGCTGAGAAATTTCCAAATCCTCACAAGCAATCAGTCCAGCCACAATTCGACAACATAACAATACCTAACAACCCGCTCCCCTTTTCCCCTCATCCCCCTTTCTTTTATAGAGTTTTGAGCCCCCCCAGCTTTCCTAATCACATTTATTTTTATGTTTTAAAGAAAACCCTCCACAATTTCTCTGTCGTACAAGTGTCATTCATCCCCCACGTTTCTCCAAAATTGATTTCCTTAACTTATTAATTGTCTATGTTTCATTTATTACTTAATTTCCCTATTTTTATTCATCCCTTCTTTTTTTTTTTAAACCAAAAAGGTAAATGCGCTAATTAATCTTTTCATTTTATTTTTAAATTCATAACTTTTTTATACTCCCGCACGTTAAATAATTTTATTACTTATTAATTGTCTATGTTTCCTTTATTACTTTGTTTCCCTATTTTTATTAATCCCTTCTTTTCTATTTTTTAAACCAAAAAGGTAAATGCGCTAATTAATCTTTTCATTTTTTTTTTAAATTAATAACTTTTTATACTTCCACAAGTTAACTAATTAAATCCTTCTTTTCAAATTCACAACCACGGATTCGAATTAATTTCTTAGTCTCTTTATTTTACCCTACACACTTTATGAAGACTCAAATCATAGCTTAAGTGGGTTTTTTTTTTGTTTAATTTTATTATTGTTTTTTTTTTTTTTATTNCCCTTTTTTTTAAGGTTAGACTAAATTTTTTACCCTAGAAAAGTTTTTGACTTAGGACTCATATTCTGAACTGGCAACACTTGGTTAGGGGAGTTGTGTAAGGATTTCTTAAGATGTTAATGTCTTAGGGCCGTCTAGGTTTATTTCTTCCTCATCATAAGTGCGACGTGCCCTTCAGGACGCACTACGTGCTCCAAGGGTGCCACTTGCCTCGTTCTTTTGTGCAACGTACCCTTCAGGATGCACCACGTGCTCCAAGGGTGCCACTCGCTTCTTGTGCTTCCTTTGCGCGACGTGCCCTTCAGGATGCACCACGTGCTCCAAGGGTGCCACTCACCGACTTGACTGATTGGTACACATCTATAACCCCTGGAGTCAACACTCTGCCAGGTGAACTTGTGGGAGACTAAGGGCTCTAAGGAATAAGGCCCCCGCCTTATTGTGCACCCCTTAGAATCATCGTGAGTGACTGTCGCAGTCTGCCCTCACGGCATCGTGGATCCTCTCGAACTGGGTAATCGTTAACCTACAGTTCGAGCTACGACGAGAGTGCTCGTAGGCTGTGGCAGGGCTGCTGTCCACACCTCTCCCTCAACCTCTCTGGAAATCGTGTGTGGCCCCTTTAATCCATATGTGAGTCTGGTTGGAAAGCTATCATCAGCCTGCATCATCCAAAAATCATGTCAGAACATGTCAACATCATATCATCAAATCAATGAAATATCGCAGTAAATAAATTAACCCAATAGCACACTCCCTGACTCAATCCAGAGTCCAAGGGGGCTCCACCGATGCCTCTGCATCCTGAAGGTCCGAAACCCTGCACACTCAATGAAACTGTGTCAACAACACCTGTCTACATCAAAGTAGTAAAAACATCATGTCATCTATCATAACACATCATAATCAAGGATAAATCGTTTAACATCATAACAGTCCAGATCACTTGCAAGCAAGTGTCCTTAAAGAATAAGTTTTCTCAGTGCGCCAGAGCGGGATGTTACATACACCCCCTCTTGGTCTAAACTTAGTCCCAAAGTTTCTCAGTATAAATGCCGAAATAAAAGTACCACAGTATCATAAGTACCATAGTATCATAAGTCTATCTATCAAACAAAAATGGAAACTGCTGGTGCACATCATATGCGTCCTCCCAGGTCGTCGAGTGTGGACTATAATTGTCCCACTGGACCTTGACCTGATCTACCATTCGATGTCGTAACTATCGAACACGATGATCTAAGATGTGGAACGGCTCAGCCATGAGCACTCCCTCGTCTGATACCTGCAAGGAACTCATGGCAATCACATGTGTAGGATCACTAATATAATGTCTCAAAACAGATACATGAAAAACATCGTGCATATGCCTCAAAGAATCAGGCAAGGCTAGTCGATAGGCCATGGGCCCTTTTCTCTCCACGATCTCGAAATGTCCCATGAACCTAGGAGAGAGTTTAGATCCCTTTCCAAACTTGATCGAACTCTTATGCGGTTTAATCCACAAGAATACTTAATCGTCGACCTTGTAACTACGGTCGACTCAGTGCGCATCGACATAACTCTTCTGTTGATCCTGCGCTTCTTTTATCCTTTGTCTTATGGTTTGCATTTGATCTTCCATTTCTTGGATCGCTTCTGGTCCCACCAAGACCCTATCCTCAAGCCAATCCCAAATCAAGGGCGTCCGACACGGTCTCCCATAAAGAAACTCAAAAGGCACCATCTTAATGGTGCTCTGGTAACTGTTGTTTTAAGCGAACTCTACTAGGGGTAAGAATTCCTCCCAACACTTTTGTTGGTCCATCACATACATGTGAAACATGTGTTCTGAGGTTTGGTTCGTTCATTCGGTCTGTCCGTCAGTCTCTGGGTGATATGCAGTACTAAAATTGAGTTGGGTTCCCAAGGCCTCTTGAAAACTCGTCCAAAATCGTCCAATAAACACCGATCCTCGATCAGATATAATCTTTTTAGGCACGCCATGCAGCCTCACAATCTCATTGATGAAAACTCTCACTATGTTAGGTGCCTGATACGTCATAAGCACAGGAATAAAGTGAGTGCTCTTCGTCAGAGTGTCTACTACTACAAAAATCGATTCGTGTCTCTTTGCCGTCAGTGGCAATCCAATAATAAAATCCATCGAAATAACTTCCCATTTCGATTCTGGAATGGCATGTGGTTGAATTAATCCTGTCGGGTGTCTATGTTCATCCTCTAACTGCTGACATTCTAGACATCTAGCCACAAAGTTGACTATGTCAGTCTTCATTCCCTTCCAGAAGAATAAGGGTTTAAGGTCTTCCCTCATCTTCGTGACTCCTGGGTGCACCATGTAAACTGCTCTATGATCCTCGCTCAGGATCAACATCCTCAACTCGTCATTTGGCGATACGTAAATCTGACTTCTAAACCTCAATAAACCATCGCTATCAAATGAATATCCCTCATATCGTGGTACCATCATTGTGTTTTGTCCAATAAAATCCTCGACTTCTTTGTACCAGTCATCATCATGCTGTAAAGTGAGAATCTTCTCACGTAGAGTTGTCTGAAGAGGTAACACCGAAAATATGCGTGGCCTCCGACTCAAGGCATCTACCACTCAGTTCACTGTTCCCTTTATGTAAGTAATCTCGAAGTCGTACTCGCTAAGCAATTCCGACCAACACCGTTGTCGCGCGTTCAGGTTGCTTTGCGTAAAAATGTGTTGTAGTCCACAATGATCAGTCTTTAATTCAAATTTTCGTCCAACCAGGTAGTGTCTCCATACCTTCAAGGCATATACAATGGATAATAACTCCAAATCATGCGTCGTGTAGTTTTCCTCATGCCTTCTTAGTTTCCTCAAAATGTAAGCAATCACTCGTTTGTCTTGCATCAAGACTCTGCCTAAACCTTCCTTGGAGGTGTCAGTGCATACCAAGAAGTCTACGTCCATGTCAGGGACCTTTAGTATCGGTGCTGTGGTCAACCACTCTTTCAGCCTTCGAAATGCTTCCGCGCATTTTTCAGTCCAAACAAACTTCTTGTTTTTCTTCTGCAATTCTGTGATCGGATTTGCTATCTTCGAGAATCCCTCGACAAACCGTCGATAGTATCCTGCTAAACCCATAAAACTATGCACTTCTGTGACATTTGTTGGCGCAGGCCATTCCATAATGGCCTCAACCTTTGCTGAATCCACAACGATGCCTTCGTCGGAGATGACATGCCCTAAGTAGTGAATCCTCGATTGATAAGAAGAGCATTTGGAAAACTTCTCATATAGTTTGTGTTCTCATAAACACTGTAATACCAAGCGCAAGCGCTCGTCATGCTCCTCTGTCGTCCGAGAGTAGATCAAAATATCGTCAATGAATACTTGGATGAACTTGTCCAAGTACTCGCAAAACACCCTGTT
The DNA here is from genome assembly GCA_009831015.1 of Picea engelmannii. Taxonomy (NCBI): domain Eukaryota; kingdom Viridiplantae; phylum Streptophyta; class Pinopsida; order Pinales; family Pinaceae; genus Picea; species Picea engelmannii. The sequence goes on along the minus strand of ML783525.1, from coordinate 862,568 downwards.
CATCAAACTCATGAATACCCCTGGGGCGTTTGTCAGCCCGAACGGTAAAAAAATAAACTCGTAATGTCCAAATATCGTCTTAAAGGCGGTCTTAGGGATGTCATCCTCCTTAATCTGTAACTAGTGATACCCTGATCGCAAATCGATCTTAGAGAAAACCGTCGCACCCTTCATTTGATTGAACAGATCATCAATTCTATGTAAGGGATACTGATTCTTGATCATAGCCTTGTTTAGTTGACGGTAATCAATGCAAAGCCTCCATGATCCATCCTTCTTTCGTATGAAAATAACTGGTGCACCCCACGGTGACACACTAGGGCGTATCATTCCCAGGTCCAACAACTGCTTCAGTTGCATTTTCAACTCTTACAACTCCGGGGTCAACATCTGATATGGCGTTCTTGCTATCGGTTCGGTCCCCGGTTTCAAGTCTATAGTAAACTCCAATTCTCTTTCCGGTGGCATCCCAGGCAACTTCTCTAGAAATACGTCCGCAAACTCCTTCACCACCAGAAGGTGTTCTAGACCTTCCGCTACTCCCTTCTCGTTTAGCGCAAGGATTGCATAAAGTTTGCACCCCTTGTGCATATGCTTCTGTAACTGTAAGAAAGAGATGAACCATAGGGAAACTCCCTGGTTCCGTCCTACAATCACATGTCTCTGTCCTTCGTCATCAACCAAGCTCAACCGTTTTGTCTTACAGTTGAGTATCGCCTCATGCGATTCCAACCAATCCATACTGATCGCGACGTCATAAGATCATAAGATCGTGACGTACAAGTTGACCCTCGTGACAAACTCTCCCAGGTTAAGGGCATAGCCCGTAACCTTTCCTCCAACATTTTGTTTGGCTCCTGAAGCCATCTCCACGAAGCTAAACTCATCCTGTTCGACTTCCTTTACCTTAATCCTTTTTAGCGCTGCACCAGAAACGAAACTCTCAGTAGCACCTGGGTCTATCAAAATACTAAGGGTTTGGTTAGCGACAGTACCTGTCGTCTCGAGCATAGTCGATTGGTGCTCTACCTGGCGGTTATTCACCGCTGCATGAATCTGATGGGCCTTGCCCATATCTCCCACTGTAGTGGGTCCGGCTGATCCGGACGCCCTGGTCCTCTCCACAGGACAGTCACGCTGGTAGTGTGGCTCTCCACATGTCCAACACCCCTTCTTCGGCCCAGTAGTCCTAGTACCCGAAGTAGAATATGACTGCCCACCGGCCTGAAACCCTGGTCTGTTCTGCTGAAAAGGCCTTAACTTCTGCTGCTGCGGGCGACGCTGCTACTGGTGTTGTGGTCCTCGATAAGGTGTCCGCTGCTGAGGCGGCGGTCATCGGGGTGTAGCAAAAGTGGATCCCCTCTGGAAGCCACGATATCCCGGCGTATGTCTCGCTGGTGTCTGATGCTGCGGCGTACCAGATGAACCCTGCCCTGCTGGTCTCGCTGGAGTCCTGGTCTGACCCCCACTGATAAGCTCCTGCTTTTCTATGAGGGCCTTTTGGACAACGTCGTGCAAGGTTTGAGGCATCAAGATCCTAACCTTTGCACGCAGGTTGTCGTTAAGGCCAAACACGAACCGGTTGACCTTGAGTTTCTGCGTGTTAAGGTGCAGATCATACCGGAGTAGCTCCATAAAACGTGCCTTGTACTCGGGCACCGTACGACCTCCCTATCGTAATGCATTGAACTCATTGAGCTGATGCTTAATGAATTCCTTTGAAAGATACCTCTCTCGGAACCGTTCCTCGAACAGTTCCCATGACACGTCTTCAACGGCCATGTTCAGCTATGGCAGGAGTGTCTTCCACCATAGGAGAGCGCTCCCCTTCAGTTGAAAGACCGCCATGCGGACCTTCATGTTGGAGGTATAATCGCGAAGTGCGAAGCACATCACCATATTCTCCAACCATGCCTCAGCGGTTGCGCCGTCCAGGGCACCAAAGAACTCGGGAAATTTAACCTTCTCGAGTTCATGGTGAATGCTACCTATAACGGCCGGTGCACGCGGCGGAACCTCAGTGGCTGCCGGCGCCCTGGCCTCGTCTCTGTCCAATCTGCTGATCAGTGCCTCGGACATGCACTGAAAATATCTCATCATCTCAACAACATCGCCGACTGCTATCTTCTCCTGTCCGAGAACCTGCTCACCTCCCTGGGGGTTAGACCCCTTAAGCATGGATGCTACTGGAGGCGTCACACCTCCTCCCCTAGCACCTCATCGCCTGCCCCCGTGACGTCCTCTAACCATGATTACCTGCACACACACAATCAACTCGATCAGCAACAGTATAATCAAATCTAATCATGTCAACGGAATCTGTAGCGAATCCCAAGCCATGGGTCGAACTGGCTCTGATACCATATGTGACATCCTCCTCGTTATGACAACAACTCTGATAACAGGTGAATTTTTTTTTTTGTTTAAGGTGTGTGCACGCGTGTAGAAAGGAAAAAGACACACTTGACTCTACGTCACCACCCGACGACTAACAAGACGCAACCACGATGTTCACAGCAAGAAGACATAAGGCGCACTACAAGTAACTGCAACACTTATCGACCTACTGGGTTATGCACAGTATGAACACAGAAGGGAAAATCCATAGTAGTAGATTTTACTATTTCTGCACAGGAAAGCAGAGCGTTTAATCTTAGTTCTCTACTCCGGAGAGAGAGAAGGTGAGATAGGCTCCTGGCCGACTGCTCAGGCAGAAACTAGTAATCTATGTCAGGTGTGTCGCAAGAGTGGAAACCCTGCATTTAAAGGGCCCCAGACTCTTGATACGACACTGGATTCCCTACACATAAAATAATCACACACATAGATTTATATACTAAGGCTACAAGGAGGTGTCTACATCCTTCCCGACACTAGCAGACGAAGCACACATAAGTTTACGACCTTGTACAACATTAGTTGAACAAGGACTACAATCTACCCTAGTCTCAAGGCCATTCATCGTGCAACTATAGATCCAAAATTTCATCTAGGTACCTTCTAAAATTAAACATTCCAGGACCTTATTGTGAAAGTCTGTTCTCAACTGGGATAACGTTTAACCAAATAATTGATCCATGTTTAATCAAGAATACTGACTAGTTAAAAGTTTCCATTTACAACGAACCTTAGCATTTCATTTAAAGTTAACGCAGTATTCTAAAATCCATTAACTCATTCATTAGTTATAAATAAAAATGATTAGTTGATTTATCATTAAGCACAAATGGCTTTATTCCTTAATTATACTACCATGAATAAAGCAGCATCCAAATCCATTAACTCAAATCAACTTCTACCAAGACTAAAGAATGGTTATAAATTGTCAAATTAAGGCGACATTAACCTTTAAATTATAATTAAGGCAATGTCCTAAAATCATTTATCTCACTCATTGTTTAACAGGGTTAGTTGTGATTTATCATGTAAGGCAGGGATTTAGCCTCAATCAAATTTGGAATGCCATAAAACACAACCTAAAATTTTCCTTAATTCGTTAATTAATTTTATTCACCTACTGAATAGTTGCAATTTATCATTAAGTAAACATTTAACAATCGTCCCAAATTATAATTCACTAATTAACTAAGTCCTCTAATATCCTTAACTCATTCATTAAATATAATCAAATGGAATAGTTGTAATTTTATCATTTCACTCTAAATTGAATCATTAACTCAAGGACTCAACTACAATTCAAATTTGTCATCGATTCAACTAATTAATTAACGACTAAACTGAAGAAATAAACTAAACTCATAATTCAAAGGCAGTAACTAACTAGTGCATGACCCAACTATGATAGATCCATAAAGAAGCAATATTCAGAATCCTTTTAAGAAAACAGATAAAAGATACATTAATATCTCGCCATGAGTAGAGCAAGCCTGATAATCTTAAAACGGTGAAGAGATAAAAGAAAATAAGGCAGCATGATGCTAAATTCTGGAAACAAAAATGATTTCCTTGCACCCAATAAAATTTTAATTCTTTCTCGGTGATTTAGCCAAGGAGAAGCATAGTGAAGGAAGAGACACAGGAAGGTTTGATTACGATGATGCAGCCACAAGGGAAGGTACGCTCAGGTACGAACAATGAAAAATACCGAAAGTACGCTCAGGAATGAACAGGAAAAATTGTAGGAAGGTACGCTCAGGAACGAGCAAGGATAACACTGCCAGTGACTAGAGGCAAGGTCGTTACCGAAGGGGAAACTACCAATAGAGGCGATTCAACTATCACTGCATTATCCAAAAGTCAATACACCGGGTAATGGAGAATTAAACATATAAATTTCCAGGGCGCAGAAAGGGGATTTACACCAATAAAACATGTAACAATGATCTTACAAAAAACAACCGTGACAGAAAACACCCCTGTTATAATCAACCCAGTCATAAATAAATGCCATTATAATAAACGCAGTCATAATAAAATGCCATTAAAATCCACACATTCATAATAAAATGCCCGTAATTTAATTAACGAAGTCAACACCAAAAGGAAACTGCCAGGTAAGCAATCGCAGGTATTAAAGGTTCAAATTTCATTACTCCAAAGAAACTTCCAGTAAATGCAATCAGTTGCTAATTTAATAACAAAAAAAAAGGGTAATTAACGATTACAGAAAAGGGTCATTAACCGAGGTAAAAAAAAATGAAAATACAGCGCATTATCTTTACAATTACAGAGGAAAAATTTCAACGCTTTATCCATATAAATAACCCCGCATCCATGTATCTATGACCATGTACAAGCAGCTTCACCATTCAAGAGTTGGAAATGCTATGCTAATACACAAAATGCTTCGGATTTCAAAAACACTTTCACCGCAAACTAATTATAAAAACAAAGCCAAGAACTGCAATCGTAGTCATTAAAATCCAGCCTTTTCCCCAGCAGTTTTGTAGAAGTATTTTCATTAGAACATCACGCGGTTTGCAGAGAGAAAAAAAACGTAACACAACTAACACAGGGACATTCACAGAGCTTATGGTTATTGCAGTTATAAAAAGAAAATTTGGGCCAACGCCGAGAAGGAAACAACACTAACCGAAGAAACCCAATTCAAAAAATAAAACACACTCACACATAACTCCGATTAAAACAAACCCCTTTTCAGAACAGGATAAAATAACTCACAGAAATATACATACGCCCACTGTAACCGAAAATGTCCACAGATATATATAAACACAGTAATAGAATTTCTTTCATCCAAACGACAAGCAACAACAGTGTAAGAAAAATTATTTTATAACCATAACAAAATTTTAATCGCCGAGGAACATAAATAAAACAACCATTACATCCAAATACAACCAATATTCTGATACCAACATAAGCCATAATGCATCCTATTCTACCAAAGTACAAAAAAAACATACCATTGCCTTATAGCCCGCTGCGATGACGTCCGCGCTCCATGTCGCTCCTGCTCCATGCCGCTCCCGCTCGCCGACCGTAGAGACTACACCGGTACCTCCCAGAAAAACGCTAGGGGTAATCTGCTTCCCCCTTAGCCCCCCGAGCCGCAAAGATGGTATGCCTAGATTCCCAACTCGCCTCACAAGGCTGAGCTACCACTCCAATACAAGCTGAGAAATTCCCAACTCCTCACAAGCAATCAGTCCAGCCACAATTTGGCAGCATAACAATACCTAATAGCCCACTCCCCTTTTCCCCTCATCCCCCTTTCTTTTATAGAGTTTTGAGCCCCCCCAGCTTTCCTAATCACATTTATTTTTAAGTTTTAAAGAAAACCCTCCACAATTTCTCTTTCGTACAAGTGTCATTCATCCCCCACATTTCTCCAAAATTATTTTCCTTAACTTATTAATTGTCTATGTTTCATTTATTACTTAATTTCCCTATTTTTATTTATCCCTTCTTTTTTTTTTAAACCAAAAAGGTAAATGCGCTAATTAATCTTTTCATTTTATTTTTAAATTCATAACTTTTGTATACTCCCGCACGTTAAATAATTTTATTACTTATCAATTGTCTATGTTTCCTTTATTATGTTGTTTCCCTATTTTTATTAATCCCTTCTTCTTCTTTTTTAAACCAAAAAGGTAAATGCACTAATTAATCTTTTCATTTTTTTTTTAAATTAATAACTTTTTATACTTCCGCAAGTTAACTAATTAAATCCTTCTTTTCAAATTCACAACCATGGATTTGAATTAATTTCTTAGTCTCTTTATTTTACCCTACACACTTTATGAAGACTCAAATCATAGCNTTTATTCTTAGGGCCCCTTTTTTTTAAGGTTAAACTAAATTTTTTACCCTAGAAAAGTTTTTGACTTAGGACTCATATTCTGAACTGGCGACACTTGATTAGGGGAGTTGTTTAAGGATTTCTTAAGATGTTAATGTCTTAGGGCCGTCTAGGTTTATTTCTTCCTCATCATCAGTGCGACATGCCCTTCAGGATGCACTACGTGCTCCAAGGGTGCCACTCGCCTCGTTCGTTTCTTTTGCACAACGTGCCCTTTAGGATGCACCACGTGCTCCAAGGGTGCCACTCGCTTCTTGTGTTTCCTTTGCGCGACATGCCCTTCAGGATGCACCACGTGATCCAAGGGTGCGACTCGCCGACTTGACTGATTGGTAGACATCTATAACCCATGGAGTCAACACTCTGCCAGGTGAACTTGTGGGAGACTAAGGGCTCTAAAAAATAAGGCCCCCGCCTTATTGCGCGCCCTTTAGAATCATCGTGAGCGACTGTCGTAGTCTTCCCTCATGGCATCGTGGATCCTCTTGAACTAGGTAATCGTTAACCTATAGTTTGAGCCACGGTGGGAATGCTAGTAGGCTGTGGCAGGGCTGCTGTCCACACCTCTCCCTCAACCTCTCTGGAAATCGTGTGTGGCCCCTTTACTCCATATTTGAGTCCATCCGGAAAGCTATCGTCACCCTACATCATCCAAAAATCATGTCAGAACATGTCAACATCATATCATCAAATCAATGAAATATTGCAATAAATAAATCAACCTAATAGCACACTCCCTGACTCAATCCAGAGTCCAAGGGGGTTCCACCGATGCCTCTGCATCCTTAAGGTCTGAAACCCTGCACACTCAATGAAACTGAGTCAACAACACCTGTCTACATCAAAGTAGTAAAAACATCATGCCATCTATCATAACGCATCATAATCAAGGATAAATGGTTTAACATCATAAAAGTCCAGATCACTTGCAAGCAA
>ML783525.1:792816-827085 GCA_009831015.1 Picea engelmannii | reverse complement strand
TCAAGAGGAGAATTTGTGAGAAGGATTGGGTTACTTACGAATGTAGGGGTAAACAAATTCAAAAATAAGCCAAAAGTAATCCAACTCAAAGTAACCTAATTTAAAGTCTAACCAATCCAAATCCCAGTAATCAAAATCAAATAGATCCAAGTAAGTGACCACATGGAACTCCTAAAGGAACCCAACCAACTCTAGTTATGAAGAAAAAGTGGTTACTTTAAAAAAAAAGTTATGAATTGTTTTTGCATAATTGTATGTTGGATTCTAGGGCATTAAAAAATGTTATGCCAATAAAATTTATGAAAATATTAGGACTTGAAACCACCAAAACTTATAGTAAACAACTTGGCGGTTTCATTCCTTGGCCCTGAGATCCTTGAAGAAGAAACCAATGTGAAAAGTAATTTGTTTTAAGAAATTCTATCATTTAGATATTAAAATGACATCTTAATGAGAACATATGCATTATATTTTAAGAGGAAAACTAGCATACCATTATTAGTGATTTTTTGTTTCTTTATATAATTTTCTCATGAATTAATGTTATATATTTTGGAATATTTAATTCAATTTTCTAAGTTTCAACATTTTACACCATATTCTAATATGTTGTGCATGTACCCAATAATTCTTCCTAGTAACGAGATTGTCTTTTTTATAGATTTCTATTATAATTGACATGTGATGAGAGGAAAGCATTAGCTTACATCAACCCTTACATTTTTTCTTTTAAAGAAAATATAATATAGTTTATTCATAATCACATTAGTTGAGTTTCATTTCCATCATGAATTTCTTAAAATACATGTAACATCCCGCTCTGGCGCACTGAGCGAACTTATTCTTTGAGGACACTTGCTCGCAAGTGATCTAGATTATTAGGCTATTAAAACATCTGATTTTGATTATGAGGCATTATGGGTTGATGACATGCTATTTTACTGCATTGACATAGACAGGTGTTATTGACTCGATTTTACTGAGTGTGTAAGATTTTGGACCTCGAGGATGCAGAGGCATCGATGGAACCCCTTGGACTCTGGATCGAGTCGGGGAGTGTACCATTGGGGTTTGATTGTTTTAATGTGATATTAGTGAATATTATTAGATGATATGATATGGATATATTCTGACATGATTCGTTGATGATGCAGGCTGACGATAGCTTGTCGACCAGAATCACATGTGGAGTAAAGGGGTCACGCACGACTACCAGAGATGTTGAGGGAGAGGTGTGGACAGCAGCCCTGGCACAACCTACTAGCACTCATGTTGTGGCTCGAACTGTAGGTTAACGTTTACCTAGTTTGAGAGGACCCACGATGTCATGAGGGCGGACTGCGAGAGTCGTTCACAATGATTCTAAGGGGTGCACAATAAGGTGGGGGCCTTATTCTTAGAGTCCCTTAGTCTCCCATAAGTTCACCTGGCGGAGTATTGACACCAGGGGTTTTTGATGTCTACGAAGTCAGTCAAGAGGCGAGTGGCACCCCTGGAGCACGTGGTGCGTCCTTAAGGGTACGTCGCGTAATAAAAATGGAAAGAGGTGAGTGGCACCCTTGGAGCATGTGGTGCGTCTTGAAGGGCACGTCGCACAAGAAAAATGGAAAGAGGAAAGTGGCACCCTTGGAGCATGTAGTGCGTCCTGAAGGGCACGTCGCACAAGGGAAACAAATTAAGGTGAGTGGCACCCTTGGAGCACCTAGTGCATCCTGAAGGGCACGTTGTATTGTTGATGATAAATGAATGAACCTAGCTGGCCTTAGGACGAATAACGTGTTAAGAATTTTTAAAAACAAATTCCCTAATAAAATGTCACCCAGTACGGAAATTTAAGGTCTAAGTATAAATTATGCTAGTGGTAAGCAATTTAAATGATTCAGAAAAATCTGTTAGGGTAAAATTAAAAAAAAAAAAAAAAATAATTGTTTTATATTATTTATGATAATTTAAAATTATTAACTAAAAAGGGAAAAATGAAAAAGGGGGTTAATTTCTACACCTGCCAATTTGAGTCCTAAATGAAAAGGGGAAAGAGGGAAATCTAAAATATTTAGGAAATTAGAAAAAGATGGAAATATAAGAAGCAAAGGGAAACCCAAGGGAAAAAGCAAAAAGTCAAACTTTGTAAGGTATCTACCATTAAGAACTTTCTAATTTAAAACTGAACTAGCAAATTGTTAATGGGGAAAGTCATTAAAACCTGTAAGAGAATTTGGGGACACCTAGGAGCGATTCTAGGAGTGACTCTAGGTGAGTGAGGGAAATAAGGGAAATTAATTAATTAAAGAAATTAATTTGTGGAGGAATGAAGGGGATGGGTGACACTTGTACGGGGAGGAATTTTTAGGATTTAATTTTTAAAAACTTAATTAAATGAGATTTTAAGAAAGTAAGAGACTTCAAAACTCTATATAATGAAGGGAGGAGAAAGATGAAGGATCTCTTCTGTTTGCGTAATGTTACGCTGTAGAAATCTCTACTTGACTGACTTAGCTTGTGCGAGTTGGGATACCCAGCTCGGTGAGGAGTGGTAGGTCAGCCTTGCGAGGTGAGATGGGAGCTAGCTGAATCTTTGGATAGTGTGTGTGGCTCCTTTACGGCTCGGGGGGCTAAGGGGGAAGAAGAGTACCCCTAGCATTGGCTAGGATGTACTAGTGAAGTCTCTTCGTTTGACAAGCGAGAGTTGCACGGAGCATGTGGGATGTCACTCAGAGTGGGTGATCAAGCATCGATATGCTCTCTCTTCATTTTTGTATGGTAGATTGTTGTAGGATTTATGCTTGGATCTGCATGTTTAATGGAGTAAGTAAACTGATTGTCTAAATTGATGACTGGATTTCTTTCATAGCATAGCTCGATGATTGATTGACTCCCATGGCCTTCATTTCCTCGCTTGTCTTGACCTCCTTATGGTGTTTGATTGTGACCATTGTGGTGGTTTTTCCTACCATCCCTAGCTCATCATTCCTCGCCTGGGTAGTCATCCTGGAGCCTGATCTATGATTGTCGCTTTGGTGTTAATACACCTATGGATCTCAACACCCCGCCTTTCTGTGCGATGATGATGAGCAAAGGACGAACCTATCAGTCGTCTACCTCTGTTGTTGTCCTTGGATGATTGGATCCTTTCGGTTCTCTTACTGTTGTATGAAATTTGTAATGGTATTCTGGCAATGGAAAAATGAATTGATTCATGTCTGCATTTTGTATTGGTATTCTGGCAATGGAAAAACAAATTGATTCATGTCTTCATTTTGTATTGGTATTCGAGCAATGGAAAAATGAATTGATTCATGTCTTCATTTGGTATTGGTATCCTGGAAATAGAAAAATGTTTTTTTCTTTTAAATGTTGCCAGAGATTGTCATTTTAAATGCCCACGTTTTTCTTTGAAATGAGACAAAAATTGTCGTTTAAAATTGCCCACGTTTTTTCTTTCAAATGAGACTGAGTTTGTTGTTTTAAATGTCCACGTTTTGCCTTCAAATGAGACCGAGATTTCTATTTTAATTGCCCACATTTTTTCTTTCAGATGAGGCTAAGTTTACTGTTTTAAATGCCCACGTTTTTCCTTCAAATGAGACAGAGATTGTTGTTTTAATTGCCCACGTTTTTGCTTTTAGATGAGACTGAATTTATTGTTTTAAATGCCCACATTTTTTCTTTCAAATGAGACTGAGTTTGTTGTTTTAAATGCCTGTGTATTTGCTTTCAAATGATACTGAGTTTGTTGTTTTAAATGCCCACGTTTTTTTCTTTCAAATGAGACTAAAATTGCCATTTTAAATGCCCACGTTTTTGCTTTCAAATGATGGATTGAGTTGCTGTAGAAATCACCCACGAATTTAGCCTTTTAAATCTTAAATTCACTTGCCAGAATGAGTACAGTTTTGGCAAATAAAAATTGACTGTGTGCATGTTGAATTCACCCACCCTTTTTTTTTCTATTCAATTCATAACCGACTTGCAGCAATGACCACGATTTCTCCTTCAAACTGTGATTGTGTTTGCCCTTGAGTGATGGAATGCATTGATGTTGATTGGATACATTTGCCTTTAATTGTTGAGTTGTTGCCGACTGGGCACGATTGGCCACCATGTGGACACTACGTTTTTACTAATTTTACCACAACGAATTAAATGGATAACAATTAGTTAAATGTCTTACTATTGCTAGATTCATTGCTATGTAATGGTCGCATTAACTGCCTTGATTTTTGCCAGAAAATAAAATGGATAACAGTGAGTTAAATGCCTTGTTATTTCTAGATTCATTGTTATGTAATGGTCATATTAATTGACTGAACAATTTCTACAGCAATGTAAATGGCCAACAGATTCATTCTTTGGATTAAATGACACAGCAAGTTAAATGTTAACTAACACCTTAAATGTCATGCTATTGTTGTATTACTTGTTATGAAAATAGTCCTGTAAACTACCTTGTTAGTGCGCTTTTAATTGTCGTTTTAATTGTCATGTAATTGCCTTGTTATTTCTATATTAATTGTTAAGTAACCGCTATGTTAATTTCCTTGATAAATTGCTCCAGCCCTGCTAATAGTTAGTAGTTTCCTTTTAATATTATTATACATATAGTATTGTTAGTTCGGTCAATATAACTATACTACATGCTGAGATTTAATTGTTCATAAGTGTTATAATGATAGAATTCTACTTTAAGATTGTAAATGTTGTTATTTAAGTTAATGTCTAGTTGGGTGGAGAATTTGGATTAACATAGACTTGACCGATTAGGTTGTGTTAAAGATTAAAATTTGATTGGTAAGCAAGGAATGGATTGCAAATTTAGACTCACTGGAGTGAATTTTAATTAAGGATAAAGGGCATTTATAATTATGGTTTTAGTATTGACCACTTAGATTTGCAAAATTAATTGTATTAACGTTTATTTAGCGGATGCATTATTGTCCAATTGTAACGTGATGTGCCCCGTTAGAATGGAACCCTTGTTAAAATTGAATGTAATCATAGACTGGTTAGACTGGGTGATTGGTGGGGGCGGGGATGATGTCATGTGGGCTAGTGTCACCCCTTATATTCGTCCTCTTGTGTTTCATCAACCTTTGTGTGGGGTAGGTATAGTCTCCCAGTCAGTATTTGGTTCGTAGCTTATCCGAGTTTTCTTGATTCTTGGTCCCTTTTGTTTTGCACCAAGGTTATTGATGCATCTATCACTTGGGGAACAACATGATTCCTGATGAGGGGATCATGGCATGCCCTGGGGGATAGCGGAGAATGATATCTTGGCTGGAGTAGGTTCTTTTGTGTGAGTGCTAACGAGCATGCAAGTTGCTCTTGGCACAAGGGTCGAACACCTTCAAGCGTTAGGTCCACGCACCTTAAGGTTCTAGTATTTTTTTGTCTAGGTCATGATGTTGGGATGGGGGTGTTTTCCCTTAGCTTGTAGGCATGGTCGTGTTTGCGTAGGAAGGGTAGTCGTACTCCTTGTTATTTTGCACATGTTTTCCAATTTTCTTGAGCCGATGTGTGGTGTCATAGTAACTTGTTGCCTGGAATGCATGCTAGCATTCGTTGTCAGTGGTTTGATTAAACTGTTGTCATCATCGCCTTCTTGCCTCTTAACTCCTGAAAAAAAAAATGAAAACAAAAAAAAAATGGTTCGCTTGCTATCGTAACGATGGGGTCGTTACAATACATCCCAAAATACATCTTAAATAAACTCAAATTTAATCACCATGGATTTCATCAACATATACATTAACATAAAACAATAGTCATATTCAAAATGGTTACATGAATGTAACAACCATTGTATAATTCCATTCATGCAAATCCAATTTTAGATGTTAGTTTAAAAAATAAAAACATTATTGTAGAAGTTGCTTGTATCAAAAAATAAGAGAACAATGTTTTCACAACAAAACTATATTTATTGTTCTCTATATGAATGAAATTGTAATGAAGGATTTCTTTAAAGTTAAATACATAAACACACACTAAACTAGGAGTTGATTTGATTCTCATCCAAGAACTTCCCAAAACTACTTAAAAATACAAATCACATCAAAAAAATTTATACTTGAAAACAAATAACTAAATATTAGTACAGAAGACAAGTAAGAGTGATTTTGAAAATGTATCATAAAAAATAGATGTAGTCCAATAATAACAACTTAATATTTAAAAATACACAATTAAGGAAAACATAACAATGGTATTACATAATCACTACTTTCTAAATCCAAATGTATTGACATAATTTTGCCAACGTTGTACTAATTTTGCTCCTATTGCAGCAACTACTATAGACATATTTTTATATTTCAATCTTTTTGTTAAGTCTGTGAAATATTGTGATATGTACTAGGTCCTTTAAGATGATGTTTCTTTACAGTTGTTGTCAAAGTCTAATTTTGTTCAGTTTGGGCATTATTCAGGGTAGTGGTGGCCCTATAGTAGTCATGCTTAGCCCTGGTCTCACTGTTTATAGTTAAAATAGCTAGTGTATGTTATGTCTATTTTCTGCAACTCGGTCTATTTGCTTAGCAGTTGTATGAATTTCATATGGAACTGGACCTTTGTTACTGGTTGTATATCTACTTATATTGTGGCTTGAGGTACTACATGGACATGGTCGAATATGGCCCTATCCATGTACATTGGCATGCCTGAATTCAGGCATGTCCCTATACATGGACAGGGCCATATTGTCCATGGACAGGGACAGGTCCGAATTCGAGCATGCCCCTGTACATGGACAGGGTCGAATAAGGCCCTGTCAACATTCTAAACTCAAAATTTTAACTAAAAGTTTAAATTTTCTAAAAATTAAACATTTAAACATATTTGAAGTTTGGCCCTGTTTAAAAATTGAAAATTCGACCCTACTTAAAAATTGAAAATTTGACCCTATTTAAAAATTGAAAATTCAACCCTGTTTAAAAATTGAAAATTCGGCCTTGTTAAAAATTGAAAATTCGACCCTGTTTAAACATATTTTAAACATGTTTAAAAATTAAAAATTTAATTTTTTTTAAACATAAGGGATAGAGCAGTACTCAGCCCTATCCATGTATAGGTACAGGCCTGAATTCGAGCCTGTCACTGTACATGGATAGGGTCGAATAAGGCCCTGTCAAAAATCGAAAATTAACTTCTATATTATTTAAATAGAAATTTAAAAATTAAACCAGAAATAGAAATTTAAAATTTAAATTCTAAAATTCCAAAATAACTTTAACTTCTAAAGTCTAAATTCTACATGGATAGGGCCAGTTTAGTTTTATTTGTCAAATTATGCAATTTTTTCTTTGTTCTTTGCTTAACAATTATTTTATTTCCTGTCCTGTTTTTACAACAGATCGAGGTTTTATTTGACGAGATTAAAATTTCTTTTGTTTTTTTTCTTCATAGTAAAAAATGGCCTGGGTTTTACAGACACAACTATGGGGAGGATTGCACAAGGAACCGAGCTTCTTACTGAAGGTGGATATGAATTTTTTTTTTCGACAGACTTTTGAGACTATCCTAGGGGAAAAAATTTAGAAGGCATATGCATGCTATTTGTCAACTTCTGCAGAGCTTGTTATAGGAACACTATATTTTTCTACTGTGAAGCTTTCTTTTTGCAGTGATAGTCCTCTTGCTTATTACCCTCATCCTGGTCAGACTAAATGGAGTTATTATAAGGTATGATCCTTTAACAAACAATTTCCTTGGGAAGTGTAATCGAGAACTAGTAGAAGAGGATAACGAAAATGAATGCATAGTAAAGATAGGTCGAGGCTAGGGAATCTTAATGCAGTGATTGAGAATGGAGAATTTTTTAATATATTCTACTTATGCAGAAAATATATACAAGCACATTACACAGTTGAGAATGCATAGAAATAGGGTACCTAAAGGGCGTTAAAGGTATATTGTAAATTGACAGGGCCAAAAGTAATCTAAATAGAAAATTTAAATCCTAATTTAAAAAACTAAATTCTAATTCTAATCTAAATTCTAATCTAATTTTGGCTTTGTTCTAAACTTTAAAATTTATGCACATTTAAACATTATGGACAGGGCCATATTCGACCCTGTCCATGTATAGGTACAGGCCCAAATTTGTATAGGTATAGGCCCGAATTTGGGCCTGTACCAGTACATGGACAGGGCCGAATATGACCCTATCAACAATCTAAAAAATAAATCTAAATCCTAACTAAAAATCTAAATTCTAATCTAATTTAAATTATAATCTAAAATCTAATTCTAATCTAAACATAGTTGAATGTCGCCCGCTGCTTCAACGTTCACAGCACCGTCGTTGCTCCAATGTCCACCGCTCGTCCGCCTGCAGCAAATGCCCCCCAACAAACGCCAACAACAACAACAAACACCAAACGCTCTTCGCACAACAAGCTATGAACTCGCAAAAACTATGACAGGTGCGATGTGCGGGTAATATATAAACATTTGTTCGGATGAAAGATGTTTTGTCCGAAATATGTTTCGGTCGAACGAACTTTTTGGCCGAAAGATGTTTCGGCCTAAACATTATTTTGACCGGAATATATTTCGGCCGAAAAAAAGTTACCAGATAAAAAAATATCTGTTTGGCTAAAATTGTACATGGAAATCGAGGGAATTTTCAAGGTGTCGTTCGATTTGACGTTCAAAGGTTCGACCGAAAGTGTTTTCGGCCAAAAAATAGTACTTTCAGTCTAAAAAAAAAAATAGTTCAGCCGAAAAATGATTTTTGGAATTTTGGAGAATCGATTGTCACGAAAGTGTAATCCACCTTCATGATTCCACCCTTACACGTTGTTAAATTATTAATACACTAAGAAAGTAATACATTAATAATAAATTAAATACATCAATAAATACATTACTAAAATATTAATACACCAATAAAATAATACATTAATAAAGTAGTAATACATTGAACTTGATGTAATAACTAACAAGGGTTGTATGGCAGCTTAGTGCCTGCCAAGTAGATTTGGAGATGAAGCTACATCTTCGAGATTGACAAACTTTATTTTTACTTTATTTGTCATGCCATACGTGATGACTTTTTCTCAATCTTCTTTTTGTTTCATGGAATATTTTTATAATTAAAATTGAGTGTGGTGTTGATATCATGTCCAATGAGATGTGTAAAATAGTTTAATTAATATTTTATAATGATAAAAATTGGGATAAAAGTCAATTAATATTAAGCATGAATGGGATAAAGTTCAATAAAGAAATAGTTTACTTAATATTTTATAATGATAAAAATTGGGATAAAAGTCAATTAATATTAAGCATGAATGGGATAAAGTTCAATAAAGAAGGGGAATCGATTCAAGTCAAAATAATTTATATTATTATAATTTTCATTAGTTTATATGGGATGAATTGGAGTTTGAAAGAAACAAAATGGAAAAGGCACAACACCATTGTGCACCATTTTCCATTAAAATGTTAAAAATAATATATTCAATTAAAAAATAGGGTAAATAAGTTAAGATTATATATAAAGTGTATGGTAAATGTTATTTTACAAGGCTTAATGAAATTATATCCAAATTTTATAATGGAGAAGACGAAGTTGTTGGTTAACAATTGTGCGTTCACATGGAGCATTTTTTATTTGTCATGCAGTTAAAGGTCTGCGATCTAGTCATGGGTTCGACTCTGTGGAAGAGACATAAACTAAGTAGAAGGGAAGAATTCAATGAGCTTAAAGTTGTACAGATCAGGCAGGCAGTGTGTACCAAAATTTTTGGAAAACATGCAAGAGCATTGAAGGAAACAAAATTGACAGAAAACATGCAAGAGCATTGAAGGAAATCATTTATGGTATAATCAATTCTATACATCCATTAAAGTGAACCTTGCAATAGCACATCAAAGATATCATCCAATTAACTTTTAGAAAAATGAATTTTTTTATTATATAAAAAATACATATATCTATTTCCTATGTTATACATTAGATGTAACACAAAAAAATAAAGTCAATAGAAACTAATACAAGGTCAAAGAACAAACTCATTGCTATAGTCCCTAGCCTTTAGCAAGTACTAATAATTTATTAAAGTGCTATTACATTAATGTATAATATAACATATTAAACTATTAATTATACATTAATAATGCATTAATACATTAAAGTATACCTTGATTGATTGATACATTAATAATGTAATGTATTAATTAATTTATACATTAATACATTGGTAAAGTATCAATACACTAATAAAATAATACATTAATAATATATTAAATACAACAACACGTGCATTAATAAATACATTAATAAAGTAATATATTAATAATACATTAATAAAATAGTAATTTATACATTAATAAAGTAGTAATACATTGATTTTAATGTATTTACTAATAAGTTATTAGAGTACTAATACATTAATGTATAATATAACATATTAAACATTTTATTATAGATTAATAATGTATTAATACATTAAAGTATACTTTGATTGATTGGTAATGTATTAGTTAATTTATATATTAATATATTGGTAAAGTATTAATACACTAATAAAGTAACTTATTAATAATACATTAATCAAATAGTAATTTATTGAATTCAATGTATTTAGTAAAACATATTAATACATTAACAATACATGATCATATTACTATAATGTATAAATAAAAGTATTAATACAATAATGCACAAAGTAACATATTAAAGTATTGATACATTAAATATGTAATGTATTAATTAATTAATATATTATTATATTATTAAGTAATACATTGCTAAAGTATTAGTACACTAATAAAATAATATATTAATAATAAATTATTAAATTTGTGATACAACAATAATACATTCTTAAAGTATTAATACATTTATTGAAAATGATTATGGTTAAGTATGATTGACAAATGTATTTTTTGGACTCTTAGAAGAAGACTAAAGTATTGTAAGGGATTTTGAAAAAATGTTGTGTAATTTTTGTTGGAATAGGCCATGAAATATTTTCAATATAAATATAATGTGAAATTTTATGTGGAAAAAAAACTATGGTTGACCATGGTCATGGTTTCTTATTGTTATAACTATGAATAACATTGATACATTAAAATATAGTGAAATGTATTAATTTATTTAATTAATACAATTTTAATGAATACATCACTAAAGTATGAATACACTAAGACATTAATAAAGTATTAATATACAAATAAAATAATACATTAATAAAATATTAATACATTATTACATTAATGTAATGTATAAATTAGAGTATAAATTTACACTAATGTATAATGTAACTTATTAATTAATTAATACATTAATAATTCCATACATAGATAATATATTATTAAAGTAATAATACATTATTAATAATGTATTTATTAATATTATTAATACACTAAAATATTAATATTAATATTGATATTAAAACATTAATATTGAAGAATTAAAACATTAAAAAGTATTAATACCTTAGAAAATACATTATTAAAGTAGTAATACATTAATAATACATTAATACAATAATTTACAATGACCATGCTTGAATATGGTTTACGATGGCCATGGATAACTTTGGGAGAACTTGGTTGACTTTGGGAAGAAAAGGTTCACTATGGTTGACATGGTTAATTATGGTTGACCATGGCCTTGCTTGACCATTACCATGACCATGGATAATTACGGTTGAACTTGGTTAACCACAAATAATTTAATTGTGGTTGACCTTGGATTACCATGATCATGGTTATATATGGTTGACCATGACCATGGTTAACTTCTGTTGACCTTCACTATGGTTGACATTGGTTGACCATGACCATGGTTGAGTGTGGTTGACCACGGTTGACAATGGTCAACCATGTTTCACAATTGTTGTCYACAGATGACCACTAGTGRCCATGACCATGAGGGATAATTTTAAGGATGAAAATTTATATTAAAATGTAGAAACATGGGTTAATATTACTAGTCCTTAATATGCAAAACTTAAAATGCTTGGTGATAGTTTTATAAAAATATTCAAATTTCTAAATTTTTTATATGGTTTCTATAAAATTTTGGTGATCTTTAATGTAAAATAATTTTGCCATGAGAGATGATTTTAAGGATCAAAATTTATATTAAAATGTAGAAACATGGGCTAATATTACGAGTCCTTAATATCCAAAACTTAAAATGCTTGGTGATAGTTTTATAAAAATATTCAAATTTCTAAACTTTGTATATAGTTTCTATAAACTTTTGGTGATTTTTAATGTAAAATAATTTTATTCTATGAAATTCGGGCGAATCGGTTTTAGAAAAAATGAAAATTGACATTTTTATTAATGTAATGTATTAATTAATTAATACATTAATGATGATGATGATTAACGTCCACTAAGACTGAATTGGTCTATCGGACCTTAAGAGGGTAAGTGATTACTTGTGATTCTTTATCATTTTGTTTTTGTGCTCGAAAATCATTAAGAGAAACTTTCCAATATCACCATATTTTTGTTGAGTTAAGAGGTTAGGAAGGTTGGTAGTGTGATAAATATTTTTAAAATGAGTTCTAATATGGGTATAGGCTGGACAATCTAAGAGAAAGTTTTTTTCATCTTCAACCTTCTTAGTGTCACAAAGGTGACAAACTCTTTCATCCCATGGAGTTTTAGGAATTGACCAACACTCAGTTTCACTATGGAGCTCATGAGAATTTGCTCTCATCTTAACAACGCTTATTTTTTTCTTTACACTTGGCAAAAAAGATAGATAATGCTGATCTTCTAGATTAGGGTTGATTATATCTTTATAATACCTTAATTTTCTTTTTTCCTCTAACTCTTTATCACACCACATTTTTTCCTTAAATTTTGATTTAATGTTTTTTTTAATAGTATCTTTATTCTACAAAATGGTTTCTTCCATGATTCCCCAATAGTTTAGCCAAGACTGGGCGTCTTTATGCCATCCTTGCTTGAGTCGATGGTGGTTATGAATTGATTTTGAAGAAATTTTAGGTAGCCTCTTGTCTTCCAGGTTGTTTAACTTGTTCTTATGCATTATGTATCTAGTCATAGCCATGCTCTCAATGGGGGAGAGGCTTGTTTCTTAGAGGATGATGGGATAGGGTGTATCTCCTTTAATTTTGAGATTATAGGTTATAAAATTCTTTTGTATTTGCTCTATCTTTCTACAGGATTCACAAGAGATACTACAGCCCTAGACTTCACATCCATAAATAATAAAAGGTGTAACAAGAGTCTTAAAGAGGAGTTTATTCTTATCCCAACTCCAAAGATCAGCTGATTTACAATTTTTTTCAAGCCCATAATAAGGATTCCATCCCCCAAAGGAGAAAAAATCCTTAAGGATTCTTAGTTGGTTTTCAAGATCATGGGGACTCCTTTCCATAAGAACGATATCATCGGCATAAAAAATAAGATTGATTACTATACCAGTGAGAGTAGGGTCGACACAACCTTCTTTTTCCAAGCATTCTTCTAACTTATCAATGTATATGCCAAAAAGGGTAGGGGACAAGGGACCACCTTGTTTGACTCCTATATTGAAGTTAATCTCTTTTGACCAGCCCTCAGTGTTTTTAAAATTATAAATAACATTCTCATACATCCTTATTGCAGCAGACCTCAACTTGAGAGGCACTTTTATCTCTTCCAACCTATTCCAAAGGTTTTTCATAGGAACCATGTCAAAAGCTTTTCTAAAGTCAACAAAACAACGAAAAAGATTGGTTTTAGTATTTCAGAACTCCTCTGCAATGATCCTAAAGGTAACAATATGGTCCACAGTTGAATAATATCTCCTAAACCTAGCCTGGCCTTTATCTCTTTTATCGCGACTTTCTAGCCAAATTCTAATCTTCTTTTCCAAAATAATTCCATAAAGCTTGGCTAAAATTGGGCTTAGAATCATAATGGTCCTATAGTTAGAGGGAATGTTTCTATCCCCATTTTTAAGAATAGGAACAATGAGGCTTTGCATCCAAGGTTTAGGGAAGCCCTGCTTGACTACTAAATAAAAGAGCTTGTGTATGTGAGGGATAAGGATTGGCCCTCCAATTTTAAAAATTTCATCTTGGTAGCCTTAAATGTCCTTAGCTTTCCCATTTGCAAGCTTCTTAACCCCAAACTCTATGTCATCTAAAGAGAAAACTTATTCCTTTGTAGGGACAATAGGAATGGTGTCCATGGAATTAGGGAACTCGTAAAGACTTTTAAGGTAGGAATTCTAGTCCGTTAAGGGAATCCTATTATTTTCTTTAGTATTGTATTTTAGAATTTGGCCTCGAAACTTCTTAGGATCCAATTTGTATATTTTAAAAGTTGCTCTTGCCTTTTATTGATATAGTATTTTTTTTTCCTTTTAATTAGAGCTTTGTACGTATTGATATTATCAAGTTTTAAGGGCTCATTAGAAGCATCCCTAATGTCTTTCCTAACAATTTTACATTCTTTATCATACCAAGGGTTGGTTGTTCTATTATTCTTTTTATAGGACACCTCGAAAGAGAACTTGTTAATAGAATTGGAAAGGGTAGTTGTAAAATTATGATAGAGTTCTTCAATGTTGTCCTTATAAGTTAGGAGGTTTAATTTACTATTTAAATCCTTTAAGAAAATGTCAACTTTACTTTTGTCAAAGCGAAAATTCCTTTGATTATCAGAATTCTCTTCAATGGTGCTCCTATACATGGAAAATTTTAGAGTTATGGTTAAAGGTTTATGATCAAAGTCAGGCTCATGGTCATTTAAAAGGTCAAAAGTTGTTATTTGGTTGGAAATGAGGATATTAGATATCACATAATATACAACACTACTACCTAGCCCATGAATACATGTCATTTGGTTGGAGTTTGGCCACTTCATTACTCCATTGCAAATTATTAGGTCTTGAGAGTTGCAGAGCTTGACCAAATCAGTACCAAACGAATCCTCAATTAGGTCTTCAGAGATTATTTTGTAGCTATTAGATAAAACAAGGTCCTCATCTAGCCATAAAGGATTATGGTTGGAGTCATCACTTAAAAGAGAATCTTGTTTAGTTGCATTCCTAGCATTAAAGTCTCATAGCAGGAGGATATTACCTTCATTTTTCAAATTACAAATATCTTGTCCTAAATTATTATAGGGACAATTTTTATCTAGATTATTTTTCTTATAAAAAGTAGAATTAATAGGTGCAAAATAACAAATTGATATATACATCTTCTTAGCATTGGTGTCTGAAATTTCTATCCAAATATATTGATTAAGAGGGTCAATCTTATGAAGTTGAATGTGAGGAGAAATGATTTTTATAATATAACAAGCTATGACTCCATTGCAAATTATTAGGTCTTGAGAGCTGGAGAGCTTGACCAACTCAGTACCAAACAAATTCTCAATTAGGTCTTCAGAGATTCTTTTGTAGCTATTAGATAAAACAAGGTCCTCATCTAGCCATAAAGGATTATGGTTGGAGTCATCACTTAAAACAGTATCTTTTTTAGTTGCAGTCCGAGCATCAAAGTCTCATAGCAGGAGGATATTACCTTCATTTTTCAAATTACAAATATCTTGTTCTAAATTATTATAGGGACAATTTTTCTCTAGATTATTTTTCTTATAAAAAGTAGAATTAATAGGTGAAAGATAACAAATTGATATATACATCTTCTTAGCATTGGTGTCTGAAATTTCTATCCAAATGTATTGATTAAGAGGGTCAATCTTATGAAGTTGAATGTGAGGAGAAATGATTTTTCTAATATAAAAATCTATGCCTCCTATCCCTCTATGGTGGGATTTTTTGTTCCATGTCGACCACAATAAAAATCCTTCCATGTTAGGGACCTTAGACTCCTCATGCTTCCAAGTTTCAACTAGACAGATAATATCAATATCACTCACGATCCAACTTATCATAGGACCTTTGCACCATGAAAAGCCACGACAATTCCAAAAAAGGATCCCGAGTGTCCCAAATTCCTATTTGTTATTATCCTTCTGTTCTCTATCCTGAACAATAGCTTTTTGATTTCTAATTATTTCTCATTTTCCTTCTTTCCTGGCTTCTTTTACCTTTTGGACTTCCTTCCTTAATCCAACTTGGTCTTTGGGAATGAGGTCTTCATTTATAAATATTACTGACCCTTTTAAGCTTGAAGATTTACTAAGTATGTTATATTTATGGTCATTACAACTTACTTGGACACAGATCAACCTATCTTTGTTATAAATTATTTTTCCTAGCCTCTTTGCTTCTATGTGGTAAGTTGTATCAATTTGTGATTTATTTTTTAATTCTTCTTTTAGTATTGCTAGTGTATCCTCCTCTTGTTGTTCTTTTACACCAAAAATTATGAGGTTCAAGTATATTTTGTTACGCTCATGGTCCAATTCGATTAGCTTATTCATTTCCTCTTTGATGGGTTTTATATCCAATTTTTTTTTCATATTACTGAGGGTCAAATTGTTGGTTCGTTTTTCTTCTAGCTCTTTAATCTTATCTCTCAAGTTGTAATTTTCTTCAACCCCTCCTTCTTGGGTTGATTGTTTATGTTTTTCCATTTCTTGAATCATGTCCTTCATTATCTACAATTCACTCTGGAACCCTAAGAATCTATCCTCTATTTGAGTTTGAATGACATCTTTAATTTTTTTATCAATCATTGCCTCTAGCTCTATTGGGAGTTTTACGCCTCTTTCTTCACTCCCTTTTTCTAATGTTTCTAACTCTATTTGGATTTTGGCATCTGTCTCTTCTCTTCTTTTTTCTACTGATTCCATATCGCATTGCTAATGTATTAATACAACACTACAATAATAAATTATTAAAGTAATAATACATTATTCAATACATTATTAAAGTAGTAACACTTTAATAATACATTATTAAAGTATTAATACTATAACTGGAAATGACCATGACTTGAATAAATGTTACAATGGTTTCTTATGGTCATGATTATGAATGACATTGTCACAAACCTGTTCATTATGACAATAAGCCTCACATAACAAGTGCAATTTTGTTTTTTTTTCGTGTGTGTGTAGGAAGGTAATAATGACATTGTACTCGTATCGCAACACGACTAAGAACACACGCATGCAACTCACGCCACCACAACATGACGACCTAACATAAAAGCACATCAAGCACCCGGAAGAAATGTACGACATTCAACCAACAAAAAATAAGAATGACTACCCACTCGTCCTACCCTGCAATGGTTAGGACCTCCAGGACACATAAGCAATGCTCAAGCCCAGGTTCCCATCGATTTTGACCATTTAAGGTCTCAAGGCTAGCAATTATTTTGAGGAACAAGGAGGTGTCTACATCCCACCTGACACAAGCAGACCAAGCCTACTAAGCTAAGGATAATCATCCTAACAACCCCACACACCAAAATTTGATTACATAAGTATCTAGAACCCTTACAGTGAGCAACCAATCCCATTAAATGTTTACATAACCAAGTACCAACATTACTTATAATAAACAAAAACACACTCAACGGGAAGCACAAGCTAAAAACGACTTCGTCAACCACCCAACCATTAATCCAGGCTAAAAGGTCAATATCTATGGCTTAAAATGGCATTAATTACGGATCAATTAACCAGTCTAAATTCCATTAGTCAACGAGTGACCAACTGAACTTAACATGAATTACGACTCAATTTAGAGGGTCTGAGTTACCAATTAGATGATATCTAAAAATCCAACTAACATCAATTACATATCGAATTTAGCAAGTATAATTTACAGCTAGTCACAACTGTACAATCATTAAATGCAACTTAAATTGAGTGGGTCTATATTTCTATTTGGTCATCCATGTACCATAAAAATTTAACCTTAAATGTGAATTGTTTTATCTAGTATACGTAAGTCCGTAATTACAATCCACATTAATATTACAACAAGTCTAGCATGGAACTTAGATACACATCTCAATAATTAGAAATCTAAACTACGGGTTTAATACATGTCTAACTTATAATTTAGTTACAAGTCGAAGTTGGACGCAAGGCAAAGCACAAGTCTAAGGTGTAAGTTAAATGAAAGTCTAAATTGCTCACTAAATACAAGTTTATATTACGAAAGAAATACAACCTAATTTAACAACTTAAAAATACATAACGATATTAACTATATAGATATGTATGTCATTATTAATGTAACACCCTTCTGTAGTGTTACTCACGTCTTGCAAGTCCATCACATATAAAAATCTGCCGGCGATTAATTGCAATGTTGGTCTAAATTATACAAGTGGCTGTTGTCCATAAAGGAGTGCCATTCCATGCAATTTTTAAAGTTGTTCTGCAGTTACAAACAAAACCATTTCTACTCTATTCAAAGAAATTTTACTGCTATCTTGCGATTAAAGATTAAATGCCATTCAGAGCCAAATAATGCAAATGATGCCATTATTAAAACGCTAACCAAGGACAATAATTTCTACTGCCGAAGAATAACAGTGTTGTCCAAAACATTAATGACAAATAAAATCGTTGTCAAGTAAAGGAAAAACACATGGGTAACAGGCAACATTTTTTAGGAAAAATCAAGTCTTAAAAAGGGTAAAATCGCCAAGGTAATAGATAGCCGTCTTCAAGGAAAATAGCAGTCTTCAACGGAAAAATAAAATCGCAGACTTCCAGGCGAATTCGCCAGGTAACTGTCAGCTGCTAAAAACATCATGGTGATAGCCAAAGGGGTTTAACAATAAAATAAAGGATTAGCAGGGGTGGATAACGAAAACGCAGCAAGGGTAAATTACCACTTGCAGTAAATGTGGCTCTCAAATCACAAAGTTTAAAATTTCCACAACAGATTCTTTGGGTTTAAGCGTTTAGAATAAATTCACAGAGGTTATAACCGACAATTAATTTAATCCCTGATTTTATCCCAAAAACACCCAGCCGCATAACTCGTTGGGCAATATAAAGAATCTGACCCAAAAATAAAATTCATTGTACAATACCCATCTGAAGGAAATTATTTCGCTGTCAGTAATTAAATAAGCATATTCACTGTACCATACATCACGTTCTCTATACCAAGAACATTCACTAACCTACGATGAACTCGATCAATAAAATTGAAGTGGGAGGTAGCCATTTGTGTCGACCCAAGCCATCATAGACCAGTGGTTGATAAAAGCAGGAAGATACAAGCTTCACAATTAGCTTAGTTTGAGGAGGTGCAAGGTCAGATATGGATGTGCATCTTTCAAGGGGCGAGCAATATAATAGGGTGGATAAGAATTAAGAAAAAAAAAACACAGGTTAAGCAAGGAAAAACATCTATACAATCCCGACTCACAGGAAAATGTTATTACAACCATTACTCAAATACAATTCACAGAGGCAATATTTTTACATCCATTACATAATTACAATCATGGAGGTAATACTTTTACATCCATTACATATCTACAATCGCAGGGGTAATGTTTTATATCTATTACATAATTACAATCACTGAAGTAATATTTTTACATCCAATACATAATTACAATAGCAGAGGTAATATTTTTTTTACATTTGTTACATAATCAAAATCACAGAGGTAAGATTTTTACATCTGTTACATAATTACAATCGTTGAAGTAATATTTTTACATCCAATACATAATTACAACCGCATAGGTAATATTATACATCTGTTACATAATTACAATAGCAGAGGTAATATTTTTACATCCATTACATAATGCTAATCGCAGAAGTAATAAAAACAAGTAAATCCAACAAGAAAAAAAACACAGATTGAAGTTAAATACTTTTTATATCTCGAGATACCAATATAAAAATGATGACAACAATAAGAGAACGCCAGGGCCATAAGGATAACTCATTGAAAGGATCACAGGGATTCTATCAGTCAAGATGCATAAAAATAAACAACAAGGCAGCAAGATAATCCATATGCAGAGGTCGTACTAGAAGGCGCAAGTCAAAAAATCAAGCAAGGACAACAAAAAAGGTAGACGACTGATAGGTTTATCCTTTGCTTCATCATCCTTGCACAAAAAAGAAAGGCATTGAGATCCATAGGTATTTTAACGCTAAGGCGACGACCGTAGATCAGGCTCTTGGCTTACTACTCAAGCGAGGGTTTATGAGCTAGGGATGAAAGCTAAGCAACCATGAATGACACAATCAATCACATCCAGGTGGTCAAGACATGCGGGAAAACAAAGGCCATGGGAGACAACAACCATCGAGCTACGCTAAGAAAATTTTTCGTCATCAACTTAAAAAGACATCAGTTTACTTCTCCAATAAATAAGCAGATCCAAGAATAAGTCCTAATACAATCTACCAAACAAAAATGAAGAGAGCATATTGTTTCCTGATCACCCGCTCTGAATGATGTCCCGCACACTCCATGCCACTTCCTCTTTCTGACCGGCGAGACTTCATCGATACCTCCCAGCCAATGCTAGGGGTACTCTTCTTCCCCCTTAGCCCCTCGAGCCGCAAAGGGGCCACACACACACTATCTAGAGATTTCAACTAGCTCCCATCTCGCCTTGCAAGGTCGAGCTACCACTCCTCACTGAGCTAGGTATCCCAACTCCCACAAGTGAAATCAGCCAAGTAGATAATTCTGCAGCAAAATGTTACGAAAACAAAAGATGATCCAACCTCCATCTCCTCCCTTCATTATATAGAGTTTTGTGGTTCCTTACTTTCCAAAAATCTCGTTTAGTTAAGTTTTTAAAAATTAAATACCTAAAAATTCCTCCCCGTACAAGTGTCACCCATCCCCTTCATTCCTCCATAAATTAATTTCTTTAATTAATTAATTATCTTTGTTTCCCTCACCCACCTAGAGTTACTCCTAGAATCACTCCAAGGTGTCCCCAAATTCTCTTACAGGTTTTAATAACTTTCCTTTTTATTAAATTGTTATTTCAGTTTAAATTATAAATCTCTTAAATGGTAGATGCTTTATTAAGTTTGACCTTTCGCTTTTTCCCTTATGTTCCCCTTTTTCCCTTTTTATGTTTACCTCTTTTCCTAGTTTACTAAAATTTTAGATTTTCCCTCTTTCCCCTTTTTAATTAGAACTCAAAAAGGCAGGTGTGGAATTTAACCTTTTTTCCATTTTATCCTTTAATTAATATAATTTAAATTATCAAAAATAATAAAACAATTAATTCCATTTTTAAATTTTATTTCAACAGATTTTTTTTTATGAATAAATTAAATTTCTTACTCCCTTTGTGTTACAAGATTTAACGAAGATCATAATATATATATATATATATATATATATATATTACTGGGGGAATCGGAAACTCGCAGTTCTCGTACTTGCGTGACACGGGGTCGATCCCCGTTGGCTACCACTATAACCCCAGGTGCAACCACCCAGCCTGCAAGAATGGCACACGAGTAAATCCGGGTGAGAATCGAACATGAGACTTCATTTTACAAATTTCCTTCCATTTACACGGCACTTGCCAATCCGTCTACACCCGTGCGGGCTAACGAAGATCATAATTATTATTTATGTTGTTTTTATTATTATTATTATTATAGATAGACAAAATTTTACCACTAACGTAGTCTAGACTTAGACCTTAAATTTTTGTACTGGGTGACATTTAATTAGGGAATTTGTTTTAAAAATACTTAACATGTTATTCGTCCAAAGGCCATATAGGTTCATTCCTCTATCATCAACAACACGACGTGCCCTTCAGGACACACTAGGTGCTCCAAGGGTGCCACTTGCCTCATCTGTTCCCTTGCGTGACGTGCCCTTCAGGATGTACCATGTGCTCCAAGGGTGTCACTCGCCTCTTTCGATTTTTCTTGCGCGACGTGCCCTTCAGGATGCACCATGTGCTCCAAGGGTGCCAGTCGCCTCTTGACTGACTTGGTAGACCTCAAAAACCCCTGGAGTCAAAACTCTGCCAGGTGAACTTGTGGGAGACTAAGGGCCTCTAAGGAATAAGGCCCCTGCCTTATTGCGCGTCCCTTATAATCATCGTGAGTGATTGTCGCAGTCTACCCTCATGGCATCGTGGGTCCTCTCGAACTAGGTAAACATTAACCTACAGTTCGAGCCACAATGGGAGTGCTAGTAGGCTATGGCAGGGTTGTTGTGCACACCTCTCCCTCAACATCTCTGGTAATTGTGCGTGACCCCTTTACTCCACATGTGAGTTTGGTCAGTAAGCTATCGTCAGCCTGCATCATCAACAAATCATGTCAGAATATATCCATATCATATCATCTAATCAGATGCGCTAATATCATAGTAAAAACAATCAAACCCCCATGGTACACTCCCTGACTCGGTCTGGAGTCCAAGGGGTTCCATCGATGCCTCTGCATCCTCGAGGTCCAAAATCCTGCACACTCAGTAAAACCGAGTCAATAGAACATGTCTATGTCAATGCAGTAAAACAGCATGTCATCAACCCATAACGTCTCATAATCATAATCAAAAGTTTTAATAGCATAATAATCTGGATCACTTGCAAGCAAGTGTCCTCAAAAATAAGTTCGCTCAGTGCACCAGAGCGGGATGTTACAGACATTAATAAATGAATGTATATAGTATGTATATAGTAATGTGTTAATTTAATGAATTAACACATTAATATATTTTTAATTATTAAAACATTAGTAAAATATTAATACACTAATAAATTAATACAATTAATAATGCATTAATAAGGTAGTAATAAATTATTATATTAATGTTATGTATACATTATTATATTAATTTACATTAATGTATAATGTAACCTATTAAATAAGTGATACTTTAATAATATAATGTACATTAAATACATTGATAAAAAATTAATACACTAATAAAGTAACACATTATTATAGTAATAATGCATAAAAAGTACATTTAATACATTAAATGTATTGATAAAAACATCACTAAAGTATTAGTAGATTAAAACATCAACAAAGTATTGATACACTAATGTATTAATGTATATTGTTATGAGTTGATTAATTAATACATTACTAAAGTATCTATACATTAAAACATTAATAAAGTTAAATACACTAATAAAATATTATGTTAATAAAGTAGTACTACATTATTAAAGTTTTAATACATTAATGTAATGTATAAATTAAAATATTAATTAATACATTGCTATAGGATAATAAAGTTTTAATACATTAATGTAATGTATAAATTAAAATATTAATTAATGCATTGCTATAGTATAATACACTAATAAAGTAATACATTATAAAAATAATAATACATTAATAGATTAATTGAAAATGACCATGATTGACTATGGTTGACCATGACCATGGTTTCTTATGGTTGACCATGATAATGATCATGTCCATGGTTTCTTATGGTTGACCATGATAATGACCATGAGCATGGTTAACTCAGGTAGAGCATGGCTGAGTTTGGGAAGGAAAGGTTGACTATGGTTCACATGGTTAATTATGGTTGATCATGACCTTTCTTGACCATGACCATGCATAATTATGGTTGAGCATGACCATGGTTAATTATGGTTTGCCTTGGATTTCCATGATCATGGTTAATTATGGTTGACCATGATTATGGTTAACTTCCATAGATATTCACCATGGTTAGTTTTCCTAGACCTTCATTATGGCTGACCTTGGTTGACTGTGGTTGACCATGGTTGAAAATGGTTAACCATGTTTGGAAGTTATCATCCGTAAGTGACCATGGATTTCCATGACAATGGTTGACCAATACTATGGATGACATTCACATCACGACATTTGGAATCATTTCTCACATTATGATGATAGGATATTTGCATCACATTGCAACAATATGGTTATTTTCCTCACATCGTGATGAAGGGGCTATGTTCGTTAGATTGTGACGACATGATATTTGCGTCACATTATGATGACATGATATTTTCACCATGTTGCAACAAGGGTAATATGTTCATCACATTGCAATGACAACATATCATTTGTCACATACTGATGACAATGGGGATATTGTGATGATGGAGCTATGTTCATCACATTTCAACGACATGACATTTAAGTAAAAAGTGGCTATGTGATGAACATAAATGTCATATGTTCATCATATGTTTTATGGATATGTGATGAACATAATTTTTGTATGTGAACATCAAATTGTGACGAAAGGACATTTATGTCGATGACAAGGCTATGTTCATCATGTTGCAATGACAGGACATTGTTTGTCACATTATGACGACAAGATATTTACGTAACATTGCGACAACAAGGATATGTTCATCACATTGCAATGAGGAGGATATGTTTGTCACATTGCGAAAATATGGAAGTGATTATCACATTGTGACTATATGGTTATGGCCAACCATGTTTATCACATTGTGACTATATGGTTATGGCCAACCATGTTTATCACATTGTGACTATATGGTTATGGCCAACCATGTTTGAGACATTGTGTAAATATGGTTATAGCGAGCCATGGTCAGCTATGGACAAAAAATATCAAACATGTTTGACTAGTGTCAACCATTTCCAACCATGGTCAACCAAAGTCAGCCATGATTATGGTCAACTAAGGTCAACCATAGTTATGTTCGGTGCATTACGACAATAAGGTTATGTTCGTCACATTTAATGTTCATCATATAAGGCTAAGTTAGTCACATTGCAGAAATATGGTTATATTAACCACATTATGATGGTGGGGCTATGTTTGTCATGTTGTGAGGATAAGATATTTGTGTCACATTATGTCTATTGGATATTTGCATCATATTGTGACGACCATGATATGTTCATAACATTGCAACAACAGGATATTGTTTGTCACATATTGATGACGATGGGGTTATGTTCATCACATTGGGACGACAAGAAATTTAAGTATGATGATCATATATCGTATGACTATGTGATGAACATAAACTTCATATGCTTATCACATTGCGACAACAAGAAATTAATTGTGACACGGGTTTATGTTCATCACATTGTGACGGAAGGCCATTGTTTGTCACATTATGACGACATAATATTTGCACCACATTGCGATGATGAGGCTATGTTCATGACATTGATAGAAAATCACTTTGAACTCTATATATGATGAATTATATTTATTCTCAAGACATTGTGATGATGGGGATATGTTCATCACAAGGTCAACCACAGTTATGTTTGTCACAATTCAACAATATGGTTATGTTCATCACATTTTATGTTCATCATAAAAGGATACTTTTGTCACTTTGTGACAATATGGTTATGTTCATCACATTTTGTGTTCGTCATAAAAGGATAAGTTTGTCACATTGTGATAATATGGTTATGTTTACTAAATTGCGATGGTGGGGCTATGTTTGTCACAATGCGAGGATAGGATATTTGCATCACATTATGCATGTTGGATATTTGCATCACATTGCGACGACAGAGATATGTTCATATCATTGTAATGATAGGATAATGTTTGTCACATATTTATGACGACGAGGATATTGCAGCGATGGGGCTACGTTCATCACATTGGGATGGTAGGACATTTAAGTAAAAAGTGACTATGTGATTAACATAAATGTTTTATACTATAAAATAAATTTGAAAACTGCTATGCATTTAGGGTTTCAGCTTTGAAACTCGTCACTCTCTCTCATACTGTCACAGCCATGGAGGCCGAAGGAGGGGGGATCTTGGCCCCCTCCTACAACTTTTTCACTATCAAGGAGCACGAATCCAACCACTCCAAATGACCGACCTTCAAACTCCCATAGGGCATGCAACAGATAATCTGGGAGGAAGAAATGTCGAAGGAGAAGCCAATGAAAATAGGTCCAGAAGCCAGTCACCCAAAAAAAACTCACACTTGGGAACCCAAAAAATGTATCCAGCAAGCCCCGATCGCTCCTAAATACATCATCAACTCTCCAAGAATAGAAGATCAAAAACAATACATTAGGGATTTTTCCCTAATAGGGAAATTCCTAGGGTTGTGGCCTTCAAAAAAAAACTTGTTAAATAGATTCAGTACTGGTGGAAGACCAAGGGTCACTATGACCTGCAAATTGGATCAAAAGGCTTCTTTACAATCATACAGCATAACCTGGAGGACAAAAATCGAATCTTTGAAGGAGGGTCGTACTTCTACAACTCGAAAGGCCTTTTTCTCTATTTCTGGATAGAGATATTGAGCCCCGAAAAGGAAGACTTCACCCATGCTCTGGTTTGGCTAAGATTACACTCACTCCCACATGAATTTTGGTTGGAAGAGATCCTTACAGGAATCAATAACACCATTGGAATCTACATCAAAACCTCAGAGGTGACAAGACAATGAAGGTACACTCCCTATGCCTTCATTTGTGTTTATTTGAACATATCCAAACCCCTCCCCGGAGCCATTACCCTAGATTACCAGGATGATGAATGGTCACAAACCCTAGACTATGAGAACATTTCCTTAAATAACCCCACCAAACCCTCTCTTGAAGACCCTGATAAAACCAAGGACGGTTTCACCCAAGTCACACGTAGGCATAGACATCTAGCCAAGAAACCCCACCCCCAGGCCCCCTCAAGACCCCCAACCAAGACTTCCTTCAAAGCCCTTCAAACCTCGTCGGATACCCCCTACTCTTCATCCATCCCTCTGAAAACCCCTGCAACTGGAAAAACCTTTTCCAATCCCGAACACCCTACCCCAGCTTCTCTGCAACCATGTTACACATTATTTTCATCATCCCTATGACCGTTAATGATGTAAACCTATTTGTTTCCTTTAGAGGGGTCAGTGGCCTGAGTTCCTGAAGAGAGAAGGGAGAAGAACTTTTCCAGAGAAAAGAAGTTGCATTTTTCGGTGTAAAAACCTTATAAAAAAGGAAGTTTGTAGGCTACCTATGTATTAGGGTGTGAGAATGCCTGATTCTCGCAGGCTGCATCATAGCTAGGGTGTGAACAGTTCACAGGTTGCACTATAAGCAGGGTGCGAGAATGCTTACACGTGGGAAAAACGAGTGTTTTCTCGAATCTTCTAGAAGGATAAACTTCCATGGTGAGGTGGCATCTGAATGGTTTGGATCTTACTCGCTTTCATGATTTAGTGGGATCATCCTAACCTCCTCAGAATAATTGGAGTGAAAGTGTGTGGGGAATGAAGGACAGTTGGAAGGGACCTTACAACATCAAGGCCATGGTTGTAATCTCTCTTTCACATTTAATATGATACAGTAATATGATTCTTTCCTATAAAGCTTGTTGTGTTTTATTGTATGATTCCTTGATCACATACATAGGTTTATATTGTGTTTATGTTATTGCTATCACTTTGGTTGGTTGCGTTCTTTTGCAGGATCATCATCGTATGAGCGTTGGAATAGAGTTAGGATGACGATGGCGTGAGGAAGCGGAAATTTAAACGGTATGTCACTCATCCCTCTTTAGTTAGTAAATTCAATACTTAAAACTTAAGGAAACTGTCATGTTCTGTCCTATTTTGTTCTAGATCCAGGTGGATCTAGGGAGATCAGTTAGTGTCCGCACCTACCGATTAGTCCGATAAGAAAATTGGCGATTCAACTGGAGAACAGATTGTTTTCCTAGTTAGTCTAGTTTCCCTTTCTTTGATTGCTTGTTGTCTGGTCTCTGAGTCTGTGGGAGATCCATCCAGACTCTCTGGATCTTGAAGTTCACTCAATTTTATCCCTTTTTCAAATTTTTTCTTGTTTATAGGCATTCTCACACTGTACCCTTTAGTGGCCTACGAGAATTATTGATGTTCGCACCCTACTGTTCATTTAGGTGTGAACTTATTGCACCCTACCAATGTCTAGCCTACGAGAATACCTAATTCTCGCACTGCACTCTATTGCTAGGCTGTGAACTTGTTTGTGAAAATTTTTGGATTGGGTCTTGTCATCTTTTGATGACCCAATTTTTCTTTGATCAACTGAATTGAGATTTTGGAGCCTATATTGATATGTTTACAGTCTTCTTGACATTCTTTGAGTTGCTTTTAGCCACTTTTTCTTTGTTTGGTTTTGAAGGATTAGTCTCTTGTTTTGAGTGTCTTTCAATTACAAAGAATGTGTTTTCTTTAGAATTGTTTAGGGAAAGATCAGATTTCTTCTGAATAGTTCGCTTTAAAAGAAAACTTTTAGTTTGGGTTTCTTTGTTTTAAGAAATTTCATTATTTATTTTAGTGAAATTTTTGAAACAAAAAGATTTAATTTCTTGCTTTATATTAGATCGGGGGCATCCTTCTATTTCAAGTAGCGAAATTGCATGATTCTTGGTGTTCAGTACCTTTTTTCTCATTTCTTGAGAATCTTGATATTGATGAGTTTAATATATTTTGGGACATCGTGCATATGGGAATGATAAATGTTTTCTCCTTCTCGTAGCATAGCTTTCATCGAAATGAAATATTTCATCTTCATATCTTTGCATAATTTTCGAGTCGGTCAAAACACCATATTATTCACGCCATCTTCCTCTTGAGTAACAACAGCCATAAAATGAAGCGCTTATAAAAATTGATTAGACATTTTTATCTTTTTGGTAGCAAACCTACATTAGATTAGTTGTAGGGCTTTGGAATAGGTGTGAAAGATAATTTTCCAAAGTTGCTAACAAACATAGAATCTTGAGTTAGGGAGTGGTTAAATCCACTTATTACATTTTGTCCTGGAAATCCCTTCTAACAAAAGGGTCAATCATGAGGTCACATTGAGACTAGCAGAGTTACTCACCCTACTTTGTTGGTCTTGGTGTAGAGATTACATGTATTATGGGGGTCGCTTGAGAGGTATACCCACAATGATGAGTGGAATCCTTTCAAGTTGATTTCGGGCTAGATACCCTGCCCTTGCACGTGGATCAGACTGTCGACTGTTTCCCCAGGAATCACTATAGTGATTGGTAACCTTAGTGGCCTATCTCTCTAGTTTCTTTACATGAGGTGATTGTGGAGGGGAAAGTATTCACAGTACCTGGAATTGACATTGGCCAAACTCACTTGAGCTCCTTGGAGGGTATACCCACGATTATGTGTGGGAGCTTGCACCAGGGTGTAAGTCCGTTAAGTAGGTCGTCAACGTAACTTTTCAACCCGCTCTATCTCAGCCCCTTCTTACTTTGTTCCCGCGACGTTGGATTTCATCACCAACTAGTGTGCTCATTGTGAGAAGGTTTTGTTTGCTTGCTTGCTTACTAGATTTTTAGTGTGTGTTGCTTGTTTTCCTTAGAGGACTCTAGATTGGATTTTTCTTTTTAATGGCATCAGTTCCTGAAATGACCAATGAAGGAACCTCTGCTCCATGGGAACCTTTTTTTTTTCCTTCTTATGGAAACATTGGTCCTCCTCACATCGCTACTTTGAGCCTTCCAGGTCTCACAATTGGATTTCCAGTGTGGTTGTTTTCCACTCAGGTAATCCCGAATCTAGTAAGTGCTTCGGTCATAAGCACTTCCCCCCAATAACATCAACCTCATGTTGATCCTTCACCGTCTTCACTAGTAAGGTATTCTTCACCTTCTTTTCTTGCAAGGTCACCTTCCATTCCATCTTCTTCGTCGAGCGAAAGTTATAAACCTAGTAACCCGGTGAATAAGAAGAAGAAGAAAAGGAAGAATAAGAAGAAGAAGGATAAACAAGGGTCAAAGCTTCCAACCACTACTAAACATGTTGGAAAGCAACCAGTTACAGTTAATCATGTTGGGAGTGTTGATGATGTCAAGATCACCCAAACAACTCATAATCCCAAGTACCCTTGCAGGCTTTGTAAGGGTATCCATCTTCTTAAGGATTTCCCTGGTCTACCCAAGGTTATAGAAGTATGGTATACACATCCTCGCCAACCCATGTCGTTAGCCTCTGAACAACATGCTGAAGACTTCCCGTCGACTAGTCGTGATATAGTTGGGAAGAAGAAAAGTAGAGCCAAGTTCCCGTGTATGTTATGCAAAGGGAGTCATCTAACTCATCTTTTCCCTCATATGGACAAAGCCTCAGAATTACTAGAAGACATGACTGTTTCACAGCCTCAACTCCCAGCCGCTTATCACAAGCTTTCTCTCAACCCACCTGTAGTTGATGGAATGATCACTCTGGTCCCTTCACTGGTCAATCCGGTTGATCACGTCATCAATATGGTCACATCCTTAGTTGAACTAGTTGATAAATTGGTTGATCTGATACCATCCTTGGTCAATCCCACTCTTCCCTCAGAGAGTGAAACTCAAGCGGTCAATCTGTTTCCACCCGTTGACCCCATTCTTCCAATGGAGAATGAAACCCAAGTGGTCGATCTGATCTCTCCATCGATCGATCCTACTCTCCCACTAGAGAGTAAACCTGATACTGCCCATGCTTTTCTTGTTGATACAGACTCTGTTGTGTCAGGGGGTATTCCTCCTTCTCCCGTGAAACTCCCTCCAAGTAATGAAGCCATCCATTTTGATTGGGGTGTGCTAACTGGACCTCGTCTTCCCTCTCACATTCCTTTCCATATTATAGTACATGTTTGTGGTTGAGACGTTCCTCAGACATTGATAGATGAAGGTTCGTCTGTTAGTATTTTGTCCTCTATTGCTTGGCAAGATTTGGGTTATCCTCCACTTGCAGCGGTTACACAGAATCTGTTAGCTTTTAACAGAAGAACCAGTCAAACTTTAGGGACCCTTCCTCAGTTTCCTATAACTCTGGGAGGGAAAACTGTCTTTATTGACATCATGGTGGTCCAAGACCCCTTGGATTTCGCTTTAATCCTTGGGTGAGATTATGTATATGCCATGAAATCTATTGTGTCTACTCGTTTTCATGTGATATCTTTCCCTCACGATGGATGAGTTGTGACTGTTGATCAACTTTCATTCATTGACCCCACCTGGATTGCCTCCCTGCATGGTTCTTTTATGCAGACCATATCTCCCCCACCACAGGTCAATTATGTGGCATTGTCTCCCATGGATTCGACTTCTGATGACTTAGATCCAGCAGTTGACATGGTGATCTCTTTGGTCGGGCTATTGGAGCTTGATCTCTTTACCCCTATTGAGACCCTCAACATGGTGTTCTTCCAGAGTGTGTTTCTTCCTTCTAGTTAAGACCTCTTGGAAGCCATGACCGAGTTTTGTCCCTTGACAAGGTCTCATTCCAGAGCATTGTCCTCTTGGAATCCATGATCAAGCAACGGTTTCGAGGATAGTTTTTGCGTCTCTGAGGCAACCTCGTTAAAAAATGAAACAGAGGTCTTTGAACATGATTTTCTGTCTTCAAGCGCGTTAAAAAATGAAACCAGACTTGAGCATAGTTTCCTAATTTCAAGATCGTTAAAAAATGAAACCACTTACGAGGGAAGTTTTTTTCGTCTCTGTGGCAACCTTGTTAAAAAGAAGAAACAGAGGTTACGAGCATAGTTCTTGTTTCTATGTCAAGCTCGTTAAAAAATGAAATAGTTTTCCCCCTCTCTATTTGAGTCAAGTCCTTCGTCTAGTATTTGAAGCTTCATTTCATTCTCCTTTTTAGTTGGATGAAATGAAGCTTGGGGGGAAATACTCTCAGCCTCTGGACTTCATGCTGAAGTAGAGTCACTAGCTTATTAAGCTGGGGGAAAAGTACCAACCATCCATGTGTTATGCGTTGGGAAATCACAAGCATAGTTTTCTATGGTTCAAGCTTGTGTAACCAACCACAGAGACCTCTCTTCCTATGAATATGGGGCTGGAAATGGGAGATATAGACATGAAACTGGAGAATCAGGAGCTCGCAGAAATAGATATGGCACATCTGGAGCAAGCTTACCGCAATCAACAACTGTATACCATACCACGAGATCAGTTGCACAAAGTAGACAAAGTCTTTCTTAACTCTTCAGCAGGAGGATTATCCTGAGCCAGTATGAATCTTGGAATACAAAAAGGCACTTCAAAGGAACAACGA
The DNA here is from genome assembly GCA_009831015.1 of Picea engelmannii. Classification (NCBI taxonomy): domain Eukaryota; kingdom Viridiplantae; phylum Streptophyta; class Pinopsida; order Pinales; family Pinaceae; genus Picea; species Picea engelmannii. The sequence continues at coordinate 795,194 of ML783525.1, read as the reverse complement.
AAACCCACAAAAGATGAGAAAAAGAGAGGCTGAAAACCAAAACACCAACTTATTCAATATGTCAGTAATTTTCTCATCAACTCAAGTCAAATTCATTTGATCTCAGACAATTTCTCTCCCCTCCAACCCCCATCGTCCTCATGAATATGCTATCTTGGAATATAAGGGGCCTTAATGCAAAAACCAAACAATGTTTACTCAAATAAAGAATCAAGAAGGAACAGGCAGATATACTTCTTCTGCAGGAAACAAAGTGTGCAGAAGATGAATCTCTTTCTACTCTTCAAAAATGCTCGAAGAAGGCCCAACATGTGGAAGTGGATGTTAGGGGGGCAGCTAGTGGCCTATCGATGCTTTGGAATCCAAACAACATTTTACTTGATGGTTTTTTCACCTCTAAATGGACCATCATAGCCTCATTTCACCTTATTGGCTCAAACAAACAAGGCTACATCACAAATGTCTATGGACCCCCTTGACCAGGAGACAAGGAAGAATTCCTTCATCACTTGGACTGGATCACAAAGATGGATCCTCAGGGGAGACTTCAACATGATCATAGGCTTGTGTTGGGCCCAATATATGATCAATTTATGACAGTTATTAGACACTTTTTGTCGAATGTACATATGTGTTTTTCATGTTTTGAAGGAGTTTTTTGAAGAATATTATGCTAAAACAGTATGATCTACACTAGGTACGTATGATTCGTGTTTAATGATAATATTGAGTATAATTCATCATGTTTTTATGCTTCCAAGGACCTGATTCACATTTTCTAGTGTTATAGGGAAAAAACGCATCACGTTTCTACTTCTGGCACTCAGTCCAATATTTTTTCCAGCACTCGATCCGATACCCGATCCAACACTACGTCCAGCACCACGTCCTGCACAAAAACAGTGGGTGAATTGGCGGTTATGGTATTTGTGACCAGTGATGGGTGAATCAAGAATGTGGGTTTTTCTCATGCTTATCCCCTCCAGCTACTGCACTCTTGACAACTCAGTTTAGGTTGTTGAGCAGGGAGATTATTGGTTCGCTCTATTTCGGTAGTTAATCCACCATTAATAAGATTTGTTGTTTTTAGAAGTGGTTCAACCCTCTTGTGGTCGACCACTTGGTCTAAAAATCTTATAAATACTACCGTGGTGGTCATACAATAGCTAAGGAGAAGTAGACAAAGTAGAGGATAGAGATAAAAATGTTTTCCTCTGTTTTTGCATTTTTCAATTGCCAGAATTGTATAAGACTGTGTTTTTCAAGTTTTATTGGTGAAATCATTTTGTTGAGCTCATGATGTGCATTTGAGAAGTGACTATGACTTGTTGGGGGGGGCACCAATAGTCTGGTAACTATTCTATGTGTTATTTATGTATTTCATAGCTTAGATGTCTTTTATCTCATTTCTTGTAGCTTCTTTCCAATGGATTTCATGGGGTGTTTTCATATATTGGGCAACAAGACCAACAACAAAGGAAAGATCAGGACGCGTATGAGTCAAGTATAAGAGGCTACCAACTAACTGACGGTATAGGGTGGAATCAACTTCAATAGAAGTATAGGTGGCAGAAAGCTTGACTCCAGACTAGAATGGAGAAGGGGTTGGTTTACAATCGTCCATGTGAAAGCAATGAAGAAGGTCACAAGCATACTTAGACTGGGAAAGAAAAATTCCTTCATTGGTTTACAAAAATTGGAGGCCAAGGAAATAGTGCAAAAAGCCTAAGTCTGTCATTTCAAATTTCGTCTTAAGGCTAGTTTTCACATGGTTTAAAAGTTTTGAGTCACTACCAGTAAGGATAAGGTCATCAACATAAAGGACAAGGATTATGAGATGGATTCCTACTTTCTTGGAATAGACACTAGGATCAAAATGGCATCTAGAGAATCCAGTGGCAATAAGAAAGCTATCCATTTTGGCATACCAAGCTCGGGGAGCTTGCTTGAGACCATAAAGAGATTTCTTGAGGCGAAAAACAAGGCTAGAGTCATTCTAGACATAGCCAGGAGGTTGTTCCATGTAGATTTCTTCTTGCAAATATTCGTGCAAGAAGGTGGATTTAACATCCATCTGATGGACCTCCCATTTATGTGAGGCAGCAAGGGCAAGAACAAGGTGGATGGAATTCATTTTTTCTACAGGGGCAAAGGTTTCATTATAGTCAATTCCTTCAACGTGGGAAAATCCTTTGGCAACTAACTGAGCCTTGTGTATTTGAACAATTTCTTCTAATGCATACTTAGTTCTGTAGACCCATTTGCATCTAACAAGTTTTCTTCCTTTTGGAAGAGGTACAAGATCCCAAGTATCATTTTCCATTAAAGAACGATACTCTTCATTCATTGTTGTATCCCAATCTAGATGACCTGAAGCT
>ML783525.1:749019-776392 GCA_009831015.1 Picea engelmannii | reverse complement strand
CTAAATAATTTCAAATTTTAAATGTAAATCAACTTAATAATTAGAATGGAGATATTGGTATATATATGATATTATTAGTAAAGTGTTATTACAACAAGTGGAAGAGATGTTTAAATTGTTTTTAGTTGTTAGAATATTAATTTTAAAAATGAAAAAAAAAATCACCACTTAAAGAAGTCAATGCTCTCAAATCTAGGATAGAAGAGATGTTCAACTCTTCTTTGATTGGTGCAATAGTAATACAAATAAAATTCTCAAGATAGAAGAGTTATCCAAATTAATTATAGGTAATATTTACAATAAAATCTTGAGATAGAAGAGATGTTCAACTCTTTTTTGTTTTGTGTCATAATGATAAAATAAAATGCTCAAAATGATGTGACAATAAAATAAAACCTTAAAATGGAAGAGATGATCAACTCTTCTTTAATTTTATCATATAGTCATTAAAAAAATGCTAAAGCTAGAAGAGATATTCACCTCAAAGTTCATATACCCTTAATAAAATAAAATCTCAAAATAAAAGAGATGTTTTTAACTTTTCTTTAATTTTGAGAACAATAATTAAAAAAAATATTCAAAATAAAAGAGATGTTCAATTCAACTTTAATTTTTTTTTTTATAAGTAAGAGTATGATATATTAAGTACCTTCAAAAAACTGGTGAAAGTGCCAGATTACATCCATAGACAGTATGGCTTCACTGGACTGCCCCAATAGAGGGGAAACCAGTCCAGTCAGCCTAAGAAGTTTGCTAAACAGTTCTAGGACTAAACAGATAGTAAGTATGAGCATGACTGCAAAAGAAAACTAGCTAGGATTGACAAAATTTTCCGTTGAAACACAATTAGACACCTAGCTCCTCTAAGTAGGTGAGTCCCAAGTCCAAAATCATCTCAGTATTTACTCTGTCCATCGCTCGCTCGGCCACTGGCGCCTCCATCTGCTGTTACTGGCTCGTTGAAGCGATGCATGCCGTCCCCTCGTTGTCTGCGCTTTGCTTTGTGGTGTTGCCAAGTTGAGTCGTTGCATGGGGCACTTCCACTGAGGAGTCTCCACCCGGGTGAGAGGGAAAGGATGCACTCATGGAAGCCAAGAGATGGAGGAGCATCGTCACCTTGGCGTTGGTAGAATTTATGCAGAAGTGGAGGTCGTCTATATCCTTTCGTAACTCAAACACTAGGTTGTAAATATTGTCAAGATTATCTCGGAGATACACTCCCGTGCTGGAAATGGGAGCCCGATGCGCATAATTGCCTGGCCTGCGGGGAGAAGGGGGGTCTTCTGCAGAGTTCCAAGGTGGATTCACAGTAAGGAGGATGCCAGGTAGCGGTTCTGCTGGGGCGGGGTCCGGAAGCGGAGGTGGATTGGCTAACCAGGGTACCATAGTCCTGGTATGTGGCTGCGAGGCAGGAGGTGAGAGGGAGGGCCTTCGGGGCCTCCAGGGGGAGCCCCGTCGCAGCTTCCCTCGTTCACGAGGCATTGAAACAGGATGAGGGATGAGGTAGGCCGACTCACAGGAGGCGTGGAGACTATGAGAGCAAACAAGGTGCACCAGGGAGTGAGTGAAGTTCGCCCAAGAGAACGCGGGGGAACACTCACCACCCCTGGTGTGGAGACTATGCACCGAGCAAACAAATGATAATCCCATCTGCACGATAGTAATGATATGGAGAACCCAAGAGAGCGGAAGCACACAAACCTTTATTGCATGCGTACAAACCTTAATGGCTGGTTGCATCAAATTAATACTGGAGGGCAGTGATGGGTTCCGGCACGGGCATATCACGTGGCCTCGTGCTCGATGGCCTGATGCCAACCTCCTCCGTATGCCCCGTGGCCATTGATAACACCCCATCTGGGGGGTTGTCTGCTTCAACAGCTCTGCAAATACATCGTTGGAGGATGGGGTGATCCGAGTGCCTGCTGGAGTTGCAGAGAAGATCTGGTCCACTCCAAGTGGTGCCTAAGTTGGCTAGCTCGTTTGCCACTTGATTCGCTTTTCGTTTGATGTGGGAGGGGATGATGGCTTGATCTGGATGTAGTAAATCAGAGAGAATTTGAAGCCCGAGGGAGAGTCTCCAGCTGGGCGCCAATCTATCCGAATGCACCCCATTAAGCATTCGGCTCAAGATGTTGATTATGAGTTGAGAGTCCCCTTCGGCTATAAGCTTAGTAAATCCATTGTCGCGGGCTATTCGGAGTCCATTGAGGAGACCCCAAAGCTCTGCATTGTTGTTTGTTGAGTGCCCCAAGGAACCTGTGCTTATGATCAAGATGTGTCCTTGATGATCTCAGAAGACTATCCCATAGCCGGCAGCTCCAGGGTTGCCTTTCGAGGCTCTGTCGAAGTTAAGCTTGATGTAGCCTTCCGAAGGAGGAGACCAATAAGATGGACTGCTGAACATGGGTTGGTTGGTGATGTGTGCCATTAGGGGGGGATGTAGCACCCATTGTTGTAAGATGTGGTATTCATAGGGCGCTACATTTCTATCTGCCTCGGACCATTGTTGAATGTTGATCGTCTCCCGGATATTATTGCAGCATAGGTGCCAGCATTGCTGCCACAGGAGGGATTTATCCTTGAAGATTCTTCTGTTCCTCTCTTTCCAAGTCTGCCAGAGGATAAATCCTGGAATGAGTTGCCAGATGTAGTTTAAGATGGGAGAATGGAAGGCCTCATCCCTCCAGTTCGTTATCGTTTCCTGGATGTTGTCCCTATTCCGATCAGAGGTGCGCATGACTTGCGCCGCCTAGTCCCAAACCTGAGCGGTGAAGGGGCAAGTATTGAGGAGATGATTCAGTGTTTCCTCTGCTTTACCACAAAGAACACAAAGTGAGGGTCCCACAAAGCCTCGTTTCATTAGGTTATCCCAAGTTAGAGTGATAGAATGGAGAACTAGCCAGAGGAAAAGAGTAATCTTTGGCCAATGCTTAAGATTCCACAGTTTCTGCTAGGCTGTCGAGTTTGGGATGGGGTCCATTACTGTTTTGAGCAGGTATGCCTCCTGTGTACTGAAAGTGCCTTGCGGTCGGTGTCCCCATATGAGGATATCGCTCCCCTCATTTTTGGGTATTTTCCTTGTTACCATCTCTTTTTGCCAAGGTTCCAGGTCCACTTGCGCTCCTAAATTGAGGCGCCCTCTGTCCAGGCACCAGCGTCGCCAGGTGTTCTCCGGGGGGGAGTCCTGCCAGTAGTCAGCGACACTTGTGAGGCCCATTTGCATAGCTTGGGCATAGATATCTCGGGCCCAATACTCCTTAGCCAAGACTGGCCATTGCTGCCAAGAGTCATGCTAGAAAAGCGTTGTCCTGCCATTCCTGATCTCCCAGAAGGCATGTCGGGTTACTAGCTATCTGTTCTGTTTGGACGCAGTCCAAATTAGGGAGCCCGGGTCATCCCCATTCCATCTAATAAAGTCTCTCTCTACTATATTTGGGGTGTATTTCTTCCTCCATAGCCTGGCCCAGAGATCCTTGGGATGTTTTAACCAGCGCCACCAGATTTTGGCACTGAGGATCTTATTCATTATGAAGGGGTCCTTTAAGCCTAGGCCACCTTGTGCTTTTGGGCAACACAGTTTGTCCCAGTTAACCAGCGCCATCTTCTTCCTTGAGTTGACGATGTGCCACAAGAAGGTTCTTTGAAAATTTTTGATGGCGGAGAGGACGAATCTCGGTGCTGCTAGAGCTGAGAAATGGTAGATCGGGAGGGACTGGAGAACAGAGCGGAGCAGAGTAAGACGACTTGGAAAGTTTAAGAATCTGAAGGTCCAGGAAGAAAGCCTTTTGGAGAAGGAGGCGAGCAATTGCTCCCAAGAAGAGTTTCAGAGGCCATTATCAATGAGGGGGATTCCCAAGTATTTGGATGGAAGGGAGCTTCGACTAAAACCTAAGATCGCAGAGATATGACGCTAGATAGGTGGGGGTGTATTGAAAAAGAATATTTGAGACTTACACCTATTGCAATCTAGGCTCAAGGCCTCTGAGAAGGAGCTGAGAATTTCCTGGATAGCATTGGCCTCACGGGCCGTTGGGCTGCCCATCAGGAGAGTATCGTCCACAAACTGGCTATGCGAGATAGGTGGGGTGATACCATGCAGGGGGAGATCGGTCAAAAAGTTGTTTTCCACTGCTGCGTGTATTGATCGGCTGAGACCTTCCGCCAGAATGATGAACAGGAAGGGAGAGAGAGGATCTCCTTGTCTGATTCCTCTGGAAGGGGAGAAAGGACGGGATGGGACACCATTCACAAGAAAAGAGAAGAAGGCTATAGAGGTAAGATTCATGATCCATTTTACCCAGCTCTAATCAAAGCCAAAGGCTAAGAGCATTTCTTGCATGAAGTTCCAGCTTATTTTGTCAAACGCTTTAGAAAGGTCGAGTTTGAGAAGCATACCTGGAGTCTTGGTCTTTTGTAGAGAATGGATTACTTCATGAGCCAAGATGATGCTGTCCAAGATTTTTCTGCCCTCTACATACCCCGATTGCTCTGGGGATATGATTGTTGGTAAGATAGATTTGAGCCTACGGGCTATGACTTTTGTAAGAAGCTTGTAGATGACATTACACAAAGCTATTGGTCTAAATTGCTGAGGATGGTGTGCATTTCCTTCCTTAGGAATTAAGGTGAGGAAAGTAGCGTTGAGGGCTTGGAGGACCTGACCAGTAGCCCTGGAGTCTTCCAGAATTTCCCACACTTCCATCCTGATCATTGGCCAGCAATGATGAAAGAAATAGCTTGTGAACCCATCCGGTCCCGGTGCCTTGCATTTGGGCATGTGCTGAAGCACCTCGTCCACCTCCTCAATCGTAATAGGTCGGAGCAGTGCTGAGTTATGTTCCTGAGTGACTAAGGAGGGCACGTTTCTTGTGATTTTGTTTATGGCCTCACTTCTATCCAGGAGGGGCTCACTGAGGAGATTTTGAAAGTAGTCTATCAGGGCTGTCTCCATGTCCTCATGGGAGGTAATGGACTCTCCTTCATTTGAGATAAGATGCATAATCTTATTGGAGTGTCGTCTTTGGATGACAGTCCTATGGAAGAATTTTGTATTACGATCTCCCTCCTTGAGCCACTGGATGCGCGATTTCTGCTTCCAAAGAATTTCCTCTTGTCGTCTTCTGTCTTCGAGCTGTTGGGTTACTTCCATTTCCTGGTTTTTGAGTTCAGTAGTTAACCCATGCTGCCTGATTTGATATTGAATATCGCCTAATTGTTCCCTCATCTTTTTCTGGGCATCGAAGATATTTCCAAAGGTGTGTTGGTTCCATTGCTTAAGGATGTGCTTGAGGTTTTTTAATTTTTGTTGGAATCTGAACATTTTGGAGCCTCGCTAGACTTCAGCCTCCTTCCACCAGTTTTGTATGTTGGCCTAGAAATCCGGATGATCCAACCAGAACTGCTCGAATCTGAAAGGTTTCTTACCAGTTGTTGCCGGGACGTCCACCCATAGTTGTATGGGCCAGTGGTCTGAGCCGGGGAGATTGAGAATGGTAGCTTCCATGGTTGTTCCCTCCAGCATAAGGGATTCAACGATGAAGAAGCGATCCATCTTGCAGGCGATTTGATGTGTCCCTGTTCTTCTGTTTGACCAGGTATGAGTGCCATTGCTAGTTTCCATGTCCACAAGGTGAAGATCATCAATGAGATTGTTGAAGATCTCAGAGTCTCGTTCCAGTCGTCTGGAACAGCCTTTCTTTTCCTCCAGACTACGAATGATGTTAAAGTCTCCCCCAATCATCCAGTTATTGTGTTGTTTTAGAATGTATGCGTTATGCAGGCTGCGAAGGAAATCTGGCCTGTCCCTCGAATTGGCTGGACCATATACATTGGTCAGGCATCCAGGCCTGTTTGAGCCTATGCATCTATAAACTGTTGTGATGGACCATTTAGTGGCAAAGAAGTTTTCCATAATCACCTCATTGGTTTTCCAGAGGATGGTTAAGCCCCCGGCGGTGCCCAGGGCGTCTATGGAGGCCGCCCTCCCGTGCCTCCAGCAAAATGGAAGGAGCCGATCTATGTCTTCTGACGAGCATTTTGTTTCCTATAGCATGACGATGTTCGGTTTTTCTGTCATAATCATATCCCGTAGAACTTTCTGCTTGCTACGTCCATTGAGACCTCTAATATTCCAAGAGATGATCTTCATACTGACGGAGGGGTATGGAACGGGGGAAAACTATCTGAGATCAGATGGATTTGTCCCGAGTTTACCATATAGTTCCCTATTTCCTGTATGAGCTTATTAGTGGATTTCCATCCTCTCTTTTTTTCATCTTTCTGAGCTTTACCTAGGTTTTTTTGTTGTGTGCTCTGGATTCCTAAGGCCTTACTGGCTCGCGCTGTTGATCCGGCTGAAGAGTTGAGAAAAACCTTGTGAACTTTTCTTAGTTGGTCTCTGGGAATGGTATAAAGTTTTTGGTGTCTGTACGCGTGCTCCAGGTGCTCCAAGTCCACTCCAGCTAAGTCATTTTCTTCCAGCTCCATCTCGGCATCGCCTTCCTCTGTCTCCTGTAGCTCCTGTGTGCTCGGAACTCCACTTGGATGCAGGGGATCAGGTTCCTTGCCCTACTGAGAGGTGCCTGTTTCTGCACCCAGATCGTGAGGCTCCAGATTCATGGGGGGCATGCTTTGGTTCATAGTGGTGGGCATGTGCTCTGGTTGGTCTTGTAATACGGCAAACTTGTTACGGGTAGATGGATCTTTGCTTATTTGGGCAGGTTGTCTCTTTCCTCCTGGACGCCTTTTCCCAGGTTGCTGTACAAATCCATATTTATCTTTGCCTTCCTTGTCCTTGCCATTTTCTGGGGATCCATCTTTCTGGACCACATTGAGGGGTCATTCCCAGAATAGATGACCGTGTTCATGGCACTTCCTACACTAGAACGGGATGTGTTCGTAGTCAATGGTTTGGACCCAATCTTCATCTTGATATTCCAATACGATGGAACCTGGGAGTGGTTTAGCAATGTTCAGGTAGACACATATTCGTGCATATGAGGTGTAGCGTCTCTGCTTGGTGGCTTCCGAGGATTTAACATAAATGCCAATGGTATTGCCTATGCCTGCCAGGACTTCTTCCAGCCAGAACTCTTGTGGTCGAGAGTAAATTCGGATCCATACTGGTGCATGAGCAAAGTTCTCTTTCTCCGGGCTGAACTTTTCGGTCCAGAACCGCAAGAAGAGACCGACAGAGTTGAAAAAATACGGCCCCCCATCAAAGATACGGTTACGATCCTCAAGGTTATGAAATATGATTGTAAAAAACCCCTTGGAACCCAGTTGCAACTCATAATGTCCTTTTGGCTTCCACTAGTACTCGATCCATTTAATCAGATCCCTCTCGGCAGGCCAAAGTCCCAGAAATTTCCCAACTAAGGCGTAATCCCTCATGTACTGCTTTTGTTCTTCTATTCTTGGTGAGCTAATAACATATTTTGGAGCTTGTGGTGCTTGTGGAATGCACTTACCAGGTAACCAAGGAGCCTTTGAAGAAGAGGAAGAGGGGCTGATCTCCTTCGGTGGGTTGATATCCATGTCACGATCCTTGAAGGTGCCTTCCTCCATCATTTTTGAGCGCAGGTCGGGCGGTGGCTCAAATGCCGGCCATTTTATTTCCTCTATTGTATTTCCATTTGCAGTGACGCAGTTGTAGGAGGTGCCCGATGTCCCTCCCTCCTTGCGCGACATGAGCCCCAATGGGGTTGTAGAAGGACCCCGCGCGGTGCAGGGTAGTTGCAGAAACCCTAGTACGCGATTCAAAGAGCTGCGCTATCCAATTCAACTTTAATTTATATAACGCTCTTAAAATAAAATAAAAGTTGGAATCAGTTAAAATTTAAAACAATATATTATTAGAATAGAAAATATAAAATATGTTTAACTTTTTTTTAAATTAATGCAATATTATTAAAATAAAATGGAAAAGAATACTATTGAAAAAAGTAAGTGTTCAATGGAAATGGTGTTTAACAATTTTTTAGTGTAAAATAAAATGCTCATACAAGAGGTATACAACTCAATTTTGATTGGTGTAATGCTCATAAAATAATTTTGATTGGTGTAATGGTTGAAAAACACAGATAAAATATTGTTGAACCATATTTTATCTGTGTTTTTTAAGAATGATCTTGAGTTTTTTATACATACCCTTTTTATAAATATCCTATTTGAAAATATGGTTGAAAATAGTCAAAACAAGTCATCAAATTCTGGAATGTACTTTCAATGAAAAATAACAAATTTCTGGAATTTACATGAGACACTTGTTTAAAAACATCGTAATGGTATTCCATCTTCAATTATTCCTTCATGATCGACTTTGGACATTTTCCATTTTCTAACTTTATTTATTTATTTATTGAACTTCTATTAACTTTATGCACGCTGCACATACCAAATGACTATACTGACACCTTGTGACATCTGACTGGTAGTCTTGAAAGTGAACATGAGTATCAGTTTGATGGGTTTCTTGAAAAAAATATCCTTTCAATACAATGGATCCTCTTTCATATATAAAACTGTTATCATCAAAATATTCTAATAGACTCGTCTTTTGTTCCATGCATCGCATCAAATAATATTTCACGTTTTTAGTGTTGTCTACAGATGCAACCATCAAAAAAACATCTTTTGCAAATAATTGGATATTGGACAACAAATAGTTCGTGTTAGATTATCACACAAGTACATCTACAAGTTATTTCAAAAAAATTAAACATAAAAATTACCTTCTCTAACAAGATTAGAAACTCTATCGTCATCAATTGACACTATAGTTTCATTTGATTCCATCTCCTCTGAGCTTGCAAGTGGAATTTTCCATTTTACATTAAGTTCAGTATGTATCCATGATTTAACATATCCTGCATTTTTTTTCTCGCAAATATCTATGGATCCTATGTCCTCTATGCAAACTGAACAAAAACAAGACTCATTTCTTCTATCAAATGCAAACCCATTTTGAAAACGTTTTGTTTTAACTGAATGCATTTTTTGTGTCCCAGGTATTGTACTGGATTCATATGGGATTGATCTATTTACATATTTGATTTCAACATACCAAGAAAACCTGCACAAGACAAGAACTTGTTAACTTGAAATCTCTCAAGAAAATGATTGAAGATTGAATATAAATTTGAATACATTCAAATTTATATATCTTGTGTACATACATGTAACATTTATATATAGACACACCTGCACACATCCCTTGACGGATTATATTCATGGATTAGCACCATTTTGTACCATTCAACAACTTGTTCAGCGGATTCAAATCGATCAACATGAGGGTTCATTTGATACCTTCAAAGTGCTCGTTTTACACATGCCCCTGCCTCGTCGTGCTCTCATTTTCCATGACCAGTCTCAAAAAAATTCCAACAATGTTTAATGTTTAAATTTTTATGAAGAAGACATAACCAATAGAATGATCATGGAGATTTGAACTGACCCTCACACCCATCTGACCATATCCAGTGTCGATCAAATCTGATTTTGCGTTCTTTCAATGAATCATAAAATTTATCAAAACAATGTTGTACATAATGTGTGGCGTGTGCTCGATCATCACTTATATAAAAGTGATATTCTTTAATAACATGTCAATTGTCATTGGTTTTGTCTATGTTATCAAGAATTCGTTGAGAATATCTATATAGAATGTGGACAAATATGGTGACTTAATCAGAATGATAATATTCACTCTGTATTTCTTTTTGTGCAACGAATATGTAATTCTCTGCAAAATCAACTACAAAAAAAATTGTCCCTGGTGGAAACACTTCACGGGATTATTTGAATTGTAGGTCTTTCCATCAGGATCTATGTAAATGCTTGGTGTATTTATAAATTTCTTCCTCAAACTTCTTCAAAAAATCTATCACACAAATTTTATCTACCTTCAAATCAATCCTTTTGGAAATAACATTTGAAGAATGTGGAGCCATGCTCTTGATATATTCATATCTCTTCCAATTGACTGTTATGATAGAAAATGATTGATCATTCATATCATTATGATACTTTGAATGAAAAAAACTTATATTTCCACAACAATCACATTTGTTTCCACCAACACATTTTTGTTTGTAAAATATATCATCATCTTCTCTTTCACAAAGAATTTCAGATATAAAAGCATGGAATGTGGAAGGAGGAGGTGAACTTGGCCATAAAGTTTTACCCAAATCCAAAAAAGTGTCATAATACAACTCAAATTCCACATGATAACGACAACAACAAGTGTCATGAACAATGATGGTTCTAACAAACCATGGTTTTTGTTGCACAAATGTATTGATGGAAATTTTAACTTCTTTGTGCTCTTCTTTGAACTTATTAAACAACTCTATTTTTGTCATTGACAATATATGTTTTGGATGTTCTTCATATTGTTTTCATGCTATTCTTCATCGCAACACATCCCTTGTATGTGGTGAAACACGAGATTCTTCCAACCAACAATTATAGGCCAATTCTTTAACATTTTTTGCAAGTCTATCTTTGTAGGGTTGTCTAGAAATCACTGTCCAACAAGCCAGTTCATCATTTGCATCTATTTGCAATCGAAATTTTGTATGTTTGTGCAATGTTTTTCTTGATGTTCCCAATGATTTTTCCATGTGTCTTGTCAAATGATATTTTATATTGCTAGATGAAACAACTGTTGTTTGTATTTCTCTATGTGCAACACTGACATCGTTTTTTCGAGATTTTCCAAAAGTTTTTAATAAACTAGTTATATTGTCAAAGACATTCAGTTTCACCTTTGTATCCTTTGTCGACTTTTGAATACCCAATAATGATGTAGCTTCTTTTAACTTTCTTGACTTCATTAGACAAAGTAAAAGTTGAGCTTGTACTGTTACTAATTCATCTTTGAAAAAAATATTATACATATTCTTAGTTCGATATCTTATATAATACTTAATTGTTTTCTTCCCAAATTTGTCAGTATCAACATTTTCCAATATTTCATCATCAATGTTGATAGATTCTCCTACATATTTCAATTTAAAGTTTATATTAAAAACTGTAACCTGAACATAAATTCACTAAACTATATATACTTGAGTGTTCATCTTGTATTATCTAAATTTATGTACAAACCTATAGGTGATTTGTCTTCTGCTTCAATTTCGGTTTCAACGTCTTCTGCTTCAATTTTAGTTTCAACGTCTTCTTCGACATTATGAGACAAATCTACTTATGTTTTTTGAAAAACATCAAATTGTAATTACAATCAATTATATTATTTACAATATTTTAAATTTGAATTCTATACTTTGAATTCTATACTTTCTGAATACAGTCCCAAAGTGTGTTGTGTGCTCAATCATCATATGTGCATGCATACCTGGTTGAAATTATTCTTGTTGAAAATCTCTATTTACATTATCATCGTTTCTTTCTTCAATATTTGCACGTTCTCGTTTCTTTATCCAATAATGTTCTTTCCTTTGTTCGTTTTGGCGAGTATCATATTGAGTGTGATCAAATTTTCTCTTGTGAAAACTTTTGTTTCCCATGACTTTTATAGTTATCTGTATAAGATATGTTCAACAAAGACTTCACCTTTAAAAAATGCTCAACATTTATCTTTCAACATATAATTTTTTATTCCAATAAAAACTTGAACAAACATCAATTACCTTATTCAAAAAAAACCAAAAAGATGATTTGAAACTTTGTTTAGGTGCTCTAGAAAACCATCATGTATCGATATCAATCCTCATATTAATCCTATGGAACAGAGGGAAGAAATAAAGAAAGAAAAGAATACAACTGCAATCAGTAATAGAAATGCTTTGAAATCCCTATCCTCGAGCTCATATATGTTCGTCCATCCGATGAATTGTGTTAAATGTGTCTGGATGAAAGCGTATTTATACAATTTGGCATGAAATGAAACAATACGACATGTATTTTAATTTTTTCCGATCGACGTAATTCTCTCAACAGGATTTCGGTTGAAATAAGGTTTTTTCGACTGAAAACCTTGGAAACCATTTAGTTTTGATGATTTTCGTTAGAATTTAGTCTTTTGGCCAAAATAATATTGTTTCGGCCGAAAGAGTATTTCGGCCAAAAGATTATTTCAGCCGAAAACATGAAATTGGGACTGAAAACAAAAAACAGAGAATTTTTGCAAGCTTACCTGAACTTCAGAGGTTGCAAACTTCTGCAAATACTGAGAATTTGGTTTAAAAAATTACACCAACATTTGCAAAAAAAAAAAAAATTAAGTAAAAATGGTTTGGATCCTATTGCATTAGCTTTCAAAATATACAAATAAGCTTGGGTTGCCAGTTGTCCCACCAAATAACGGAAACCGGAACAGTTGGCATCCTATACTGCCCGTGCCAAAAAATGGGAGGCCATCTGTCCTGCCCGTAGGGAACCAAGATAGATGGAAACCCTCAGTCTAAAAATGCACACACAGTCTTCAAATTATAGCAGTTTTAAACCCTAACAGTTCCAGAGCCATAGCTCTAACCAAAACTATAATTTTAACCAAAAACATTAACGATAACAATTACCCACTGGCTGCTGAGGTGTCCATGTGAGCTTCACCTTCCTGCATTCCTGCTCAAGTTGGCAGCACGAAAGGTTGTGCGCATGTTGGCCATATCTTCCTTGATAGCATGTTGGAGTAAGTGTCATATAACATGTTGATGCATGGGCTAATTAGGATGGCATGGTGGACTTGGTCTACCACCTGGCTCTGCAATTCGAACACCGGCTCCAAGTGCTCCGGGTGGAATAAAGGTGGTTGGACACGCCACAAATCCTTCATGATGGATAAGGGATGTGGCATGGGAGCCATGCCACCCTCCCTCACCCATCCACCCTCCTTCGGTTCACCG
This sequence comes from Picea engelmannii, assembly GCA_009831015.1. Taxonomy (NCBI): domain Eukaryota; kingdom Viridiplantae; phylum Streptophyta; class Pinopsida; order Pinales; family Pinaceae; genus Picea; species Picea engelmannii. Next base: position 763,517 of record ML783525.1, on the reverse strand, counting down.
GCCACCTCACAAAATCAACTACGAATATCTTTGTTGGGTAGAAAGAACATTTTGATAGTTTCTCATATAATTTGTTTTCCCATTGTTACACATCAAAATTACTCACTTCAATGATGACCCATTGTCATCATTGCTAGTGTCGCAAGTGTCGCATCTTGACCACAAGTGTCACAAGTGTTGCAAACATCATACTACCATCTTTCCTATTTCGTGCCTCTAACGACATTGCAGAGACACTTAAGACACCCTCAAAGACAGGTTTTAGGAAGAGAAGTCATTTGATGAAGAGTACAAAGCATTTGCCATGAAGAAAATTACTAAAAAAATATTTTTGGAAGGTAGCACTCCCCTACCCATTTTCAGGGAGCGTCAATGCTCCCTAGCCTTCTTTGGGGGAGCATTGAAACAATATGTGCACCCTTTTGGGGGAGCGCTTCCCTTTCTGAGCGAATTTTGGTTTGTTGAGATAAATCAGGGAAGAATCCCCTCAATCTCTAAAGTTGGGTGGATTTGAATCCGAGGTCAGGGCATGATCTTAGGGAAGATCCACAACTGAAGGAGAGGAATCCTCAACTTATCCCAAATATCTCTCAAGTGGTTGGGTCTTTCCAAACTTATATAAGGAGGCCTTCTCATGGTGAAAGGTACATGATAGAGGAATAGAGATGCACCTAACTTATGATATCACAAGGAAGGGGATATCATTGAAGCATCAACATTCTGTGTGGATTATTTGAGCAAGGGTATGGACAAAGAGAGCTTGGTGAAGCTGTTGCACCTACATCCATGGCTAACTTGGAGATCAAGATTAGCCTAGATCGAGAAAGCACAAATGTCGGTAAAAGGTATTTACCCTTCTTCCTTCCTCTTCTCTGATAGTTTAGCTTTATAAAAAGGAATTCCAATGTCCACAATAGCACTTTTTGTCTTGGAGTTAGGAGTTTAAATCCCAAGAGAGAATCCACTTGTCAGCAGGGGGATTTCTCTGTAACAGAGATTGGCAACTCCACTAGGGAGGAACTCTGATTTTTGTTTCATTTCCTAGGTCTTGTCTTGGCTTTCGATTATTCTTTTACCTTCTCCATACTGTCTCTTTGATTCTTAGATCTGATTGATTGGCTCTTGATTTCATCATATTCAATTTGATTGACTGAGTTTGCTTGATTTTTTATTTTTTGGGCATTTTTCTGAATTTTTAGAGGCTAGCGCTCCCCTTCCCTTGTTACCAGAGCGTTGTCATTCCCTGTTGGTCTTACACAGAGCGTTGTAACGCTCTGGTGCCCCTTACACTAGAGCGTTGCCCCTTTTTTGTGGAAAATATTCTAGGGTTTCATTCTCTGAGGTTCATTCCTTGATTTTATCACTTGCTCAGAGTCTCACAACCTCAATACATCTTGGTATTGGCCTTCAACACTCTATTTTCTTAGAACTAACCACCTTTTGTTTGGAATTTTGATGCTTCTTCCTTACCTTGAAGTCACTCTTTGTCTTTGACGATTTAGAGTCAACTTACTGTTTTCTTCTTATTTATCTGACTGAGTGGAAGATTTTGTGAGGAAATTGAAAGGTATTTTGTACAATTCCACTTGATATTTGAGATCATTTTCCCAAGAAATTATTGTTTTTTAATCATCCATTACCTTTCTCCTACCTTCACTAGAAATTTCACCTTTTTTCATGCATTCTGGGTAATGTTTTGCAAATTTTTGGCTATTTTTTTTGAGTTTCTGGGAGCACCAACGCCCCCCTATAGGCCATACCAGTGCACCATCGCTCCCCTACAGTGTTTTAGGGGGCATTGCAACACTTTTTTCACCCTTCTAGGGGAGCGCTAGTGTATTTTTTGAGTGAAATTGCCTTCTCTTTCTTAGTCTTTTGCAGCCTGTTTTGTAGTACTCTTTACCCAGAGTCTGTGGTTGGTTTGTGAAGTTGTTTGGATTGGTTCTTGATGGTTTTTGATGCTTTCCACTCTCTTTTTTCTTGATTATATCTTGAAACCTCTTTCAGAAACGTGAAATTGCCTTTTCTAGCTGTGTTTTCATCAGGACAGTTTTGAGTGGTTTCTCTTTCTCTCTATCATTTCTTGGATTCTTCTTCACATTTTATTGTACTCTTTGAATGATTTTTGGTGGTCAAATCCTTGATTGAGTTATTATTATAAAAATATTCTACTTGTTTTCTTTCAGTTCTCATTCTTTTGACTGCATTCTTGCTTTTGGGTCGTGAAACTAGGTTGCATTTGAAGTAGCAGAATTGCATGTTTTTTTTGGTATTTTGGGACATTGTGCATCTAAAATGATGAATGTTTGGCCTTCTTGTAGCATAGTTTTCATAGAAATGAAAAGATTTCATATTCATCTCTTTGCATAAATTTTGATTTCGTCAAAACACCATATTGTCTGTGCCAATTTTCCTTTGAGTAACAATAGCCTTAAAAATCAAGTGCTAAACTAAAAATTGATTAGACATTTTTTACATTTTATGGTAGCAAACCTACATTAGATTAGTTGTATGGATTTGGAATAGGTGTGAAAGATAACTTTCCACAGATGAAAACAAACATAGGATCTTGTGTTAGGGAGTAGTGAAATCCAATTGCTACATTTTGTCCTGGGAAGCCCTTCTCACACAAGGATCAATCACGAGGCCGCATTAAGACTGGCAGAGTTACTCACCCTGCTTTGTTGGTATTGGTGTATAGATTTTGTGTATTATGGGGGTCGGTTGAAGGTATACCCACAATGATGAGTGGAAGCCTTTCAATTTGATTTCGGGGTAGATACCCTGCCCTTGCACGTGGATCGGACTGTCGACTGTTTCCCTAGGCATCACTATTGTAGTTGGTAACCTTAGTGGCCTATCTCTTTAGGGTATTTACACAAGGTGACTGTGGAGGGGAAAGTCTTCATGGTACCTGGAATCGACGTTGGCCAGAATCACTCGGGATCCTTGGAGGGTATACCCACGATTATGTGTGGGAGCTTGCACCAGGGTGTAAGTTCGTTAAGCAAGTCATGAACGTAAATTTTCCACCTGCTCTATCTCAGCCCCTTATTACTTTGTTCCCATGACATTGGATTTCATCACCAACTAGTGTGCTCATTGTGAGAAAGTTTTGTTTGTTTGCTTGCTTACTAGATTTTTAGTGTGTGTTGTTTGTTCTCCCTAGCAGAATCTAGGTCGTATTTTTTATTTTTATGGTGTCAGTTCTTGGAATGACCAATGAAGGAATCCATTTTCCAGGGGAACCCTTTGTTTTTCCTTCTTACAGAAACATTGGTCCTCCTTACATCACTACTTTGAGCCTTCCAGGTCTCACAATTGGGTTACCGGTATGGTTGTTTTCCACTTCGGTGATCTCGAATGTAGGTGCTTCAGCTGTAAGCACACCACCCACACATGAACCTCATGTCAACCTTTCTCCTTATTCGCCCGTCAGGTCTCCTTCAATTTCTCCCTCTTCACCTAGTGAAAGCTCTCAAGGGAGTAGCTAGGTTGATAAGAAGAAGAAGAAATAGAAAGAGAAGAAGAAGAACCAGAAAGGGACCAAGCCTCCAACTATATCAAATGTTGGATCCAAGCAACCAGTTACTTTTAATAGTACTGGGAGTGTTGATGAGGTCAATAAGACTAACATGAAGGATCTGAAACCCAAATTCCCTTGTAATCTTTGTAAAGGTGACCAATTTCTAAGGGATTGCTTCGGTCTTCCCAAGGTATTAGAAATGTGGTCCTCCACGCTATCGGCCTCTGCTAGACATGTTGATGATGCCCCATCGACTAGTGATGTTAAGGTTGGTAAGAAGAAGACAACTGTAAAATTTCCTTGTATGTTATGTGAAGGTGATCATTATTCTCACCTTTGTCCTCGTATGGAAGAGGCTTCTTCTCTTTTGGAAAAGCTTCAACTTTTAACTGGTTATCATAAGATTTCCCCCAACCCATCATTAGTTGATGGAATGGTCAATACGGTTCCATCCACGGTCATTCTGGTTGATCAGGTGGTCAATATGGATTCATCCTTAGTTGAGCCACTACCCAAAGTAGTTGATCCAGTTCCATCATCGATCAGCCCCACCCTTCATTCGAAGAGTGCCAAAGTGGTTGCTCCAGTTACATCATTGGTCAATCCCACTCTTCTTCTAAAAAGTGCCAAGGTGGTCGATCTAATCCCATCATCAGTCGATCCTACTCTCCCTATAGAGAGTAAACCTGATACTACCCATGTTTTTCTCGTTTATACAAAATCCACCGTGTTGGGGGGCATTCCTCTTTCTCGCATGAAACCCACTCCAAGTAATGAGGCCATCCTTTTTTATTAGGGTGTGCTAACTGGACCTCATCTTCCCTTTCACATTCATTTCCAGATTATAGTACAAGTTTGTGGTCGGGACGTTCCTTAGATGTTGATAGATGAAGGTGCATCCATTGGTATTTTGTCCTCTATTGCTTGGCAAGCTTTGGGTTGTCCTCAGCTTGCACCGGTTACGCAAAATCTGTTAACTTTTAACACAAGAACCAGTCAACCTTTAGGGACCCTTCCTCAATTTCCCGTAACTTTGGGAGGGAAAACCATCTTTGTTTATGTCATGGTAGTCCAAGACCCTTTGGATTTCGCTTTACTCCTTGGGCGGGATTATGTCTATTCCATGAAAGCCATTGTGTCCACTCTTTTTCATGTGATATCTTTCCCTCACGATGTAATAATTGTGACTATTGATCAAATTTCATTCATTGGTCCTCACTCGATTACCTCCCTAAAAGGTTCTTATATGTAGACAATATCTCCCCCACCACATGTTAATTATGTGGCGTTGTCTCCCATGACTTAAATTTCTGATGATTTAGATCTGGTAGTTGACATGGTAATCTCTTCGGTAATGCTATTGGAGCCTGATCTCTCTACCCTTATTGAGGCCGTCGGCATGTATCCTTTCCAGCGTGATTTTATTCCATCAAGTGAAGCTCTCCTAGAAGCCATAGTTGACGTTAATCCCTTGACATGTATTCCTTCCAAAGAATTATTCTCTTGGAAGTCATGATCAAGAAATTATGAGCATAGTTTCTCTTCTTTGTGGAAAGCTTGTTAAAAAATGAAAGAGAGGCCTTGAGAATAGTTTTTCTCTCTGTGGCAAGCTCATTAAAAAATGAAACAAAAATCTATGGATTGAACCCGGAGCCTTGAGCATAGATCTTTTCCTGTGTCAAGATCGTTAAAAAATGAAACAATCACCTCTCATACCAAGTCGATTCTTTCGTTAGGTCTCATATTTGAACCTTCATTTCATCCACCTGTATCCTTTTTCTCCATCTAGTACAGAAATTGGTGAAAACCTCAAAGTCGGTGAATGAATTGAAGCTTGGGGGGCATGTCTCCAGCCTTTGATGATCATTCTGGAGTTAAGCCACTAGATTTTCAAGATGGGAGCATACCGAGCATGGTCTTAGTTCCTTTTCATGCTCGAAAAAACATGAGAGCGCAACTGGGAAATATTTTATCTATTTTTCAAAATCGCATGGTTATACGAAAAAGGAACCCCTTGGAGTCTTCTTTAAGCTCTTTGCAGGCTCTCTAAACATGAAAATATTGTTGAGTGATCTTGCTTCCTTTCCCACTCATTAAAATATTTGAAAGGGCATCTTTCGAGTGATAATTTATCTCTTTTTCGGCCTCGCGAGACTAACATTACGAAAAAGGACAACACTGGATTCATCTTTAAGTCATTTTCAGACTCTCTAAATATGAAAAACCACCGAGTTTACATTCTCTGGACTTGTTAAACAATCATACATTGAAGGGCCCATACGGGACCAAACCCTTACTTCTTCCAGTTCGTTAAACAAAGGAAGATGGACTTACTAAAGGTGATTTATATCGAGCATGTGTTACCCTCCTTGAGCTCATTAAACTAAAAAGAGGTACTCATCTATTTGGATGGGGAAAACAATTGAAGGAAGCAAGTCAAGCAGTTTTTGAGAAAATTACCAGTAACTCTTACAGTTGCCCTTGAACAGGACACTTTTTCTTTTCATACATTTTAATTTGCTGAACCTCTACACTAAACCAATCATCTGAGTTTCTTTACTCCTTTGGGTCACCCAATGAAAGTCACAGTATCCACTGCATCATCATGTTTTGGTCCATGTCATGTTTCTTCTGTTGTGCCTCAATGTTCAAGGGAAGTATCTGCCTCGAGAGTCAGCCATCACAAATATATTGTTTCAATACCCATGTGAGTCCATGTTCATTTTATCTACCAATTTACATCTCTGTGTAATTTTCATGTCATTGATGGGGGATACATCAAGGCCCTCTTGTGACAAGTCTATTCCTATCGAGTTCAACACATCATCCAGGAAGTAGACTTAGAAACCAATTAGTACCTTGGGACCTGCATGCCTCAATGGCAGGCCTCCTCACTTCCGATAGTGGGTTTACATCATTGACCCTTGATTGGTTGATCCCACAAATGTTCAACTTCAACTCATCTATTCACATTCGCTGGAATGTACTAGGGTACCTTGGGAATCATTGACATCAATGGTGATTTCCCTCGCGCTTGTTAACGGTTTACATCATTGACCGGTAATCAAGTGGTTTCTGCCATGTTTGATGTTAGGACATATATTCACATGGTTAGATTCGTACTACATCAGGATCGGTAAGAAGACCCTAGGTTGAGTCATCACTCTTATATATACTCTTCACAGGTTGTGACGAAGTTTCTTTTGAACGTTGACACATATATTGTTACATAGATCCACTTTGTATTGGTCGTGGCTATGTCTTGTCATCTCATAGATCCACTGTGTATTCTTCGTGGCTACGATTAGTTTAGGTCATAGGAGTATAGATCCACATTGTATCTTTAGTGGCTATACCTTTTTGTCAATATAATTATGGATCCGCAGTGTATTTTATGGCAGCCATACCTTGAAAGTCTTTATCACTCAGGCATAGGTGTGTCTCCCTTGGGTTTGAAACATGTCATAATGCTTGTTTGATGGTTGTGTGTAGCTTCTATCAAGTTCTCTGAGTCTGCACCCTTTCTTGGAAAAGTCTACAAATTACTTCAGTCATCACGTCCTCTGACTTCGCACTTTGGGGGGAAATCTGTTACACATCAGAATTACTCACTTCAATGATGACCCATTATCATCATTTCTAGTGTTGCAAGTGTTGCATATTGACCACAAGTGTCACAAGAATAATAATTCCATATTGCCTATGTCATTCCTCTAACGACATCACAGGGACACTTAAGACACCCTCAAAGATAGGTTTTAGGAAGAGAAATCATTTGATGAAGAAAACAAATCATTTTCCATGAAGGAAACCACTCAAAAATGATTTTTGGAAGGCAACACTCCCATGCCCACTATCAGGGAGAGTCAACTCTCCCTAGCCTTCTTTGTGGGAGTGTTGAAACACTTTGTGGACCCTTTTGGGGGAGCGTTTCCCTTTCTGAGTGAATTTTGGTTTGTTGAGATAAATTAGGGAAGAATCCCCTCAATCTCTGAAGTTGGTTGGATTCGAATCTGAGGTCAAGGCATGATCTTAGGGAAGATCCAAAACTAAAGGAGAGGAATCCTCAACTTATCCCAAAGATCTCTCAAGTGGTTGGGTCTCTCCAAACTTATATAAGGAGGCCTTCTCATGGTGAAAGGTACATGATAGAGGAATACAAAAGAACCTAAATTATGATCTCATAAGGAAGGGGATATCATTGAAGCATCAACATTCTGTGTGGATTATTTGAGCAAGGGTCTGGACAAAGAGAGCTTGGTGAAGTTGTTTCACCTACATCCATGGTTAACTTGGAGATCAAGATTAGCCTAGATCGAGCAAGGACAAATGTCGGTAAAAGGTATTCACCCTTCTTCCTTCCTCTTCTTTGATAGTTTATCTTTATATAAATGAATGTCAGTGTCCACAATAACACTTTGTGTCTTGAAGTTAGGAGTTTAAATCCCAAGAGAGAATCCACTGGTCTGCAGGGAAATTTCTCTGTAACATTGGTAAACACTGTAGTACCAAGCATAAATGCTCATCATGTTCTTCCAATGTCTGAGAATATATATGTTATCAATGAATACTTGAACAGACTTGTCCAAGTATTCGTGAAACACCCCATTCATCAAACTCATGAATACCCCTGGGGCGTTCGTCAGTCCAAACACTAAAACGATAAACTAGTAGTGTCTGAATCTGGTCTTGAATGAGGTCTTAGGAATATCTTCCTCTTTAATTGGTAACTAGTGTTATCCTGATCTCAGGTCGATCTTTGAAAAAAACATCACGAATTTCATTTGATCAAACAAATCATTTATTCTTGGCAATGAATATTGTTTCTTGATCATCGCCTTGTTCAATTGATGGTAGTCAATACAAAGTCTTTATGACCCATCCTTATTTCTTATGAAAATAATAGGTGAACCCCAAGGTGACACACTTGGATGTATAAGTCCTCGGTCCAACAACTCATTCAATTGCATTTTCAACTCCTGTAACTCAGGTGTTGACATCCGATAATGCGTTCTTGCTATCGTTTCAGTTTGAGGTTTCAAGTCGATTGTAAACTCCAACTCTCTTTCGAGCGGCAATCCTGGTAACTCTCGTACATGTCAGCAAACTCTCATATTAATGGAAGGTTTTATAATCCTTGTGCATCACCCTTGTCGTTTAGCGCTAATATTGCATATAACTTACATCCTTTGTGCATGATCTTCTGTAATTGTAGGGAATAAATGAACCTCAAGGACACTCCCTGGTTTCTTTCCACAATCACTCTTCTCTGTCCCACGTCATCTATCAAGATCAACCATTTTGTTTTACAGTTGAGTATTACATCGTGCGACTCTAACCAGTCCATACCGATCACTATGTCATAACATCCTAAGATCGTGACATATATATTGGACTTCATTACAAAATCTCCCAAGTTAATGTGACAGTCTGTAACCCTTCCTCCAACCTTATGTTTGGCACCCAAAGCCATTTCTACATATCTAAACTCATCCTGCTCGACTACCTTTACCTTAATTCATTTTAGCGCTGCACCAGAAATAAAGCTCTATGTACCACCTAGATCTATCAAAATACTAAAATTTTGGTCGACGATTGTACATGCTGTCTCAAGCACAGTGGAATGGTGCTCGACCTAGTGGTTATTCACCGCTGCATGTATCATGTGGGTCTTGCCCAAATTTCTAGCTATAGGGTGTCTTGTTGACCTAGCTGCTCTAGCCTTCTCAACTAGGCAGTCTCGTTGGTAATGTGGTTCTCCACATGTCCAACATCCTATTTTCTGTCCAGTACTCATGGTCCCGGAATTAGAAGTTGTTTGCCTACTAGCCTAAGATCCTGGTATATTATGTTGAACGGGCCTAAACTGCTTCTCTTGCGAGCGACAATGTCATTGAAGATGTGGTCCTCTGTAGGGATTCCTTTGTTGAGGAGTTGGTCTTCGTGGTGTCATGAACGCGGATCCTCTCGATGTATATCGATACCCTAATGTATGTCTGGCAGGTGTCTGATGCTACTGTGCACTTGAGGTCATCTTCACATTCGATCTTGCAGGAATCCTTCCTTGACCCCCGCTAGTCAGCTCTTTCACAACTATGAGGGCCTTCTGAACTACATCGTGCAACGTTTCAAGAATTAGGATCCTCACCTTCGCATGAATGATGAAGTTACGACCGAACACAAACTTGTTTACCTTTAGCTTCTCTTTGTTCGGATGTGGAGCATACCTAAGTAGCTCCATAAATATGGCCTCATACTTAGGCACCATATGACCACCTTGTCGCAAGGTGTTGAACTCATTGAGTTGGCATAGAATGAATTCCTCAGATTAATACCTCTCCCATAACCGTTCCTCAAAAATTTCCCATGACAATTCTTTGACGGTCATGTTTAGTTGAGGCAATATTGTCTTCCACCATAGAAGAGCACTTCCCGTCAACTGAAATACTGCCATGTGGACTTTTATGTTGTAGGTGTAGTCACGAAGTGCAAATCACATTGCCATGTTCTCCAACCATGCCTTGGGGGCTGAGTCATCTAAGGCACCCATGAACTCGAGAAACTTCACCTTCTCAAGTTTTCTGTGGATGATACCACTTCCAACTGGAGCACATTGTGAACCCTCATTGGGTACAGGAACCCTAGCCTCATCTCTATCTAGTCGGTTAATCAAGGCCTCAAACATCCTCTGAAAGTACTTCATCAAACCAACCACATTCCCCACAACAACTTTCTCATGTCCAATGGCTTGTTCTTCTCCTTGGGGATTAGATGTTAAGAACCTAAATAGATCTACAAATATAATCACCAAAAATACTGAATACATAATAGATCCATAGAGAAATATAGAAGAAACCACACTTTATTATTACTAAAACCTTAGGGTAGGGAAACACCATACAATGGATCCTATTATGGAAGGGATCCTCTCCTGTTCACTTGCCTCTTCGAGGGGGCATCCTCCTAATGAGCTACAAATCACAATACAATAATTCTCTTCATGTCCCATTACATATCTTGAACCCTTTTATATAGTTCTACCAACCACCTAAGAACATTATAGAGGAGGAACCTTCTAGTAAGTCCTCTTACATTTATTATATCTACTACCATAGTGGACCTTATTTAATATTATAGTGGACCTAGTCCACCTTACATTGAATGCCCTCCACTATTATCACTATAGACCCTCTGGCCCCCCCCACTACCTCTCTAGCTACTTAACATTCCATCCCCCTTATGAAATCATTTCCCTCAATGCGTGATGTAAAACCATATACTAGGGTCTCATGGATAAGTGTGGACCATAGTGTTGAAGTAGACTAGAGAACCAGGGTCCCAGGGAGAAATGAAAACCCTCATGTTGAAGTAGTCCAACTTCCATTGTAAATCGGGGTCCCATGTCCAAGTGCTCATGTGAAATCCATGCAGAAGATATTTGAACTCAAGAACCAACTGAAAATGATGCTCAAAATATCTACATTGATCATGGGGATCCAAATATGTAGATCCCTCCATATCCAAAAAATCATCTGAATAACACACTAGTACTAGAGAATACTGAAAAATAATGTTCATAGAAGGCGTTGGGCATCTCTGCATAATGTGCTCTACATAAGGTGAATGAGAGTCATCAAATAGAATATGGAAGTGGTTGTCATCCCAGAAATGGAAACTATCCATATACCAATCATCACAAGCATCTTCAAAATCATACCATGCATATAATTCTTGACTATATTCATCCCTCATGTCTTGCATCATATATCTCTCTTTCATTCTAAGGGTGATTGCTTGAATATTTTGAACACTTTCCTGAATAGTTTGAACACTTGCCAGAATATTTTGAACACCTTGTTGAAGACATGTCTTGAGGGATGCAAATTTATGTTGAAGTTCCATGAGAAATCTAATATCCTCTGCAAACACCACATATAATGTACCAAAATAAAGATATACAAATTATCTATCTAATGGAATTGATCTGCTAGCAATATGAGAACATTGTGAAAAGTTATGAACTCTGCAGTCCCACCGCCGTCACGAAAAACCCCAAAAATAGATCAATAAGTTACAGCAGAAAATCGCAGTTTTTTCCGGAAAAGCCCTGAAAAACTGTTGAATTTAAAATTCTCATAACTTCACTTCCCAAACTACGTTTCGACTGATTTGTTTTTTGAAATTTGGTATTTTTCCAAGAGGAATTCAAATGCCCGATTTTTTTTTATAAATTCAGCTCGTAAAGCTTCATATATGAACCTGAAGTGAGCTTCCCTCTTTTTCTTCCCTAGAAAAGTTCTACAAAAAGAGAAAAAAATTCTTCCCTTCTTTGGCCAAGGAAAGTCCTCTTACATTTATTATATCTACTACCATAGTGGGCCTTATTTAATACTATAGTGGACCTATTCCACCTTACATTGAATGGCCTCCACTATTATCACTATGGACCCTCTGGGCCCCCCCACTACCTCTCTAGCTACCTAAAATTTTGTCTCCATTATGATAGCGTTGTCCTCAACACGTAATGTAAAACCATATATCAGGGTCCCATGGATAAGTGCGGACCATAGTGTTGAAGTAGACTAGAGAACCAGGGTGCTAGGGAGAAATGAAAACCATCATGTTGAAGTAGTTCAACTGCCATTGTAAATCGGGGTCCCATGTCCAAGTGCTCATGTGAACTCCACGTAGAAGATATTTGAACTCAAGAACCAACTGAAAATGATGCTCCAAATATCAACATTGATCATGGGAATCCAAATATATAGATCCCTCCCTATCCAAAAATTCATCTGAATAACACACTAGTACTAGAGAATACTGAAAAATAATGTTCATAGAAGGCCCTGGAATTCTCTGCATAATGTTCTCTACATAAGGTGAAGGAGAGTCATCAAATAGAATATGGAAGTGGTTTTCATCCCAGAAACAACAACTATCCATATACCAATCATCACAAGTGTCTTCAAAATCATACCATGCATATAATTCTTGACTATATTCATCCCCGATGTCCGGCATCATATATCTCTCTTGCATTCCAAGAGTGATTTCTTGAATATTTTTAACACTTGCCTGAATATTTTGAACACTTGCCGGAATATTTTGAACACCTTGTTGAAGACATGTCTCGAGGGATGCAAATTTATGTTGAAGTTCCATGAAAAATCTAATATCGTTTGCAAACACCACATATAATGTACCAAAATAAAGATATCAAAATTATCCATCCAATGGAACTAATCTGGTAGAAATATGAGAACACTGTTAAAAGTTATGAACTATGCAGTCCTGCCGCCGTCATGAAAAACCCCAAAAAATAAAACAATAAGTTATGGCAGAAAATCGCGTTTTTTTCGGAAAAACCCTGAAAAACTGTTGAATTTAAAATGCTCATAACTTCACTTTCCAAACTCCGTTTCGAATTATTTGTTTTTTGAAATTGGATATTTTTTTGGGAGGAATTCAAATACCCAATTTTTTTTTCCCAAATTCATCTCATAAAACTTCATATCTGAACTTGAAGTGAGCCGCCCTCTTTTTCTTCCCTAGAAAATTTCTGCAAAAAGAGAAAAAAATTCTTCCCTTCTTTGGCCAAGGAAAGTCCTCTTACATTTATTATATCTACTACCATAGCGGGCCTTATTTAATACTATAGTGGACCTAGTCCACCTTACATTGAATGCCCTCCACTAGTATCACTATGGACCCTCTAGGCCCCCCCACTACCTCTCTAGCTACCTAACATTCCATCCCCCTTATGAAAGCATTGTCCTCAATGTGTGATGTAAAACCATATACCAGGGTCCCATGGATAAGTGTGGACCATAGTGTTGAAGTAGACTAGAGAACCAGGGTGCTAGGGAGAAATGAAAACCATAATGTTGAAGTAGTCCAACTGCCATTGTAAATCGGGGTCCCATGTCCAAGTGCTCATGTGAAATCCACGTAGAATATATTTGAACTCAAGAATCAACTGAAAATGATGCTCCAAATATCTACATTGATCATGGGGATCCAAATATGTAGATCCCTCCATATCCAAAAAATCATCTGAATAACACACTAGTACTAGAGAATACTAAAAAATAATGTTCATAGAAAGCGCTGGACTTCTCTGCATAATGTGCTCTACATAAGGTGAAGGAGAGTCATCAAATAGAATATGGAAGTGGTTGTCATCCTAGAAATGACAACTATCCATATACCAATCATCACAAGCGTCTTCAAAATCATACCATGCATATAATTCTTGACTATATTCATCCCCGATGTCCTGCATCATATATCTCTCTTGCATTCCAAGAGTGATTGCTTGAATATTTTTAACACTTGCCTGAAAATTTTGAACACTTTCCAGAATATTTTGAACACCTTGTTGAAGACATGTCTCGATGGATGCAAATTTATGTTGAAGTTCCATGAAAAATCTAATATTTTCTGTAAACACCACATATAATGTTCCAAAATAAAGATATCAAAATTATCTATCTAATGGAACTGATCTAGTAGAAATATTAGCACACTGTTAAAATTTATGAACTATGCAGTCCTGTCGCCGTCACGAAAAACCCCAAAAAATAGAACAATAAGTTATGGCAAAAAATCACAGTTTTTTTCAGAAAAACCCTGAAAAACTGCTGAATTTGAAATGCTCATAACTTCACTTCCCGGACTCCGTTTCGACTGATTTGTTTTTTGAAATTGGGTATTTTTCCAAGAGGAATTCAAATACCCAATTTTTTTTCCCAAATTCAGCTCATAAAGCTTCATATCTGAACATGAAGTGAGTCGCCCTCTTTTTCTTCCCTAGAAAATTTCTGCAAAAAGAGAAAAAAATTCTTCCCTTCTTTGGCCAAGGAAAGTCCTCTTACATTTATTGTATCTACTACCATAGTGGGCCTTATTTAATACTATAGTGGACCTAGTCCACCTTACATTGAATGGCCTCCACTATTATCATTATGGGCCC
>ML783525.1:704354-749013 GCA_009831015.1 Picea engelmannii | reverse complement strand
CCCCCCCCCCCCCCCACTACCTCTCTATCTACCTAACATTAGACCCCTATGGAATGGATGCTACTCGAGGCGTTGCACCTCCTCCCCTAAAACCAAGTCATCTACCTCCACAAAGTCCTCTAATCATGATTACCTGCATGGAAAAATTTAAATTTTAAATTAGCGATAATTTCTAAATCATAAGTTTAACACAGGGGAAGACGTAACGATCCAAATCTTAAGGTTGAACCCGCTCTGATACCATATGTATCGTCCCCTCTTTACAACCATGAATAGCAATGTACAAAAGGTAATTTTTTTTTTCTTTGCATTAGGAATTTAAAATCGACACAACATAATGAACAACCACACCATTGACACATCATCTAAATTAATAATGACACAAAATTAACGAACTAAAATAATTAATAGCAACACATAATCGATAAATCATCAGAATAAATAACGACAGATGATCAACGCCTCATCACAATTAATAGCGACACATGATCAACACATAAACATAAATAGTGACGCAATTCAACACATCATGAACAACTAAAGCAAAAACTAATAATGGTCAACCATGTCACTGAATATTAAAATAACTACCTGCTCAACTTATCTTGCATGGTTAGGACCTCTAAGACACATAAGCAACGCTCAAGTCTAGGATTCATCCGATATATTTTGACCATTTAAGGTCTTACGACTGGCAACTGTTATGAGCAACAAGGAGATATCTAAATCCCATAACCAACTTTTATCCTAAACATCGTGACTAGATTCTAATATTAAGGCACAATATCACATGTAATTAATCTGGTCAACAAAATCATGTAAAAAAATACGTTTTATCTACGCAAGTAAGAAAAAGGACAAAAGGTTAATAGCTACATCATTCTAGGCTATTCTAGAACTTGAACTAGTAGAACAACACAATAACACGTATCATAAGCATCTGTCATTTTCATGGATGTGCAAGAATAATCTACTTTACTTAATCAACTCCAGGAAATAATTAAGTGAAATTTCAATAAGGAATAGTACATAAAAATTATAAGCGCCACATCAACATAAGTTTTATGTTAGTGGCAGATAAAGATCCATTATTACTCATCAATGGTGGTTTTTAAGGTCTCATTCTTTCAAGTCAAGCCTCATGATTTAAGCTTCAAGTTTCCAATTAATTCAATTTCCAAGTATCATTATATATATATATATATATATATCTTAAATCAAGGTATTTTTTAATTAATACTAAGTAAGTATTTCAAATATTAGTTTATGTTTCTTTTAAATCCCATATGAAGATTATCCTTCTTACTAAGCACAAGAATTTCCATACCACAATAAGCACTCTTTTAATAATATAATGAATCCATCATAGTAAGAAAATAAAGCATTCAAGTTTCTTCCAAAACCATTTAAAGAACTAAGAGAGGACCCAAACCTTATTAAGAAATATGAATATTCAATTGATACTTATCTTATCATTAAAGTATAAAAATCATAAGGGAATCAAGCCTTCTTAAGGTCATACTTAAGAATTCAATGTTACCTTATATTACATATCCTAATAACCATTAAGGAAGGTCAACATTGTTTTAAACAATATGTAAGGATTTATGCCCACCTTCATATCTATATAAAAGGACTACTAGAAGAACAATCATAACAAGTAAAATGAAGGAATTACCAAGAGACTTTACATATCCAATTTATATAAGGAATTTAAAGAAGACCAAGATTTTTATTTAAACACTAGGAGTAAGAATTCAGATGCGAAACTCATAACCTATGTAAGGATCAAAAGGGGGATCAAATAATCATTCCGGAACGATAAGGTAGACATGAAATTCTAAATAAAGGACAAGTTCAAGTGGAAGGTTCTTTAGGAGGGGAGTTTTTATTAAAATTTTAGGCCCATAGCTTTTACCATGGCAGTCACTTTAATAAGTGAACTAGGCACCAATTTTCTAATTCTTGGGATTAATTGAACATGTAGCGAAGAAGGACTTTTATATTGTTTATCCTTAGGGAAGGACAGTAATCGCAAGGAATATCATTGCGGTGGAAGTGAACATGTGTAGTCATTTTCTAAGAAAAAAGGGGGAAACCAAATTTTTATTTCTGGAAAAAGGGAAGGGAATTCACAACCTAAATTTGGTTGGGACGCGATTAGGTATTGCTACAACTTGGATTTTTAAAAATTGTTCGGGGTATGAATGGAAGGAATATGTCACCATATCATATCACCCTCTAAGGATCAGATGGTACGAAGGGATCTAACCGCCAAGCATTCTTTACGCCCGAGAGGTCTCACCGCGGAGGGGTTGCAGGAGTCGGCACAACAAGGACGACAAAGATTGACACAACAAAAATCGAAATCAAGGACAGAAGAGACAGTGCGTAGTGGATCTTTCACATTCAAGAGGCAACACAATCAAGGATCTCGATGATGGTTGTCAGAGTGAAGGTCCGTCCATCAAATTCTAAGTCTCAGTCAAGTGCGTATATAAAAATGAGCTCTTAGTTCCGTAAGGGTTTAAATATTGATTCAACATTTAAGACTCTTGTTACTTCAATGAGTCGACAGTGAAGATCCAAAATCCCAATCACAAATTTAACATTATATTTAGTAATTCTGATACACGGCTCCAACGATCGCACATTAAATGAAAGTCTATGCTTTTCTGGACCCAGCCTGTCGTAAAAAAAAATTGTTGCTCGAGAATTGGATATTCAGAACGGGAAAAATATTTTAAAACAATATTAATTTTATGTAAGCTTGAGTCGAGATCGGGCTCCGTAACCTATGAATTTTTTAAGAAACCCTACAACAAAAGTTTCCTTCCTAAGGTTACTACGACTCGCAAAAATGGACTGTCACTAAACGAGGAGTAATATCAGTATCAATTTAATCGAATCAGTAGACGTAAAACGATCTTACCACAACATTTGAGGTTTTACAGTAAAATGGAAACCCACCCAAGATCGAATTCGATAAGGAAAGAATCCAAAATTTAACAGTTGATTGTTCGAGAGGCGCGCACATAAATTTCATGGATAGGTAAAACCCTTACAACCATTAAGACACATAGAAAATTGACATCGCAGGCTCCATTAACTTAGTAATGACAGCTCAGCGATGTATGAAAATTTTCCAATCGTTGTAGTGATAAGAATAGCCAAAGAAACGGTCATGTCCACATTTCTCTTTCTCAACGACATTAAATATACTCACGTAGGCTAAACAATCATGGATTTAATTAAAATTTTGCAACCAAACAATCGGTAAATTGATCAACATATGCAGGAAAATAAAACATATCACTAATCGAAATCGATTTCTTTACAAGCATTCAAATTAAAATTTAGATCATAATACAAATTAATAGCTATCGATAGAATATCGTGACCAATGACGGTGAGTGATTGAATATGTTCCTTAGCAGCTGGTGATCCTTCCTTTCTCTTGCTTTCTAATCTCTAGCGTACTATTCTTCTCCCTTAGACTTCCAAGCCACAAAGGAGCCATGCACACAAACAAGAAAAATATTCTAGCTTCAAGCTTGCCTCACAAGGTAAAGCCACCATTCTATCTCAAGCCGGGTATCCTCAACTCTCACAAGCAAAACCAGTGAAAAATAATTTGGCAGCATAACATTGTCAATAACTAGTGTGATCGTTTTTCCCTCCCAACCATTTTCTTTATAGGAGTTTCCTTAATGACACATCCCCACTTTCACAATTAATTCTCTTTTTAAATAAATAAGTTAGAATTATTTTCCCCTTACACTTGTCACCCTCTCCCCAAGTTGCACAAGTAATTCCATTTTATTTTTTAATTAATAGTCAATTTAAATCACTCCCAGTTGTCTCTTTATTCCTCATATTCCCAATTAATGATTGACACCTTACTAAATCTGAGTTGAGTTAAAATAAGAGTTTGTTTATAATTAGACTAGTGTTAACTAGACTCTACATACCATTATATGCGTACACATATTCTTTCATTATTTATTCCTTTATTATATTAAATTCAATTTGGTATTTTCTTGCACACATGTGTATTATATTAATTCTTTAGACTTATTTCATTTTTATTAATTTCTAAAATAGATTTACCTCATTCCTATTTTGATTTAGTTAATAATATCAGTTTAGCCTGTTTGAAAAAAATTAGGCTTAGGCATAATTAATTTTTTTTTTGAAAGTCTTAGACTCTTATAGGGATTTATAATTTACAAATTACTCATTATTTATTCATATCTCACAAGTTCTAAAGATTTTCAAGCTTTACAATTATTCTTCAAAGTTTTTTAGGCCACCTAGATTCATTAACGCAAGTTTTATTTATGTGATGTGCCCTTCAAGACGCACTTCGTGCTCCAAGGGTGCCACTTGCCTTTGTTGGTTTTGGTAGTTGTCTAACCCTTGGACTGAGCACTCCATTCAGGTGACCTTGTGAGATACTAAGGGCTTATAAGGAATAAGGACCCTGCCTTATTGTGCGCCCTTTAGAATATTCATGAGCGACTGTCTCAGTCTTCCCTCACGACATCGTGGACCTACTGAAATAGGTAATTGTTAACCTACAATTCGAGCCACTACATGAGTGCTAGTGGGTTGTGACAGAGACGCTACCACACCTCTCCCTTAATATCTGGTTTATGTGCATGGCCCATTTACTCCTTATGTGAGTCACATTAGCAAGCATTCGTCAGCCTGCATTCATTAACAAAACATTGTCAATGATCCATATACAACATCATAATATAATCGATCATACGTCACATATGCATAAATGAAATAATCAAATCAATATATTCCACTCCCTGACTCAATATGGAGTCCAAGGAGGCCCATTGATTCTAGCGACATCCCAAATCTAGCACATTTCATGCACAATCATGTAACTTGTCAATAGCATCTGTCAAGACATATATATCAAAAGATAATAAATCACAACCATCAACATCATCATGAAATCCATAGTCGAAATAAATAACCATGTACTATAACTGGATCACTTGCATGCAAGTGTCCTCACAGAATAAGTCGATAACATGTTCTCACAAGAGGAGGATGTTACATACACCCCCTATTGTTTTAAACTTCATCCCGAAGTTTTACAGTATATGTAAAATGCAGTAATAAAAGTAACTGACAAGATCTATATGTCTAGTCTATCAAACAAATATGAAAATTGTTGGTGCATATCATATGAGTCCTCCCAGGTAGTCGAGTGTGGACTATAATTGTCCCACTGGACCTTGACCTGATCGACTGTTTGACGTTGTAGTTGTCGAATGAGATGCTCCAGAATTTGGATTGGCTCCACCATGAGTGCATCCTCGTCTGACACCTGCAAAGAACTCATGTCGATCACATGTGTAGGATCATTAACATAATGCTTCAAAACAGTTACACAAAAAACATCGTCTTTATGCCTAAAAGAATCAAGCAAGGCTAGTTTATAGGCCTTGGTTCCTTTTCTTTCCACAACTTAGAAAGGTCCCACAAACCTAGGAGATAGTTTATCACCCTTACCAAACTTGATTGAACTTTTGTGTGGTTTCACCTTCAAGAAAACTCGGTCACCAACTTCATAATTGAGGTAAGTGCAATGTGCATCATCATAAATTTTTTGTTGATCCTATGCTTATTTATTCCTTTGTATTATTGATTGCATATGTTATTCCATTTCTTGGATCACCTCTAGTCCCACCAGGACCCTATCCTCAAGCCAATCCCAACTTAACTATGTCCTACATGGTCACCTGTAAAGAAACTCAAGCGGTGCCATATTAATGGTACTTTGATAGTTGTTGTTGTATGCAAATTATACCAGTGGCAAGAACTCTTCCCAACGTATCTATTGTTCCATCACATACATACACAACATATCTTCCAAAATTTGGTTCGTTCTCTCTGTCTACCCGTCTGTCTCACGGTGATATGTTGTACTAAAGTTCAGTTGTGTTCCCAAGGCCTCTTGGAAACTGGTCCAAAATCATCCTTTGAACATCGATCCTCTATCAGATATGATCATTTTTAGAACACCATGTAATCTCACAATCTCAATGATAAAAACTATAGCTATGTCTGGCGTCTAATACGCCATATGTACAAGAATAAAATGTGCACTCTTTGTGAGAGTGTCAACTACCACGAAAATCAAGTCATGTCTCCTTGCCGTCAATGAAAATACAACTATAAATTCCATCAAAATGACCTCCCATTTCAATTTTAGAATGACATGTGGCTATAGTAATCCTTTCGGATGTCTATGTTCAGCTTTCACCTGCTGACATTCTAGACATCATGCTACATAACTAACTATGTCTTCTTTCATTCCTTTCCACAAGAATAAAGGCTTAAGTTATGCCCTCATTTTCATGACTCCTTGATCAACCATGTACACTTCTCTATGAGCTTCGCTTAAGATCAAACTTATAAATTTGTCGTTAGGAGGTACGTAAATCCTGTTATTATACCTCATCAATCCATCATTTTCCAAGGTATAACATTCAAACCTTGGTACCATCATGGTGTCTTGTCTGATATTATCCTTAACCTCTTTGTACCAGTCATCGTTGATCTGTATAGCTAGAATATTTTCTCGAAGATTCATCTGAAGAAGTATTACCGAGAATGTAGTGTCTCCAAGGCCGAGCCCCGTTATAAACCATGTTTTGAAAGAAATTGTAATTATGTTTTATAGGCTGGTGAGCCAAGTTCTTATAAGTGGGAGACTTATGTGCTGATTAGGCGAGAGAGCCTAAGTGTTGAAGGCCAGGGGCCTGCTGTTGTATATGTAATCATGCAAAACAATTAATAAATATAAACACCGCCATGTGCAGACCGACCACGATGAATGAGTGAAGGGGGACTGAGCATCCACAGAGTGGGCAAGGAATTAGGGGCTGAAGGTGGGAAAAGGGGCTAAGTGTTGAGCCTAGGGGGCTTAAGCCTTGGGAATAATATTTTAATATTATTCCAAAAGAGAAGTGCATTATATGTTTTAACCTAAGTCCTTTTTGTAAGGACATGTGATTTCCAAATGGTGGGAGGCACGCACGTTGCAGGAACGCATGTAGTCGCATGGGTGACAAGTGTCAACCCTGGCCATGCAATAAAGGGTTGAGATGAGCCATGATGGGGGTTCCTCCTCCATGGGGACTCACGGACTGCCAGAAGGGGAAGGGGTCTGACTCTCGTAGAAAAACCCTCGTACATCCTCTGAACCGTCTGAACCTACGTTGACCCTTGCGTGGATTGTTTGTCATGCATTCCCGACACCAGAGCGTGAGTCTATCCTGGGTAGGGCAGATGGGAAATGACCATTCTTCCAGGGAGAGAGACTCTGTGTAAATCCCTGCGGAAATTACTTCGGGGGCATTCTGAAAATTAACACCGTGAGACCTGGCTGCCATTGTTGAGCTTGTTCTGAGAGGTCTGAGTCTATATTCCTGGTTGACTGTGGTGTTCATGCAGAGATGGATTGCGCGTGAATTTCTATCCAATGCAGGTGGTGATTGAGCTCGTGTGTGATCTCTCTCTAGGTGAGGGAGGTGGATGTTGTTGGAAGAGGTTTCTTCTAGAGAGTGTCCAGCACCAGCTTCAGGCTCTAAGAATTCCTGATCTAGCCTGTTGCCGAGACCCAGAGAGGGAGGTTAGCACCAATGGACTGTGCTTGTGAAGGTGTATACTCCCCGGTGGAACAGGCATGTGGGGAATGAGAGTCTTCTAGTAGTGGGCGTAAGATGGCATCCTGTGATGAATCCTTCTAGATTCTAAGTGTTGTTTTCCCTGTAACCTCAGCCTAGCTAGGATTCCTTTCCTTGGGGTGGAGCTTAGTCCTAGCTCGGGGGTGATCCACTGCTGAGCTAATGAGCAGTGTGGTCTAAGGCTGGGTGGTTTGTGGAAGGCCTGCACTTGGTTGGTGGATTTCACCATTGTTACAAGATAAGTGTCTAACTATGTTTTATCACATTTTATCAATATGTTTTGTATCTCTGTGTATTATAATGATCATGCATTCTGCTGTGCATTTGGATTAATATATTGCCATGGATTATTTATGTTAAAATGACTCTTATGAGTACTCTAAGATTTAATGTATTTCATTGCGTAAATGCACGCAATTAACTATCAATGAGAATGTGTTATTCCGCGTAGTAACACCTACACAGTAGCCAAGGTGCGCTACAGTTATTCCTGGTTATCTACCAAGCAGTCTTATAGTAACCCTGGGTAGTTTAGTGAAAGGGGTGTTAGAAATTGGTATCAGAGCCAAGGTTTCGACGCTGAGCCTAGATGGGCTAGTGGAGTGGTCGTTGGACCGAGAATGTGAAGGAAATTGGGTCTGGAGAACCAATTTTGGACCTTGGGTTGTTCCAGAGTGTCAAGTAGTTGCTTGAATGCGCTTACGAGCTCAGGAGGTTTAGCGGTGCAGTGAAACTGTAGCCGGTGTGGTCTATGGCCACAGGGAGATAGGTCTCTACACCAATGGTGTTAGAACCTTAGTATCTGTTCGGGAGGGAAGGCGAGCCCTCGTGACCGTCAGATCTGGAAAAATGTGCGTAGGAATTAAAATCCCTTTTTGAGATACATAGGAATGTGGAAATCGCGATATGCGAAATTCCGAATTGGTTAGGAACCATCTGAGCCGTCAGATCTCGGCCGGAAAACCCGTCAGCCGTAGGATCTGTCGGGAGATGTCCGAAGGTTAAACCTCAGAGACTTGGGGCGAAAGTTCTGAAATAGATCCAGACCATCCGAAAGACGGAGGGCTCGTGTCATGTGGTCATCCAGATCGGGAATGTGGTCATCGGAGTTTCGGTAAGTGAAGGTTCATGGTTTTGTAAAGTAGCGAAACTCGAGGGTTGACCTAAACCGTCCATCATTTGGGACGCGTGTCAGAAATCCAAAGAGAGTCGGAAATTGACGTATCGGAGATCCTGAGGACAGGATAATCTTGCAACTTGAAATCACGAAACACGATATCCCGACAGGCTAAGGAAATAGCGTGGGGCCACGGCGGAGTCGGTGACATGGACAAGTGGTAGCCATCAGAATCATTGGGAAAAATCCCGACAAGGGAGTCGTCTATCGGTATTTAGGTCATCGGGATATCGGGGATCCTGGTGACAAGGTGTTTATGCAGTTTGGATTTTCGAACCCCCAAACCCCGATGAGAGGTTTGACTACGATCATGGGATAGAGGTCACATGGACCAGAAGCTAAGCCAGGAAGGCTAACGTGTGAAGGGCGTGTCGGGATTCGGAGAATCACGAATCCTGTGGACATGTGCATTTGGACATTGGGAAGTCCGAAACCCCGATAGGAGGTATGACCGTGGTCATATAAGGGGAGGTCATGTGAACCACGAGTCTAGCCCGAAGAGTTAAACGGGAGTTCTCTGGTACCGAGACTCCGAAACCCCGAAACCCGAAGTCCCGAGGTACAAAAACCCGAAGTTCCAAAAACATGAAAATTGCAGAGCTGAACGAGAAGCTCAGAAAAC
The DNA here is from genome assembly GCA_009831015.1 of Picea engelmannii. Taxonomy (NCBI): domain Eukaryota; kingdom Viridiplantae; phylum Streptophyta; class Pinopsida; order Pinales; family Pinaceae; genus Picea; species Picea engelmannii. The sequence goes on along the minus strand of ML783525.1, from coordinate 739,499 downwards.
TCATTTGGAATCGAAATTTCTTTTGTTCTTGTTGGTATTAGTCATAAATGTTGAAGATTGTTCGTGAATTTTTGATGGACTGAAAAACTTTGAATTTAATTGCACAGTGTGTGTTCAGAAGTTCAACGGAGGTCAGTACTCTAGTTAACCAACGTCGATTATGGAGTGGGGGAAGGTGCGGATTACCCCTGAAATAGAAGATGAACGGGAAGGAAAGGATGTTAACCTGGGAGTCGAAGGATCGAATTCCAATGGGCATGGAAAAGAGAAGGATAAGGAAGAAAACATAATGAAAATCCTTGAAGGATTGCAAAGAGAGGCCAAGGCTCGCCGAGATGATAGTCGAAAGCTCATGAAAGTCAAGGATCAGTAGGGTGCATTAAACTTAAAATTTTTGAAGAGTCTGGAAAGAATAGAGAAGAAACTCGAGAAAGAAAGAGACTCCAGTACGACGGAGAGTCGCAGAACCCATGGAAGAAGAAGTAGGTCGAGGAGTGGTAGCTGACATCTTAGTCGCTCCCAAAGACATTCTGAAAGTAACACACACAGTAGTTCAAGCCCATCCCCTACCAAAAAACATCGAAAATATGGAAGGGAGGAATTGAAAGGAGAGATGAACAAGATTAAGCCTCCAACATTAGATGGAGAACATAAGAAGGAGGAAGATGCCGAGACATGGTTGCTTGGCATGAAGAAATACTTCCAATTGCAGAGTTATTCTGCCCATGCAGAAGGAAGAATTGCAATGTACCAACTGAAAGGAAAAGCATCCATGTGGTGGGATCAGTTTGTGCAGGTGCAGCACATCAGAGAGAAAGAGGTCACTTGGAAGGAATTTAAGAGGTATTTCGAGAAGAAATACCTGACTAAAAGATACTATGACAGAAAGATGAAGGAGTTCTTCGAACTCAAGTTGGGCAGTATGACCATTGATGAGTATGAACGAAATTTTCTAGAACTATTGAAGTATGTTCCATTCATCAAAGACGAGGCTGTCAAGATTCAGAGGTATCTGAGTGGACTACCACCTTCCATTGGTGACAAGATTCAATATGATGATCCTAAGACTATGGAAGAAACAATAAGAAGGGCGAAATTCTTATACGAACAGCAAAGAGAAAAGCCTACCTTTCGGAAGGCTTGGGATGACCAGAAGAGGTTTAAGAAAGAACAGAGGCAGAAGGGAGACAAGCCTTCCTTTTTCCGAAATAGTCGTCAGGGATAGCCATCGTTTAGAGAGCCGAGAAGGATTGAAGAGGGTGCACAAAGACAGAGACTGACACCCATTCAGTGTTGGGGCTGTCAAGGAAACCACAAGTACAGAGATTGTCCCCATAAAATGGGTAAGGCGAGAACTGTACATACTATTCAGCAAGCTAAAACAATGGAGGATATGGGCAACAGAATGTCGAGGATCTACGCAGCCCTGGACAACAAGCAAGTAGAATTTCAATCACACGTGATTGAAGTGGAAGGTATGATCAACAACCGACCACTTGTTATTTTGAATGATTCAGGGGCTAGCCATAGTTATGTAGATCCTAGAGTGGTGGAAACTTTGCATCTAACGAGGAGCAACCATGAGAAGTCTTGGTTAGTGCAGTTGGCCACAGGGACAAAGAGGAAGGTCACTAAATTGGTTAAGTATTGTTCGGTGGACATGAAAGGAATGAGCACTAAGGCTGAATTGAACATTCTGCCTTTAGGCTCATATGATTGCTTAATTGAGATGGACTGGATGGACCGACACCATGCCCTTCTGGATTTCCTTAACAAGAGGTTCACATGCCTAAACGAAGAGGAAAATCAGGTAACAGTCCAAGGAATTCCCAGAGCCGTGGTTGTGAGGAAAATCTCAGCCATGCAGCTGAAGAAATGTTACTGGAAAGGCTGTCAATTATTTGCATCTCGGGTGGAAGAAGCATCCAAAGATGTAGTATCGAATCTGGAAGACCATGAAGTACTCAAAGAGTTCAAGGATGTATTTCAGGAGGTACCTAGACTACCTTCGAGGAGGGACATCGATTTTTCTATAAATTTGATGCCTGGAACAACTCCAGTTTCGAAAGCTCCTTATAGAATGAGTACGCCAGAGCTGAAAGAGTTGCAATTGCAACTCGAAGAGCTACTAAAGAAAGGTTACATTCACCTCAGTGTGTCACCGTGGGGAGCCCTGGTCCTATTCGTGAAGAAGAAAGATGGGACGTTGAGGTTGTGCATTGATTTTCGATAGTTGAATAAGGTCATTGTCAAGAACAAGTATCCTCTGCCGAGGATTGATGATCTTTTCGATCAGTTGAAGGATGAAAAAATATTTTCGAAAATAGATCTCCGATCTGGATATCACCAAGTGAGAATAAAGGATGAGGACATTGGCAAGACCGCCTTTAGAACAAGGTACGATCATTATGAGTTCACAGTGGTGTCGTTTGGATTGTCCAACGCGCCCGTTGTTTTCATGTGCTTAATGAATGGAGTGTTCAGAAATCATTTGGACAAGTTTTTCATAGTCTTCTTGGACGACATCTTGGTGTATTCCAAGACAGAGGAAGAACATGAGAAACACCTGAGAATGGTGCTGCAAGTGTTGAGAGAACACGAGTTGTACGCAAAACTGAACAAATGCTCATTTTACCAAAGGCAGATCCATTACTTGGGACATATTATATCTGAAGAAGGGATCATTGTGGATCCTGAAAAGGTACAGGCCATTCGAGAATGGCCAGCGCCGAGGAGTGTGGTAGAAGTTAGATATTTTATGGGTCTGGCATGCTACTATAGGAGGTTTATAGCCGGATTCTCAAGGATAGCCCATTCTATCACTTCCTTGCAAAGGAAGGGGAAGAAGTTCCAGTGGACTGAAGAATGCGAGAGAAACTTCCAGCGATTGAAGCAGCTGCTAACCACTGCTCCAATCCTAAAGATTGTAGATCCAGACAAGGATTATGTAGTGTGCACAGATGCGTGTAAGGAGGGGCTGGGAGGATTTCTCAGCCAAGAGGGATTTGTAATTTGTTATGAGTCCCGAAAGTTGAAGGAACATGAGAAGAATTATGCCACTCACGATTTAGAGCTGGCAGAAATCATCCACGCCTTGAGGAAATGGAGACATTACCTCATGGGCAAGAGATTCGAGTTGAGAACAGACCATAACGGTCTGAAGTATTTATTTGATCAACCGACCTTAAACGCCAGGCAAATCATATGGATGGATTTTCTGTGCGAATATGAATTTGATATCAAGCATATCAAAGGGAAAGAAAATAAGGTGGTTGATGCACTCAGTAGAAAAGTGCACGAATTACATGCTATAGCCATTAGCATGTACCAGACTGAGATGAAAGACAAAATTCTAGAAGCTGCCAATGCAGATTTGCAGTACAAGAATCTTGTAGCAAAGCTACAATAGCATGAGAAACCACAAACCAAGGAAAGTTACACCTTGGGAATTGATGGTTTACTTCTGCATAAGAATAGAGTATATGTACCCAATGTTCGAGAATTGAAGTTGGCAATTCTAAGAGAGATGCATAACGTGACTTATGCTGGACATCCTGGATATCAAAAGACTATGGCAGCAGTCAAAAGCCATTATTTTTGGCTAGGTTTGAAGAAAGAAATTGCTAAATACATCGCCAGATGTATGGAGTGCCAAAAGGTTAAGGTTGAGCATAGACACCCAGCAGGGTTGTTGCAGCCTTTACCTATTCCTGAGTGGAAATGGGACGTGGTAATAATGGATTTTATCATAGGATTGCCTAGAACAAACAAGCAGCATGATGCAATCATGGGGGTGGTGGACAAGCTTACTAAAGCTGCCCATTTTATTCCATTGAAAACCACCCATAGAGCAGTAGATGTTGCTGATATCTTTTTAAAAGAAGTTGCACGCTTGCATGGAATTCCTAAGACAATTGTGTCTGATAGGGACCTGAAATTCACTTCGAATTTCTGGAAAGGACTGTTCAAAGGATTCGGAACTAATCTGAACTTTAGTACAACATATCATCCCAAGTCTGATGGGTAGACAGAGAGAGTAAACAAAGTAATAGAAGACATGCTAAGAATGTATGTGATGGATAAACCATCAAGGTGGGAAGACTACCTGCATTTGGTAGAATTTGCCTACAATAATGGGTATCATGCGTCATTAAACATGAGCCCGTTCAAATCACTTTATGGAAGAAAGTGCAACACTCTAGTGAGCTGGGATAATCCAGCTGACAGAGTAGTAGTTGGACCTGAACTACTCAAAGAGATGGAAGATCAGATGATAAAAATCAAACAGAATCTGAAAGTTGCCCAGGACAGGTAGAAAAGTTACACTGATAGTAACAGAACTGATAGAGAACTCAAAGTGGGTGACCATGTTTTCCTGAAAGTGAAAAATAATAGGAGTTCCCTGAAGCTGGGAAGTTGCGCCAAGTTGGCAGCAAGATTTTGTGGGCCATTTGAGATCCTGGAAAGGATTGGGACAGTTGCATACATGCTTGCATTACCTGCATCTATGAATGTACATAATGTGTTTCATGTTTCACTGCTTAAGAAAAATGTACCTGATGCTAATCATGTTATCAATTGGACTGTGATTCAGGTGGAACCAGAAGGTGTCCTGCAAGTGCATCCTGTGTGAATATTGGACAGGAAAAGCAAACAACTCTAGAATCGAGCTATAAGGCTTGTAAAGGTCCAGTGGACCTGGTACGGTCCTGAGGATGCGACATGGGAGCATGAAGAGGTTATGCGAGCAGAGTACCCGCATCTTTTTGAAAATTTTGAAAGGCTTGCAGATGTTGTGTGAAGTTGCACTGAGGACAGTGCAAAAATAAGGGGAGGGGGATTGTAGTGTCCCCAAGGCCGAGCCCCATTATAAACCATGTTTTGAAAGAAATTGTAATTATGTTTTATAGGCTGGTGAGCCAAGTTCTTATAAGTGGGAGACTTATGTGCTCATTAGGCCAAAGAGCCTAAGTGTTGAAGGTCAGGGGCCTGCTGTTGTATATGTAATCATGCAAAACAATTAATAAATATAAACACCGCCATGTGCAGACCGACCATGATGAATGAGTGAAGGGGGACTGAGCATCCACAGAGTGGGCAAGGAATTAGGGGCTGAAGGTGGGAAAATGGGCTAAGTGTTGAGCCTAGGGGGCTTAAGCCTTGGGAATAATATTTTAATATTATTCCAAAAGAGAAGTTCATTATATGTTTTAACCTAAGTCCTTTTTGGAAGGACATGTGATTTCCAAATGGTGGGAGGCACGCACGTTGCAGGAACGTATGCAGTTGCATGGGTGACAAGTGTCAACCCTGGCCATGCAATAAAGGGTCGAGATGAGCCGTGATGGGGGTTCCTCCTCCATGGGGACTCACGAACTGCCAGAAGGGGAAGGGGTCTGACTCTCGTAGAAAAACCCTCGTACATCCTCTAAACCGTCCGAACCTACATTGACCCTTGCGTGAATTGTCTATCACGCATTCCCAACACTAGAGCGTGAGTCTATCCTGGGTAGGGCGGATAGGAAACGACCATTCTGTCGGGGGGAGAGAGTCTGTGTAAATGCCTGTGGAAATTGCTTCAGGGGCATTCCGAAAATTAACACCGTGAGACCTGGCTGCCATTGTTGAGCTTGTTCTGAGAGATATGAGTCTGTATTCCTGGTTGACTATGGTAGTCATGCAGAGAGGGATTGCGCGTGAATTGCTATCCAGTGCAGGTGGTGATTGAGCTCGTGTGTGATCTCTCTCTAGGTGAGGGAGGTGGATGTTGTTGGAAGAGGTTTCTTCTAGAGAGTGTCCAGCACCAGCTTCAGGCTCTGAGACTTCCTGATCCGGCCTGTTGCCAAGACCCAGAGAGGGAGGTTAGCACCGATGGACTGTGCTTGTGAAGGTGTATACTCCCGGGCAGAACAAGCATGTGGGGAATGAGAGTCTGGTAGTAGTGGGCGCAAGACAACATCTTGGGATGAATCCTTCCAGATTCTAAGTGTTGTTTTCCCTATAACCTCAACCTAACTAGGATTCCTTGCCTTGGGGTGGAGCTTAGTCCAAGCTCGGCGGTGATCCACTGCTGAGCTGATGAGCAGTGTGGTCTAAGGCTGGGTGGTTTGTGGAAGGCCTGCACTTGGTTGGTGGATTTCACCATTGTTACATGATAAGTGTCTAACTATGTTTTATCACATTTTATCAATATGTTTTGTATCTCTGTGTATTATAATGATCATGCATTTTGCTGTGCATTTGGATTAATACATTGCCATGGATTATTTATGTTAAAATGACACTTACGGGTACTATGAGCTTAAATGTATTTCATTGCATAAATGCACGCGATTAACTATGAATGAGAATGTGTTATTCCGCGTAGTAACACCTACACGGTAGCCAAGGTGCGCTACAGTTATTCTGGGTTATCTACCAAGCAGTCTTATAGTAACCCTGGGTAGTTTAGTGAAAGGGGTGTTACAGAGAATACAGGTGGTCTCCGACTCAATGCATCAGCCACTATGTTTACCGTACCTTTTATGTAAGAAATATCGAAGTCCTATTCACTAAGTAATTTTGACCAACGCCTCTGTCATGCGTTCAAGTCACTCTGCATAAATATGTGTTGCAATCCACAATGATCTATCTTTAACTCAAATTTTCGTCCAATCAGATAGTTTCTCCATACTATCAAGGCATACATAATGGCCAATAACTCCAAATCATGTGTTGCGTAGTTCTCCTCATGCTTTCCTAATTTCCTTGAGATGTAAGTGATCACTTGACCGTCTTGCATCAATACTCCTCCTAAACCTTCCTTGGATGCGTCTGTCCATACAAAGAATTCTTTGTACATGTCGAGGAATTTTAGTATCGGCACTGTCGTAAAAAATTCCTTAGCCTTTGAAATGATTCTGTGCATTTCTTGATCCATAAAAACTTCTTGTTTTTCTTCTACAATTCCGTTATTGGATTTGCTATCTTCGAAAAACCTTCGAAGAACCATCGGTAATATCATGCTAAACCCATAAAGATGCGTACTTCTTGTACGTTTGTCGGTGCAAAAAATTCCATAATAGCCTCTACTTTCGTTGGATCCACAAATATACCTTCACTGGATATAACGTGCCCTAAGTAATGAATCTTCGTTTGGTATAAAGAACATTTTGACAGTTTCCCGTATAATTTGTTTTCCCTTAAACACTGTAGTACCAAGCGTAAATTCTCGTCATGTTCTTCTATAGTTCGAGAATATATCAATATGTCATCAATGAATACTTGAACAAACTTGTCTAATTATTCATGGAACACCCCATTCATCAAACTCATGAATACCCCTGGGGCATTCGTCAGTCCAAACAGTAAAACGGTAAACTTGTAGTGTTCGAACCTCGTCATGAATGCGGTCTTAGGAATATCTTCCTCTTTAATTAATAATTGGTGATATCCTGATCTTAGTTCGATCTTTGAAAACACTATCATGCCTTTCATTTGATCAAACAAATCGTACATTCTTGGCAACGGATATTGGTTCTTGATCATTGCCTTGTTCAATTGAAGGTATTCAATACAAATTCTCCACGACCCATCCTTCTTTCTTATGAAAATAACAGGCACACCCCAAAGTGACACACTTGGACATATAATTCCGAGGTCCAACAACTTCTTAAGTTGCATTTTCAACTCCTATAACTCGGGTGTTGACATCCGATAAGGCGTTCTTGCTATCGGTTCAGTTTGAGGTTTCAAGTCAATTGTAAACTCAAACTCACTTTTGGGCAACAAGCCTGATACCTCTTCTACAAACACATCAACAAACTCTCGTACTAATGCAAGGTTTTCTAATCCTTTTTCCTCACCCTTATCGTTTAGTGCTATGATTGAATATAACTTACATCCTTTGTGCATGCTCTTTTGTAGCTATAGGCAAGAAATGAACCCAAAGGACACTCCCTGGTTTCTTTCCACAATCACTCTTGTCTGTCCCACATCATCTATCAAGCTCAATTGTTTCGTCTTATAGTTGAGTATTACATCGTGCGACTCCAATCGATCCATACCGATCACTATGTCATAAGATCCTAATAACGTGACATATAGGTTGGACTTCATTACAAAATATCCCAAGTTAATGTGACAGTCTGTAACCCTTCCTCCAACCTTTTGTTTGGCACAGGAATCCATTTCTACATATCTAAACTCATCCTGCTCGACTACCTTTACCTTAATTCATTTTACGCTACACCATAAATAAATATCTTTGTAGCACCTAGATCTATCAAAATACCAAAATTTTGGTCAACGATTGTACCTAACGTCTCGAGCACAGTGGACTGGTGCTCGACCTGACAATTATTCATCACTACATGTATCCTGTGGGCCTTGCCCAAATCTCAAACTTTAGGGTGTCTTGTTGACCCAACCACTCTAGCCTTCTCAACGGGGTAGTTTCGTTGGTAATGTGGCTCTCCACATGTACAACATATGGTCTTCGGTCCAGTACTCCTGGTCCCTAAAGTAGAATTTGTTGGCCTACCAGCTTGAGATCCTTGTTTGTTTGGTTGAACATGCCTAAACTGTTGTTGTTGGGGGTGATGATGCTACTGAAGTGGTGGTCCTCTGTAGGGAGTCCTTTTTTGAGGAGTCTGTTGTCGTGGTTTTGTGAACGTGGATCCTCTTGACGTATCTCGATACCCTAATGTATGTTTGGCTGGTGTCTGATGTTGCTGCGTACCTGAGGTCGTCTGTCTAGTCGGTCTTGCAAGAGTCTTGCCTTGACCCTTGCTAGTCAACTCTTCCTCAGTTATGAGGGCCTTTTGGATTGCATCATGCAGCGTCTGAGGCATTAGGATCCTCACCTTCACACGAATGTTGAAGTTAAGGTCGAACAAAAACTTGTTGAAATTTAGCTTCTTCGTTTTCAGATGTGGAGCATGTCTAAGTAGCTCCATAAATCTTGCCTCATACTCTGGCACCATACGACCACCTTGTTGTAAGGCGTTGAACTCATTGAGTTGGCGCTCAATGAATTCCTCAGATAAATACCTCTCCTGAAACCGTTCCTCGAATAGTTCCCATGACACATCTTTGATGATCATGTTTAGTTGAGGCATAAGAATCTTCCACCATAGAAGCACACTTCCCTTTAGTTGAAAGACCACCATGCAAAATTTCATCTTGTAGGTGTAGTCACAAAGTGAAAACCACATCTCCATGTTCTCCAACCATGCCTCGGTGGCTAAGCCATCCGTGGCACCCATGAACTTGAGAAACTTCACCTTCTCGAGTTCTCCATGGATGCTACCACTTCCAACTGGAGCACGTTGTGAACCCTCATTAGGTATGGGAACCCTGGCCTCATCTCTATATAGTCCATTAATCAAGGCCTCTGACATCCTCTAAAAGGACCTCATCAAACCAACCACATCCCCCACAACAACATGCTCATGTCCAATGACTTGTTCTTCTCCTTCGGGATTAAACCCCTTAGGCATGGTTGCTACTGGAGGCGTCGCACCTCCTCCCCTATAACCACGTCGTCTACCTCCACAACGTCCTCTAACCATGATTACATGCATGGATAAATTTTAATTTTAAATTAGCGATAATGTCTAAGTCCTAAGTTTAACACATGATAAGGCGTAACAGTCCAAATCGTAGGGTTGAACCTGCTCTGATACCATATCTAATGTCCCCTCCATTACAAGCACAAATAGTGATGTACAAAAGGTAAATATTTTTTTTTCTTCGCATTAGGAATTTTAAATCGACACAACATAATGAACAACCCCACCATCTACACATCATGTGAATTAATAATGACACAAAATTAACGCACTAACATAATTAATAGAAACACATAACAAATAAATCATCATAATAAATAACGACAAATGATCAATGCCTCGTCACAATTAATAGCGACACATGATCAACACATAAACATAAATAGCAACTCAATTCAACACATCATGGTCAACTGAAGAAAAAACTAATAATGGTCAACCATGTCACTGAATATTAAAACAATTACCTGCCCAACCTATCATGCATGGTTAGGACCTCCAAGACAGATAAGAAACGCTCAAGTCCAAGATTCATCCGATTGATTTTGACCATTTAAGGTCTCAGGACTAACGACTTTTCTGAGGAACAAGGAGATATCTAAATACCATAACCAACTTCTATCCTAAATATCATGACTTGATTCTAATAGTAATGCATGGAATTACATGTAATTAATCTCGTCAACAAAAACATGTAAACAAATACGCTGCATATACGCAAGGAAGAGCAAGGACAAAAGGTCTACATCATTCTAGGCTATTTTAGAACTTGAACTAGTAGTGCAACACAATAACAAGTATCATAATCATCTGTCATTTTCATGGATGTGCAAGAATAATCTACTCTACTTAATCAACTCCAAGAAATAATCAAGTGAAATTTCAATAAGGAATAGTGCATAAAAGTTATAAGTGCCACATCAACATAAATGCAATATTAGTAGCAGATAAAGATCCATTATTACTCATCAATGGTGGTTGTTAAGGTCTAGTTCTTTCATGATTTTAGCTTCAAGTTTCCAATAAATTCAATTTCCAAGTGATTCCATTATATATATATATATATATATATATATATATATATATATATATATATATCTTAATTAAAATTAAGTAAGTATTTCAATTATTACTTTACGTTTCTTTTAAATCCCATATGAAGATTATCCTTCTTACTAAGCACAAGAATTCCCATACCACAATAAGTACTCCTTTAACAATATAATAAATCCATCATAATAAGAAAATAAAGCATTCAAGTTGCTTGCACAACCATTTAAAGAACTAAGAGAGAACTCGAACCTTATTAAGAAATATGAATATTCAATTGATACTTATCTAATCATTAAATTATAAAAGTCATAAGGGAATCAAGTTTTCTTAATGTCATACTTAAGAATTCAATGTTACCTTATATTACATATCCTTATAACCATTAAGGAAGGTCAACATCGTCTTAAACAATATGTATGGATTTATGCCCACCTTCATATCTATATAAAAAGACTACCGGAAGAACAATCATAGCAAGTAAAATGAAGGGATTACCAAGCGACTTTACATATCCAATTTATATAAGGAATTTAAAGAAGACGAAGTTTTTTATTTAAACAATAAGAGTAAGAATTCAGATGCTAAAACTCATAACCTGTGTAAGGATCAAAAGGGAATCAAATAATCATTGGAACGATAAGGTAGACATGAAATTCTAAATAAAGGACACGTTCAAGTGGAAGGTTCTTTAGGAGGGGCATTTTTATTAAAATTTTAAGCCACAATTTACTCACATGATAAATTTTACCAACTCCTTAAAAGTCACAACAGTCACTTTAAGAAGTGAACTAGGCACCAATTTTCTAATACTTGGGATTAATTGAAATGGAAGCGAAGCAAGGATTTTTAAACTGTTGATCCTTAGGGAAGGATAGTAATCGCAAGGAATGCCATTGTGGTGACAGTGAACAGGTGGAGTCATTGGGGGAAACCAAATTTTGATTTCTGTAAAAAGGGAAGGGACATCACAACCTAAATTTGGTTGGGACGGGATTAGGTAGTGACCACTGTGGCTAGAATTTGGATTTTTATAACTTTTTTGGGTATCAGTGGAAGGAATATATCACCCTATCTTATCACACTCACAAGAATTGAAGGATCAACTGCTACGAAGGGATCTAACCGAGGTCTCACGGTGGAGGGGTTGCAGGAGTCGCACAACAAAGACGACGGATATTGACGGAGCAAAAATCAAAATCATTTACCCAAATAGAAGACACAGTGCGTAGTGTATCTTCCGCATTCAGGAGGAAACCTAATCAAGGATATTGATGACGGTTATGAGAGTGAAGATCGGTCCATCAAATTCTAAGTCTCAGTCAAGTGCGTGTATAAAAATGAGATCTCAATTCCGTCAGGGTTTAAAAATTGAGTCAAGATTTAAGACTCTTGTTACCTCAATGAGACGACAGTGGAGATCCAGAAGCACAATAAAAAATTTAACATTATATTTGGTAATTCCGATACAGGGCTCCAACGATCCCACATTAACCGAAAGTATACGTTTTCCTGGACCCAAGCTGTCGTAAAAGGAATCACTTGCTCGAGAATCTGATATTCAAAACGGGGAAAATATTTTAAAACAATATTAATTTTCTGGCAGATTGAGTCGATATTGGGCTCCGTAACCTATGGATTTTTGAAGAAACCATACAACAAAAGTTTCCTTCCTAAGGTTACTACGACTCGCAAAACTGGACTGTCACTAAACGAGGAGTAAGATCGGTATCAAGTTAATCGAATCTTACCACAACATTTTAGGTTTTACAGTAATATGGGAACCCACCCAAGATGGAATTCGATAAGGTAAGAATCCAAAATTTACCACTTGATTGTTCGAGAGGCGCGCACATAAATTTAATGCATAGGTAAAATCCTTACGACTATTAAGACACATAGCAAATTGACATCGCAGGCTCCATTAACTTTGTAATGAAAGCTCGACGATGTATGCAAATTTTCCAATCCTTGTAATGATAAGAATAAGGAGAGAGCTTTCATTTAAATAGTCATATCCACATTTCCCTTTCTCAACGACATTAAATCTACTCACGCAGGATAAACAATCACGGATTTAATTAAAATTTTGTAACCAGATAGGCCGTAAATTGAACAACATATGCAGTAAAATAAAATATATCATTAATCGAAATCGACTTCTTTACAAGCATTCAAATTACAATTTAGATTATAATACAAATTAATATCTATCAATAAAATACCATGATCAATGAAGGTGAATGATTGAGAATGATTGAGGATGTTCCTTCCTTCCTCCCGCTTGCTAATATCTGAGACTTCATTGGTACCTCTCATCCAATGTTAAGGTTACTCTTATTCCCCCTTAGCCCCCATGCCGCAAAGGGGCCACACACACAAACCAGAAAAATACTCTAGCTCCGAGTTTGCCTCGCAAGGTAGAGCCACCACTCTATCTCAAGCTAGGTATCCCAAACTCTCACAAGTAAAACAAGTCAAAAATAATTTGGCTCAAATGTGCTTCTTAAATCACTCCTAGTTGTATTTGTTCCAATTAATGACTGACACCTTACTAAATATGAGTTGAGTCGAAATAGGAGTCTTCTTCTAGTTAGACTAGTGTTAGCTAGACTTCAAAATAGGAGTCTTCTTCTAGTTAGACTAGTGTTAGCTAGACTCTAGATACCATTCTATGCGTACACATATTCTTTCATGCTTTATCACTTTCTTATCTTAAATTCCAATTTGGCATTTTTTTGCACACATGCTTATTATATTAATTCTTTAGACTTATTTCTTTTTTTTTAATTTCTCAAATTGATTTACCTCATTCCTATTTTGATTTACTTAATAATCTTAGTTTAGCATCTTTACAAAAACATAGGCTTAGGCTTAATTAATTTGTTTTTTGAAAGGCGTAGACTCTTATAGGAATTTATAATTTACAAATTACTTATTATTTATTCATATCTCACAAGGTCTAGAGATTTTCAAGTTTTACAATTATTCTTCAAGGTTTTCTAGGCCACCTAGATTCATTGACACAAGTTTTATTTATGCGACGTGCCCTTGAAGATTCACTCTGTGCTCCAAGGGTGCCACTCACCTTTGACTGGTTTTGGTAGTTGTCCAACCCTTGGAGTCAACACTCCATTCGAGCGACCTTGTGAGAGACTAAGGGATTCTAAGGAATAAAGACCCTGCCTTAGTGCACACCCCTTAGAATTTTCGAGAGCGACTATCTCAGTCTTCCCTCACGACATCGTGGACCTCTCAAACTACATAATCGTTAACTTACAATTCGAGACACTACGGGGGTGCTAATTGGTTGTGATAGGGACACTACCACACCTCTCCCTCAATATCTTGTTTATGTGCATGGCTCATTTACTCCTTATGTGAGTCATATTAACAAGCCGCCAACCTGCATTCATTAACAAAACATTGTCAATGATGCATATACAACATCATAATATAATCGATCATATGTTACATATGCATAAATGAAATACTCAAACCAATACAGTCCACTCTCCGACTCAATCCAGAGTCTAAGGAGGTCCATTGATGCTAGCGGCATCCCAAATCTAGCACGTGTCATGCACACTCATGTAACTCATCAGTAGCATTTATCAAGACATATATATCAAATAACAATAAATCACAACCATCAACATCATCATGAAATCCATAATCGAAATAAATAACCATGTACTATAACTGGATCACTTGCACGCAAGTGTCCTCAAAGAATAAGTTGATAACATGTGCTCGCAAGAGCGGGATGTTACATTATGGGCTTGAAAACAATTGTAAATCAGTGGACCTTTGAATATGAGATTAAAAAATCCTCTTTAAGACTCACGTCACATTTGTTATTTTATATGGATGTGAACTTTGGGGATGAAATGTCTGTAGAGAATCCCGAAGAAATATAGAGCAATCAAAAAGAATTTTATAAATTATAATGTAAAAATTAAAGGCAATACATGCTAGCTATGACTCGTTAACTAATGTATTTACAAACATGTTAAATAGAACAGAAGACAAGATGTTTCCCAAAATTGCTTAGTTGGAATGGCATAAAGATGTCCAATGTTGACTAAATCATTGGGGAATAAATGAATAGATCATATCACACAATAAGGATAATACTAAAAAGATTCTCATCTAAATTTAAAGAGAAATTGTGAATAATTAGAGGGGAAAATAAAATTAAGATACTATAAGGAGATGATCAACCCTAATCTAGAAGATCAAAGGTATAGAGTTTTCTGGACTAGTGTAATAAAGAAAATCAATATTGTTAAAAAAAGAAACAAAATCAATATTGTTAAAATAACAAATTCTCATGAGCTTCATAGTGAAATTGAGATTTGAACAAACTATTTGTCACACTACCGACCTTCCTAACATTTTTTTGCATCCCGAAGCTCACTAGGGTGGACCTCTATCCCAGGGTAGTCTACCCTTCTAGCCTTATCACAACAGACCAACATGTACAAACTCTACCTCCTAGGAAAAAACACATGTTCTTAACCATTAGACTCACTCAAGTTGTACATCCTTCTTAACCTTCTTACTACCCAAACCTTGATTTAGACAAGAAACATTTTCATAAATTTAAAACAAGTGAAGAAATTCTTCCTGTCACATGTGCTACAGAAACTTAAAACTTAAATCGAATCAGTGTCGAATCGTTGTTGCTTAAGTCCAGAGTTGATCCCATAGCTGCAGTGGCTCTACATCGTCTACGACTGTTGGGCTTGGGCTCCTATCAGTGTCTTGTCTCTCTTGCGCTGACGTGCTGTAAAAATTGGGATCGGAAGCTTCATGACATCCTGTAATGAGGGTAAAAAGATTAGCATATTGCAGAATCATGTTAGTCAGTGCTGCTTCTGTGGAAGCCAATTTGTAGAAGACAAATTATTAACAACCAAGACATATTCTAGATTTCAAATCAAGGGAAAATTTAAGGAAGAAAAATAAAAAACTCGATGGGTTCTTTTACGGCCGTGGCGTTCGAGTGCCCTGTATCAGCGGGAATTGATGGATGAAAGGAATTGATGGATGAAATTTTGAAATGCCAGTTTACATGTAGTAGGAGAATCCGATAGATGAAGAATTGTTGATTTGTGATTTGAAAAACCAAAAAAGAAAATCAAAAGGACAGATTTGAAAAATCTTGCAGTAAGATTTTTCTCGGATGTGGTCATGGTTTCGTCTCAGTGGGACGCAATCTTCCAAACGTCATTAAATTCGAACAAAATCCAAAGGACAGATTTGAAAAATCTTGCAGTAAGATTTTTCTCGGATGTGTCATGGTTTCGTCTCAGTGGGACGCAATTTTCCAAACGTCATTAAATTCGAACGCAGAAAATCTTATAAACGTCATCTTGCAGTAAGGTGTAAGGTTTCTCTTGATGTGATCATGCTTTCGTTTCAGTCGTACGTAACCATAACAATAAAAGAAATTAATAATAATAATATTATTATTATTATAAAAGAAATAATATAAAATTGAAAAAATTCTTAATATTTTTTTTAATTTTAAATTATTAAGTATTAGTCAAACCCATATGTTAAATATAAATATTTATTTTTGAATTCAATACACAAAATCTAATGTGTTGCTGGGAACAGCACAACCCTGTGTATTAAATAACCTGCACTGTAAGTGGTAAGAGTTCTAGGCAGGAAAATCCCGCCAAGTAAATAATAGTTGGAGTAAAAATCGTGGCTGGTAAACTTAAGCTCTTTAGAAAATGAAACGTTAATCATTCAGAAGTGGCAATCAGCTAGCCATCATAGTAAATTTTAAATATGATTAAGTAAAAGTAAAAAAATAAACATGTAAATGGATGTCTTTATAATAGTGCCATCATAGTAAATTTTAAATATGATTAAGTAAAAGTAAAAAAATAAACATGTAAACGAATGCCTTTATAATAGTGAGGAAGTTAGTGGTTGAAATCACAACCATTGATTTATTGGGACGGCTAAGAATATTCCAACAATATTTAATCTTGTCCGTACAATTAAGTACTAAAAACATATTAAATGTGCCCATTGTCAATAAGTGTATGCCTTCTAGTGTAAAAATACATTTTAAAAATTATTTTAAACATACTTTGTTTTTTTCATTAAGAATTAAAATTCTTAATACTTTTTTATATAAAAATATTTTAATTTTTCAAACAAAACAATCTTAATATTAATGTAGTTGCAATATATTTTTTCTATATGAAAATACTTTAGTTTTTCAAACAAAAAATGTTAGTGTTTATATAGTTGCAATGAATGATAATATCTAAAAGGAAAACACTTTCTATAAAGAATTAACGAAAATAAACTATAAAAAATGTCAAAATATATTTCAAGTTTATAGACAAAGTTACCAAGCAAATTGAAAAAGAAAGAATTAACAACGAAAAGAAATGATGAAAAATCTCAAAATATATTACAAGTTTATAAACCAAGCAAAGTGAAAAAGAAAATAGTTAATATACAAAGCAATTTAGCACACATGGTTATGCATCCCTTATTACAATGCCAAAGGCTAAACAATTATAATATGTAGAAAAGAGATAGACAAAGTTCACCATTTCCATAGTGATTTTAAACATGGTCGTGTAAAAATGAGATCAATACTTTATATCAAGCTAGCTTATTTTTTTTCTTGTAAAGTAAAGATAAATTTTATAAATAAATAAAAATAATCAATTATATTGCATAAAGGCTAAGCAATTATAATATATCAAAAAGAGATAGACAAAATTCACCATTTTCATAGTTAAAACATGGAAAATTCTTATAAATAAATAAAAATATTCAATTATATTGCATAAAGGCTAAACAATTATAATATGTAGAACATAGATATACAAAGTTCACAATTTCCATAGTTAAAACATGGTCTTGTCAAACAATGATATCTTGTAACTATAACAACAATATTTTATCTCAAGCTAGCTTATAAAGACAAATCTCTATATATTAACAAATTAAAATGATTATCCTGTTGTAGGAATCTAAATTTAATTAAGCCTAATAAAATTTATACAATTACAATGCATAAGTAATTCATTAATCATCATATAAGCATATAATATTCAGCAAAAATTAAATTTATCCACAGCATGAAAATAAATTACATAATCATCACATAACTCAACAAATTCATAAATAAAATACCTCTTCCAGATGCTAAACTCTCGCTTATCTGGTTGTCCTCTCTGTTGCTTTGTCCAGTCTGCTGCTTTGACCAAACCCTGCCCAAACCTGTCCGGCTCCCTAGCTCTAGGATACCGTAAAGAATCCTCGCCCCGAGCCCAAAACTCCCAGCAACTTGGTGCCCCTTGCAATGGTTCACCAAAACTCCCAAAACCAAACTCACCCAAAACCAGAAAATATCCAACAGCCCGAATACAGTCCTCTCCTCCCAATTTTTCATAATCCTCTCCAGTAGGACTCTTCCCCATCATATCTCCCCCCATTCATTGACTCCCTATCCTCCATTAATTACCTTATCCTCCCCTTTATTACTTTATCCCATTCCTTTATTACCTTATCCTTCCACCCCATCCTTCATCCCCCCGTGCATATGTAAAGTCTTATTATAATAATTTGAAGTTATTCAGTCATTTAATTCATTACCCAAATCTTTGAATCTATTAAGTAATCATTTAGTTAATTAATCAACATTTATTAAACAATAAATAAATATTATTATTAATAGTTAATCATTACTTAACTAATACACATTAAGACAGTTAATTATTTAATTAACTATACTTAATAAACTCTATGCAACTATCTAATCAAACTTATTTCAAATGATTATCTTATTATATATTAACACACTATTAACGCACTAAAATGATTAGTTATATTGCATAGCTACATTAATAGAGAAACACTAAATCTACATTGGGTAATTGCTATATGTTATCACATATTTATTTTTTTAACCCATTCATTAATTTATGAAATATATATATTTTAATATAGTACTTGGAAGGATATGGATTTGAGGATAGATTTTCATAAAAACTATCTTTATAGTGATTTTAATGGTGAAATTTGTACAATGAACATATTAAAAAAAATAAGATGGTTAATATTTATATTCAATTTTATTTAAAAGTTGAAAAAAAAATATCAAATTTGTCAAAACACATAATAGATAGTAACAATTGAGATTCATAGTTCAAAAGACTTATCTCCTTGTAAGCATTTCTTTAAGTTGCCAAATGATTAACTATATTAAAAATAAAGAATAAAACCTTCAATATTTACTTAAAAAACAATAAAACAAATACAATCTCAATTCAAAGCCCTTGTAAGTATTTCTTTAAGTTGTCAAATGACTAACTACTAGCACAATCACAAGTCACTCTTGGAACGTCTAAATAATCAATCCTAGGCATCGCAGAACCCTGTGTATTAAATAACCGAGCCTTGGGCACAACATAACCCTGTGTATTAAATAACCGACGCTATTATACAACGTGGTAAGAGTTCTAGGTAGGAAAATCCCGCCAAGTAAATAATAGTTGGAGTAAAAATCGTGGCTAGTAAACTTGGTCTCTTTAGAAAATGAAACGTTAATCATTCAGAGGTGGCAATCAGCTAGCGATCATAGTAAATTTTAAATATAATTAAGTAAAAGTAAAAAAATAAACATGTAAATGGATGTCTTTATAATAATAAGGAAGTTAGTGGTTGAAATCACAACCATTGATTTATTGGGATGACTAAGAATATTCCAACAATATTTAATCGTCCATACAAAATTGATTAAGTACTAAAAACATATTAAATGTGCCCATTGTCAATAGGTGTATACCTTTAAACGTAATAATAAAAATTAAGAATAAAACCCTCAAAATTTACTTAAAAAACAATAAAACAAATACAACCTCAATTGAAAGCCCTTTCCTTTTGATATTTCCAAGTGAGTGGAAAATATTTTCGTTTCCTTATAACAATAAGAACTTTTAAAGTCATAAGAGAAAACAGAAAAACTCCAAGTAAGTACAAGAATAAAAGTTATTTCCTTTAAAGCTTCACATCTCTAAACCATTGAATACAAAAAAATAAGAACTATATTCTCACATAAATGTTTAAATATATTAGGGTTCATCTTAGCTGTTTAAATATATTAGGGTTCTTCTTAACTAAAGATGCATGAGTGTAAATTTGTAAAAGGGAAATTGAGATCCATTCATATATATCAAGAAATATGGAAAAAGTAACCTTAACTTTGCAATGTTCTATATGTTATGGAACTAAGATGAGAGAGGGAGAATAAGATGGAAGGAAAATATCATTGTTACACCTATGTTACTATATGATTGGTGGACTAGTAGTGTATGCATTCACGGTACAATCTCTTTAGACTTTTTCTTTAGATTCCTCAAGCTGAGATAACTTTGCAAATTATGAAACCGAGGTGAAAAGAAAACATAATAACTTATCAGAGTTGGATCGATTTGAAAATTATGAAACCGAGGTGTAAAAAAAAAAAAAAAATTTACCAAAGTTTCCTTCAATATCAAAGAAAAAATGAACTCATTCCAAGATGTAATGAGAACAATATTAAAGTGCACTTTCTTCAAGATGAAAAAATAAAACATCACAACAATAAAATATGATACATACATGATTTCTTTCTATATCCTAACTAATAGCATAACCCTAAACCCTAGACTCAATTCAATAATAAACTCAAACTTTCCCTTGTGCAAAAGAAGATCATGTAAAAACATGAGAACTAAAACTAAAGCAAAAAATAGATTGTAGACATATAAGGATATGAAAACCCAAAAAGTAACTTAAGGAACTTGACAAACCCACATTGAAAAAGCTCGATAATGTTACCAACATGACAATTTTGGAATGTTGTGCATCTATCTACAATGCCCATTTGCTCAAGATGGATCCAAAACATGCAACGTATTTTTTGTGTTATAATTCATCTCCAACCTAGGAGCATCACCGTGATGTCTACCCTAAGAATACTATGCAGATTATTATCTTATTATCTGAGAGATTTCATGCACCATAATGTGAGAGATTTCATGCACCATAGGATATGAGTACATGGACGTCCAAAACCATGGTTGAAGTAAATGAGAAAATTGGATTCAAGAGGAGAGGAATTCAACAATATCCATGGTTAATATAATCATTGTGATGTGCCATTTTTTAATTGGTTTTTTAGATGAAAGTTGAAAAATGATTTACTAGAAAAATAAATCAACATAATTAGTCATTAAAAAAAATCTAATTAGTTATCAATATAATTAGTTATTAGAAAAAGTCTTTTTTTTATTAATTAAGATATATATATATATATATATAATGAAATTGTAATTACAAGTCATGATATTTACCAAGTTGTATGTTCAACTTTTATTGCTACCAATACAACCCTATCTAGCCTCACTGAGAATTAGTTCTAAGAGGTGGAAAAATGCGAGCCACTGGAGTCAAATTGGGCTCTCTAACTACCCAACACTCAACCAAAACCATCACACCAATTCATCTAATCCCATAAAATAAAAATTAGATTATTATTAATGCCTCGCAAGTTTGATTTTAAAAGTTTTTGGAATCTTTAAAAATGACTTGCATCAATAACATTTTGAAAAGTATAAACAAATTAAGATAGAACTTTAAGTCACTTGAAAATAACTGGCCAAAAAACTGAATTTGTCACATTATTAACTCACTTACATAAGAAATAAAATTTTATGACATTAAAGGCTACATTATCCATTAGTTCAAGCAAATTGTGGAGGTATATTTCATTATGCAACTAAAGATTGTCAAAGAAGATTAATGTTGTACATGTTTATGATATATATATGTTTTTATGCGATAAAGGTTTTGGAGTATGACTTATAATTGTCTCAGATCACTTAAGAGTTCATCTTCCTTAAAAGTAAAGAAATAAGTTAGGGACCCAATGAAGAGTTGATATGGGAAACACATGATGATACAAACATAAATAAATTAGGGACCCAATGAAGAGTTGATATGGGAGACACATGATGACACAAGGGACACATATACTTGGGCTCAGAGGCGCTTACATTGATAGCTTGATTTGACTGGTGGGCTCTGATGTTCTCTCCATCATTGCTAGAGGAAATTGGTATAAGGTTGCTCCTCTTCCACACCAATAGTTGCTTCTCTAGTTGTTTCTCTATGGTTGCTTCTCCTCTTTTCCTTTCCTGGACATTTTGATTGGGAAGGGCAGGGAAACTAGCTTAGAGGCAGTTGGCAAGAGTGGAGGTGTGCACCCTTGTAGACCATCAATGAGTTATTTCAAGTGCCTAGGCTTTGTTTGCACATGATGATGTAGCTACACATCATAGACACTGTCAATAAAAACTTATCTAATAAACTACTTGAGATTGTGTCAACTAAAACTAAATTAAAAATCTTGGATATTATAAGTTTTTTCCCATTTAAAAAAAAAATTAAAAAAATGCATTATACCAAAATAAATTAAATAAATATAATCAAATAATTTGTCATACTACATACCTTCCTAACTTTCTTAGTAAGAAAAACTATGGTGATCTTGGAACACTTATATTAATGCTTAAATTTTAAAGGAATCCAAATATTCCCTTAGTTTCATAAACCAAATTTGACTTAAGTGGAATTTAATCATCATCATACCTTTTTAAATATAGAAATAAAATTATAACTAAATCCAAATAATATCTTACCTTATTAATGTCTCATAAATCAAACTTAATTTAAGTGGACATTAATCATCATCATTACAATCATCATAATACAATGAAGTTCTCTCTATTTATTTAACACTAAAATGAACTGTTTTTCCATATTTTTTTACAAATTTCATTAAATTGAATATTTTTTCATCACAATTGAAATTCTATCTATTTATTTAACATTAAATTCATCCATTTTTGTCTCTTTTTTTTACAAACTTATTTCTAAATTATCTGCATTACATCACATATTGGTTACATCACCTTGACTAATAGTGTATGCACCCTTACAAACTCTCTTTAGACTCTCTCTTTAGATACCTCAAGCTCTTGGGATCCCTTTGAAAATTATAAAACTGACGTGAAAAAAAAAACATAATAATTTACCAAAGTTGTTTTCAATATCAAGAAAAGGAATGAACTCATTCTATAATGAAAACAATAGTGGAATGCACATTCTCCAAGATGAAAATATAGAACATCACAACAAGGAAATAAAGACATCCATAATTTCTTTCTCGCTCATAACTGATATTATAGCCTTAAACCCTAGACTCGATTCATTGATAAACTCAAAATTTCCCTTATACACAAGAAGAAGGGAAAAACATGAAAACTAAAACTAAAGCACAAAATAGATTGTAGACATATAAAAATATACAAACCAAAGTAACTTGACAAACCCAGATTGAAAGAGCTATGTAAAGTTACCATCATGACAATTTTGGAATGTTGTACCTCTATCTACAATGCCCATTTGCTCAAGATGGATCGAAAACATGCAACATTTGAGGTGTGCAGATTTTTTGGTGTAATAATTCATCTCCAACTTAGGAGCATCACCGTGATGTCATCCCTAAGAATACTATGCATATTATTTTGTGAGAGATTTCATGCACTATACGATATGAGTACATTGACGTCATGGTTTCAAGTAAATGAGAAAATTGGAGTCAAGAGGAGAGGTACTGAATAAGATCGATGGTTAATATAATCTGGAACTGAATAAGATGGATGGTTAATATAATCTTAGTGATGTGCCATTTTTTTATTGGTTTTTTAGATAAAAGTTGAGAAATGATTTTTCAATATCAATAGGTTACTTTAAAAATTAAAACATTAACCAATTAATAAATATTAATAATAGAAAATTTAAAAATTAGAACATTAACCAATTAATAAAGTTTAATAATAAAGAATTTAATAAACTCAGGTTTAGATGATATGGATATTAATATGCATATAAATATGATAATGCATTTGTAGGAAGAACCATAGTGCTATTGATAGCTTGTCGTTGACATTTCGGATCCATAACAGGATCCATCTTCAGCTTTTTTGTCGTGAAGATGGATCCTGTTGTGGATCCGAAATGTCGACGACAAGCTATCAATATCACTGTGGTTCTTCCCACAAATTCTAAACAAATCTCTCACCACAGAAACCTAAATGAGCATGATAATACATGTTGGATTCTCTTGCTCTCGTGCCCATGTCGGCGGGAATTGAGTC
Organism: Picea engelmannii; assembly: GCA_009831015.1. Lineage (NCBI taxonomy): Eukaryota > Viridiplantae > Streptophyta > Pinopsida > Pinales > Pinaceae > Picea > Picea engelmannii. The sequence continues at coordinate 715,651 of ML783525.1, read as the reverse complement.
GGTGAAGAGAATAAACGTGGAATGTTGGTTTCTCTTGCTCTCGTGCCCATGTTGGCGGGAATTGAGTCGTTGAAGAGAATAAACGTGGAAAGTGAGGGTACGTGATTATTGATGAATATGTGGCAATTTTTCAGACGCGACGAAGTTCTCCAAGAGAATCTCCCCTTATATAAGACCTTCGATGTAGGTGGTTCTCGACAGACGACGAAAGCGGAGAGAAGTAATAACGGGAGGTAGCCGAAAAAGATGGCGAACGATTTAGAGGAAGTTGGTCTGTCGCTGAAAAAGATGGCGAACGATTTAGAGGAAGTGGCTGGGGAATACGTTGGTCTGTCGGATAATGTTAACAAGAAGAACGGGATTTATAGGCCTGCAATTCGTTTTGTTTTTATGATTGTTGTTGTAGGACTCTGCGGGAAGACGATCTTCAACAGGCCAAACGATGGCGAAAATTCGGAAGAACGGCCGGCGGCTGGGTATGTGAGGGGACGAATCGAAGGTGTTTCGGAAAAGAGCGCGGGGGCATCGATTTCGCCGTATCCATGGACGAATGCTGAGCTCTCATGGCAGCGAACGGGGTTTCATTTTCAGCCGGAGAAGAATTTGATGAACGGTTCTGTGTTTGAAGATTTTAATACATTTCGATTTGCTGTTACTTTTATTTTAATTTCTTCTGCTCTTTCTGATTGTTGTCTATTCCTGTGCTGTGTGGGGGATTGGCGCTGAATTGAACGTAAGCAGATCCAGACGGTAAGATTGTTATGTCAAAGATCCGGATTTTTTTTTCAAATGTGGAAAAATGCTCTGGTACTTGTACTCGGGACTGTATAGGTTTAACTTTTCTTGATACTATATCAAGATTCTAATACAATAAACTTTATAGTGCTAAATTTTGTTATACTTTTTCTAATCCTCTTGTCACTTATTTCAGTAAGGGAGTAGAATGCCATCGCTGTCAAATGTCTCTGGTATTATTGGGTCGATAAACCCATATTTGTAATGGAGTAGAATTCCATCCCTGTCAAATGTCTCTGGGTATTGGGGCTATAAACCCATATTCCTTGTAGTCATAGCTGACGCTGCTACTTACATTAAGTTCTTCATGAATTTAATCTTAACTCTATATTTAAAGCCAATTACTATGCCTATCTCTATTACAATTTAATATCCAGGGTATTGATTAAGCATAGGCCTACATCTATTGGTAATGATATTGGTAATCAGCATAATTAATATAATTAATGATGTTTTAAATTCTAATTTGATGACGATGCATTAAAAATGTTGATATAGTAACTAGCACAGCTACAATTACGTGGCTGGCTGATTAACGCCGAAAAACATATTAAAACAAAATCAAATTCTAACGGATTTTGACATGTCCACGTGCCTAAACAGCCTGTCGTCGATCGGCCTTTCTTGAATGTGCTTGATGCCGCCGACTGTTTAATCCGTATATTGGCACTGGATCTAACGACATTCGTTCATGCCGTGGTTTAACAGTAAAGTCTGTATATGAACGTGGTTTAACAGTAAAGTCTGTATATGAATTCGCATGGAGTTTGGACACAGTCACCGTCAAACACTGTGCTAGACAAATACGCGTAGTTTGATAAAGCAGCGGCTTTTTCTGGTCATATGATCTTGGAAGCATCAACAGTTACCAATAACGGACTTTAATCACTTACATGGCAATTAATTAGCTATCAAAGTAATTTTTAAATATGATTAGGTAAATGTAACAAAGTAAACACATAAAGAGATGTTTTTATAATAGCTAGGAAGTTAATGATTGAAATCACAGCCATTTATTTTGTGTGACTACTAAAAATATTCCAGCCATATTTAGTCCTGTCCATAAAAAACTTATTAAGCACCAAACCCCTATTAAATCTGCCCATTGTCAATAGGAACTAAAAACCTATACCTTTAAGCGTAATGATATTGATAATGAACATAATTAATAATGTTTTAAATTCTAATTTGATGATGGTGCATTAAAGATGCTGATATATTCTTACTTGTCCTCCAAAATCAAACAAAATGGATGAATCAAATTTATTGTTCAGGACTTCCTTACATTTATAAAAACATAGATTAACATGTTTACTTTTTTACATTTATGTATGGAATATGTTATAAATGTTATAAATTGGAGTAAAATAAATTCCCATTTATGGAATATGTTATAAATTAGAGTGAAATAAATTCCTTGTTTTTTTACCTTCAGGGCCGTTGCTGTACAAGGGATGGTATCATTTGTTCTATCAATACAATCCGGCCTCGGCTATATGGGGAAACATAACATGGGGCCACGCTGTGTCGAAGGATCTGGTGCACTGGCTTTACCTCGATTTGGCCATGGTTCCCGATCATTGGTACGACATCAATGGCGTCTGGAGCGGCTCCGCTACGTTCTTGGCAAACGGGAGCATTGCGATGCTCTATACGGGATCCACGAACGAATCCGTTCAAGTCCAGAACTTGGCCTTTCCGGAGAACGCCTCCGATCCGCTTCTCCGGAAATGGGTGAAATCGGAAGCGAATCCCGTCATAGTCCCGCCAAAGGGCATTGGGCTCAAGGATTTCAGGGATCCGACCACCGGCTGGATCGGCGAAGACGGAGCGTGGCGGATTGCGATCGGATCGAAGCTCGAGAAGACGGGCGTGGCCCTGGTTTTCAAGACGGAAGACTTTGTCAAGTATGAAGAAGAGGATATTTTGCATTCGGTGAACGACAGCGGCATGTGGGAGTGTGTTGATTTCTATCCCCTGGCCGCCTCCGGAGTGTCCGGTTTGGACACTTCTGCAAACGGGGCGGGCGTTAAGCATGTCCTCAAAGCAAGCTTCGACGACGATAGGCACGATTATTACGCCATTGGAACCTACAACGCCACGAGCCAGAAATTTATTCCCGATGATCCTGAACTCGACGTCGGGCTTGGGCTACGGTATGATTATGGAAACTATTATGCTTCCAAGTCTTTTTACGATCCGGTAAAGGAGAGAAGAATTCTATGGGGATGGGTCGGGGAAACCGACAGCAAGAAGGACGATCTCAGAAAAGGATGGTCTTCCTTGCAGGTCATGATCTTTATCTTTAGCCCTAATCCATTAGTTTTCTTTTGATCTTTAGTGCCCCCAGGGTTCGACCCTTAAGGCTGAAACTGCTGGTTTCTTTTACAGACGATTCCCAGACATATTTGGTTTGATAACAAGACGAAGACCAATATCATCCAATGGCCGGTCGAAGAAATTGATGAGCTGCGGTCGGCTGCGCTTGTCGTCGAGAACGTGCTGCTCCAGCCAGGCTCTGTTGTGGAAGTCAATACAACCGAGGCTACTCAGGTAGGGGTATTCATTGAGTCAATGTTTGATTTCTTTTTGTCAAAACTACTAGTTTCGATCCCGTGACATGCTGCCGTGGTGCTGCTACAGTTGGATATTGAGCTCGTTGTTGAATTCCCGGAGGACGCCGCTGCCATTGACGCTGCCGAAGGTAATGCAGTCTACAACTGCAGCACTAGCGGAGGAGCTGGCGGAAGAGGCGTGCTGGGACCGTTTGGGTTGCTAGTTATAGCTGAGAAAAATCTGAAGGAACAGACGGCCGTCTATTTCTACGTCGCAAAATCTTCCGACGGCAAATTGCAGACCTTCTTCTGTCATGACGAATCCAGGTAATTAATCAGCCGTAGCAAAACCCTAAATTCTCATCCCGGTAAAAAATTCTGCCTGGGTTTGAATCTTTATGCTATTTAGCCGGAAATGTTGTGGAATAGAAAATCGACACGTATATGCCGTTGATTTTATTGAAATATACGGGGACGTACAGGTCCTCGCTGGCGACTCATCTCATAGTGGGAGTCCACGGGAGCTCCGTCCCGGTTCTTGCAAACGAAACCATCTCGGTTCGAACCCTGGTAAGTCCTTGTTTAGAAAAAAATTCCCAGTTTTTTTCAGGGTAACGATGAATTCTGAGAATTAAAAGGAAATAGGCGCGATCTGGTTTTGATTTTTTTCAGGTCGACCATTCGATCGTGGAGAGCTATGCTCAGGGTGGGAGGTGGTGCATAACATCGAGGGTGTACCCGACACAGGCCCTCGATGGAGCTGCGAAACTGTTTCTGTTCAACAACGCCACGACGGCAGTGAAAGTCCAGAGCTTGAATGTATGGCAGATGGAGACTGTGTTCCTGCATCCTTACCAGCAGCTTGAACAGGAGCACCCGGTGGACTAATGATGGCGGTCGTGCGATCGATCCCCTGGGCGTGTCAGTGTCTTCTTTGTGTTGTGATAAAACCCGATTAGATTGAGGAATTTATTTTTTTGTTTGTGATGTGAGATAGTCTAGTATGGCATATGGAATTGCTTGGCTCTGGGGTGATGGAATATAATACTCATGAAATGAAACAGGCTTTATGTAAAATTCACCTTTATAACTTTTTATATATTGTAAATAATTTTAATAATATATTTGTTTTTTTATATATTGTAAACAATTTTAATAATATATTTGTTTGTTTATTTAGTAACATTTTAATAATATATTTGTTTGTTTATTAAGTAACATTTTTTTTTATAGTGTTTTGTGAATAATTATTTTTGCATGTGTATACTTATTGGCAATTGGTATAATTAATTACTTTTTAATCTTAAATTTTAATTGGATGGTTAATAATTGAAAAATGCTGGGTTCATTAGCCATAATTTTGTGGTTGAGCTAATATTAATTGTTTTTAACTTAAATAAATCTTAACCAATTTAAAATATTCACAACAACTAAAAATTAAAATAACTCACTACAACATATTACTAGCACAGCAGCTAAATAGCTGCTGGTGAACTCCAAAAGGTTGATAAGATGAAACAAATCCTTAAAAGAATATATTAAATTTTATTATTGAATAACTACAATTACAAGTTTGATTTATCTAATAACTCACCCTTTACTGAACTATTATGTCAATTGATAATGAATGAAGGAAGGAGAACGTTAAACTTAGCTACTGCTAACCTAAATCAAGACAACAACTGGGCTGCATACAGGAAACCAAACTTCTAACCTTACACCATCAGTATGATGTATATCCAAGTAAGACACGATCCAACGGCTTGCATGTTATTGTGGTACCCAATCCCTGGATATCCAAGTAACTAAAGATCGTTGTTCAAGTTCCTCTAAAAATTAAAACATTAACTAATTAATAGAGATTGATAATAAATAATTTAATAAACTCAGGCTTAGATGATATGGATATTAATATGAATATAACTAGCACAGCTAAATTTGACCCATTCATTAAATCTGACACGTTATATTAAATCTGACCCATTCATTTTGGAGGACAACTAAGAATATGTCAGCATCTTCAATACATAGCCATTGTAACGAACCTCATAGTTACGACAGCCACTCTGTAACAGGTGCAATTTTTTTTTGTTTAAGGTGTGTGCGCGCGTGTAAAGAGGAAACAGACACACTTGACTCTACGTCGCCACCCGACGACTAACAAGACGAAACCACGATGATCACAACAAGAGAACATAAGGCGCACCACAAGTAACTGCAATCATAAAAACGACATAGACATAAGGAAGAATCCATAACAATAGAATTTACTATTTCTGCACAGGAAAGCAGGGCGTTTAATCTTAGTCCTCTGCTCCAGAGAGAGAGAAGGTCAGATAGGCTCCTGGCCGACTGCTCAGGCAGAAACTAGTAACCCGACTACGAACAAGACGCAAGCAAGACGAATGCAACAAGACAACATAAGGCGCACCACAAGTAACTGCAAGCTTAAAACGACACAAGGTGTTATGTATAGAACAGTCACAAACGGAAGAATCCATAGTAGTAGAGCTTACTATTTCTGCACAGAAAAGCAGGGCATTTAATATTAGTTCTCTGCTCCGGAGAGAGAGAAGGTCAGATAGGCTCTTGGCCGACTGCTCAGGCAGAAACTAGTAATCTCCGCTAGGTGTGTCACAAGAGTGGAAACCCTGCCTTTAAAGGGCCCGAGACTCTTGATACGGCACTGGATTCTTTACACAAGAAAAATCACCCACACAGAAATAAAAAAAAAATTGGAAAATCATGACGATCCGCGACAAAAGTAAGACCGATCAGTATTTAAAAGACACCTCCAAGTACGCCAGTCAGTATAACACGACCGCAACCTCCATGGAAAGCGCAAGGCAGAAGGAGTCAGACAACGACCCACCCAACTCAGCAATATATAAAGGAACAAGAACCCCTCTTACTAAATCATAATAATCGTTGTGCTTATTCAAGTACATCACACCACCTAAGTATATCAATAACCACTAAAATTACCTAACTTGAACATAAATCCCACGTAATTGCCTTTATATTAGGATCGCATTAAACATAACTAATGCTTACCTTCCATTATACTATAAAAAGGGAAATTCATAAAGAAATCATTTAATGCAATCATTTACTTTCCATAAATGATTACTTGTTTTATAACATAATAATCATTATTTTAATGCAATCAACTACTTTCCATAAAATTGTTTTCTTTCCTTTATAACCTAAAAATCATTATTTAATGCATTCATTTACCTTCCATAAAATGATTACATTCCGGCAATGCAAATCTCAATGATTACTTTTCCTTATGACAAAACATTTAATGCAAGTCATTAAAACTCCATAAAACCAATCGACCTAGCATTTTAATATATCGATTTATATTTGCTTTATCAATTGCATTTTATATTGTCATTAAATAACAACAGGTCGCCATACAACAACCTTCCCTAAACATTATTACCACAGCATTTTAATATTTCATTTTATAATGGCATTATCGATTGCATTTATATTTGTCATTTAAATAACAACAGGTCGCCATACAGCAACCTTCCTTAAACATTATGACTCTGTGCTTTGTATCTGCATTTCATTTATAAAATGATAAAGTCAACAGGATATCACTAACTACGACAGTAGGTTATGGTGTAGTTACACAATATAGGCGCCCGAATACCAAGGCCACTCCTACAATACAGAATCTGAATTACAGAGGGCAACCGAATACTTATAAAGGCGAGGATAAGATAAAAGAAAACGATAGTAATGAGGGTAATATCTACACTGCCTAAAGGCTGTACAAGCTTAAATAGTGAAGAATCGATTTAATGATTCCGCTGGTTACATAGAAAACAAGAATTTAGTAAAATATCTGGAAATTAATAGATGTAAGGAATTGTTAATAAATTTGCTCTGAAAAACAAAATCGCTACTGACCACGAGTCTGTCTAAATCATCCCAGCAAGGATTCGCTGCAGATTAGGGTGAGGACGGGAAGGGGGTGGGTATCAGACCACGAGTTAGGGAAAAATCCATTCCCAAAAAGACTTCAGCGCGCAACAGGGAACAGTGATAGGGAAAATTAAATGGCAGCGAATTGTAAGGTGCGTTGATGACAGAAATAGTAAGTTGACAACAGAAACGGTAAACACGCAGCTGAACCGTGACAGGGAAAATTAAATGGTTGGGGAATGTAAGGTACGCCCCACCTCCAATTTCGCTGATAATTTATTTTTCATCTTTATCACAAACCACACTGAGAAAAATGACCCCCCCCAAAAAAAAGATTTAACCATCAAATCGCTGAGAGGAACCACACACGCAGAGAAGCTTTGTACAACGAACGCTGAGAGAAACATCAGTACGCAGAAGGAAAATAGTTTAACAACAGAATCCCAGGGATGTTTAGCAGCACGCAGAGACTCCTTCAACCAACAGAAACACAGAGACGTAAGGCAGTAATGCAGAGAAATCGATAAAAACAACAAAAAGGACAGTTGGATTTCAAGGCAGTGCAGGAACAGAATTCTTCAACTAATTCTTAAGATAAAAAGGCCAGGACGAAGATGCCTGAACGAAGGGCCCAAACGAACGCTAGATCATCTGATCGTAGGATAAAAATGCCAACAAATGCTAGAAGATTTACATGCACAGAAATGACAGTGTACTCCACGAATTTACAGCAAAAATGTAAAACGAAATGCTTAAACGCTTTTCATCACCGCGAAACCCCAATCATAGTTCCAGTTCCAGAGTATACAGTGGTGATGATTTGCAGAGGAAAAGGGACAAATTATACGACACAGTCAAGACTGACTAACACCAAAAATAAGAAAATAGCACGACATCTACAAGGCTTGACGCAGAAAAGGGCTGAGCGCGATCAATGTTTTGTTCTCTCCTTTTTTTTCTCTAATGAACAGAAAATGAGCTTTGTTTACGGAGGCATTAACATCAGTGACCAATTTCGATATGAGAGGTTTCTCAACAACTATTATTTTTAATCTATTCCCCAAAACCCACAGAGTATAAATCTGTACAAGGATTCCTACCATACTTAACACATGAAAATTTTTAAATAATAAAAAAAAACAATTGCAGCAGCTATGCTTATAATCGCAGAGTAGACAAGTACGACAGCGATTAAATCCAATCGCAACCCATAATTTTGATACCAGCATATTCCATAATTCATCCTATTCTACCAATAAATAAAAACAACCATACTGTGGCCTCAACGTTGTCCTCGTGTGTCGTCCGCGCTCTGTGGCGCTCCTGCTCCACGCCGCTCCCGCTCGCTGACCGTAGAGACTACACCGGTACCTCCCAGCCAATCGCTAGGGGTACTCTGCTTCCCCCTTAGCCCCCCGAGCCGCAAAGGGGCCACACAAGATCCAGAGATAAGACTAGCTTCTCAGCTCGCCTCCAAGGCTGAGCTACCACTCCAATACAGCTGAAAAATTCCCAACTCCTCACAAGAAAATAGTCAAGCCTCAATCCGGCAGCGTAACGTTACGCTAACCGTCTTTTTTTTCTTCCTCATCTTCCCCTTCTTTTATAGAAATTTGAGACCCACCTACTTTCCTAAATCCTTATTAATTTAAGTTTTAATGACAATCCTCTAAAAATTCTCTGTCGTCCAAGTGTCACTCATCCCCCTCGTTTCTCCAAAATTATTTTCTTTAAAAATATTAAAAGACTCATTTCCCTCACCCACCTATAGTCGCTCCTAAAATTACTCCTCGGTGTTCCTAGATCCCCTTACACACTTTTAATAACTTTCCCTAAAAGAAGTTGTTATTTTAGTTCATTATAGAAAGTACTTTAATTGTTGATTCCTTTTTGCTTTTTACCCTATGTCCCCCACTTTCCTTTAATATGTTTCCTTTATTATTAGTTTCCCTATTCCTATTATTTATTTCTCCTCTTTTTGTTTTTTTTTTAAACCCAAAAAGATAAATGCGCTTATTAATCTTTTCATTATATTTCTAAAATCCTAACTTTTATACTCCCACACTTTAATTAATTTTATTTCTTCTTTATAATTTAAAAACCATGGGTTTCAATTAATTTATCTCCCTCATTACTTTACCCCCCCTTAATTTAAGAAGACTTTAACTAATACTTAGGAGGGTTTTAGTTTGCGTCCTTATGTTTATTTCTGTAGGGTCTTTTCTTAAGGCTAAACCAAATTTTATCTTAGAGATGTTTTAAATTTAGGTTTAGATTTGAACTGGGCGACAATTAATTAGGGGAGTCGTTTTGAGAATTTCTTAAGGCATTAAGGTCTTAGGGTCATCTAGGTTGTCTCATCATCATCATCAATGCAACGTGCCCTTCAGGATGCACTACGTGCTCCAAGGGTGCCACTTGCCCCGTTTTCTTCTGTTGCGTGACGTGCCCTTCAGGATGCACCACGTGCTCCAAGGGTGCCACTCGCCAACTTGTGTTTCTTTTGCATGACGTGCCCTTCAGGATGCACCACGTGCTCCAAGGGTGCCACTCGCTGACTTGACTGATTGGTAGACATCTATAACCCCTGGAGTCAACACTCCGACAGGTGAACTTGTGGGAGACTAAGGGCTCTAAGGAATAAGGCCCCCGCCTTATTGCGCGCCCCTTAGAATCATCGTGAGCGACTGTCGCAGTCTGCCCTCACGTCATCGTGGATCCTCTCGAACTATGTAATCATTAACCTGCAGTTCGAGCCACGGCGAGAGTGCTAGTAGGCTGTGGCATGGCTGCTGTCCACACCTCTCCCTCAACCTCTCTGGAAATCGTGTGTGGCCCCTTTACTCCATATGTGAGTCTGGTCAGAAAGCTATCGTCAGCCTGCATCATCAACCATTATGTCAGAACATGTCAAAAACATATCATCAAATCAATAAATATCATGGTAAATAAATCAACTCAAATAGTACACTCCCTGACTCAATCCGAATTCCAAGGAGTCCGTCGATGCCTCTGCATCCTCCAGGTCAAAAACCCTGCACACTCAAATAAACTGAGTTAGTAGCACCTGTCTACATCAAGTAGTAAAACATCATGTTGTCTATCATAATGCATCATAATCAAGCATAAATGTATTAATATCAGAAAAGTCCAGATCACTTGCGAGCAAGTGTCCTCAAATAATAACTTCTCTCAGTGCGCCAGAGCGGGATGTTACATACACCCCCTCTTGGTCTAAACTTCGTCCTGAAGTTTCTCAATATAAATGCCGAAATAAAAGTACCACAGTATCATAAGTCTATTTATCAAACAAAAATGGAAACTGCTGGCGCATATCATATGCATCCTCCCAAGTCGCCGAGTGCGGACTATAACTGTCCCACTGGACCTTGACCTGATCTACCGTTCGACGTCGTAACTGTTGAACGCGATGATCTAAAATGCGGACCGGCTCAGCCGTGAGTGCTCCCTCTTCCGATACCTGCAAGGAACTCATGTCAATCACGTGCGTAGGATCACTAATATAATGTCTCAGAACAGATACATGAAAAACATCGTGCATATGCCTCAAAGAATCAAGCAAGGCTAGTCGATAGGCCACGGGCCCCTTTCTCTCCACAATCTCGAAAGGTCCCACGAACCTAGGAGAGAGTTTAGCTCCCTTTCCAAACTTGATCGAACTCTTATGCGGCTTAACCCGCAAGAAGACTCGATCGCCGACCTCGTAACTACGGTCGACTCGCTGCGCATCAGCATAACTCTTCTGTCGATCCTACGCTTCTTTAATCCTTTGTCTTATGGTTTGCATTTGCTCTTCCATTTCTTGGATCGCTTCTGGTCCCACCAGGACCCTATCCTCAAGTCAATCCCAACTCAAGGGCATCCGACACGGTCGCCCATAAAGAAACTCAAAAGGCGCCATCTTAATGGTGCTCTGGTAACTGTTGTTATAAGCGAACTCTACTAGAGGCAAGAATTCCTCCCAACGTTTTTGTTGGTCCATCACGT
>ML783525.1:663107-696314 GCA_009831015.1 Picea engelmannii | reverse complement strand
TTTTATACTCCCACACTTTAATTAATTTTATTTCTTCTTTATAATTTAAAAACCATGGGTTTCAATTAATTTATCTCCCTCATTACTTTACCCCCCCTTAATTTAAGAAGACTTTAACTAATACTTAGGAGGGTTTTAGTTTGTGTCCTTATGTTTATTTCTGTAGGGTCTTTTCTTAAGGCTAAACCAAATTTTATCTTAGAGATGTTCTAAATTTAGGTTTAGATTTGAACTGGGCGACAATTAATTAGGGGAGTCGTTTTGAGAATTTCTTAAGGTGTTAAGGTCTTAGGGTCATCTAGGTTGTCTCATCATCATCATCAATGCGACATGCCCTTCAGGACACACTACGTGCTCCAAGGGTGCCACTCGTCCCGTTTTCTTCTGTTGCGTGACGTGCCCTTCAGGATGCACCACATGCTCCAAGGGTGCCACTCGCCAACTTGTGTTTCTTTTGCACGACGTGCCCTTCAGGATGCACCACGTGCTCCAAGGGTGCCACTTGCCGACTTGACTGATTGGTAGACATCTATAACCCCTGGAGTCAACACTCCGCCAAGTGAACTTGTGGGAGACTAAGGGCTCTAAGGAATAAGGCCCCCGCCTTATTACGCGCCCCTTAGAATCATCATGAGCGACTGTCGTAGTCTGCCCTCACGACATCGTGGATCCTCTCGAACTAGGTAATCATTAACCTACAGTTCGAGCCACGGCGGGAGTGCTAGTAGGCTGTGGCAGGGCTGCTGCCCACACCTCTCCCTCAACCTCTCTGGAAATCGTGTGTGGCCCCTTTACTCCATATGTGAGTCTGGTCGGCAAGCTATCGTCAGCTGCATCATCAACCATTATGTCAGAACATGTCAACAACATATCAAATCAATAAATATCATGGTAAATAAATCAACTAAAATAGTACACTCCCTTACTCAATCCGGAGTCCAAGGGGTCCGTCGATGCCTCTGCATCCTCCAGGTCAAAAACCCTGCACACTCAAATAAACTGAGTCAGTAGCACCTGTCTACATCAAGTAGCAAAACATCATGGCGTCTATCATAACGCATCATAATCAAGCATAAATGCATTAATATCAGAAAAGTCCAGATCACTTGCGAGCAAGTGTCCTCAAATAATAAGTTCTCTCAGTGCACCAGAGCGAGATGTTACAGCCATCAAATTAGGGTTTAAGGTTAAATAATGTTAAAAGATCATTAATTGTGCCCATTATCAATAGGTATATGCCTTTCGGCTTAAATATGATAATGCATTTGGATTCTCTTACCTACTCTCTTGGCCAGGTATAGGAGAGGAGAAAAAGTAGGGTGCAACAATATGAAATCATTTACTCCATTCCTGTATGTATATACAAGCACCCGATGATCCACTCTATAAACTATCTTTAGCTGAGCAAAATACCAGGTAACATCTCTGAATCGGTGCTCCAAAGTGTGCTATGTTGTTTTCAAAACCAGAGTCATTTTGTTGAGCATTCGTGATAAATCACTTGAAAATAGGTTGCAATTGGAGAGTGGCCTGCACAGAGAAAAAATAAAAGATCTGTAGTTGGAGGGTGGCCTGCATAGCACAGAGAAAAAAAAAATATTAGTAGTATTGATTGAAACTGAGCCGGTGAATCGAAAAAGTGCGTTGCACATTAAAAGTGGAACGCCACAAAAAAGAGATCATAAATTAAAACCTCGACATGCCAACATAAAGGGGAATGCCAATACGTGGCATCTGGTAGTCCTATCCGTGGCGCTCGCGCTCGCATGTAAAGCGCCTCTAAAAAACCAACATCCCTATATATTAACATTAACCGACTAAAATGAATATCTTGTAACGATTATATTGGAAAAGACAAATCCCTATATATTAACATTAACCGACTAAAATGATTATCTTGTAATGATAACAACTATATTTTATCTCAAGCTATCTTATTTCTTTCCTGTAAGAAAAAGATAAATCCCTATATATTAAGAGACTAAAATGATTAGTTATATTGCATAGCTCTAGAGTAATAGAGAATCACTAAATCTACATTACATTGGTCATTGCTATATCTTATCACATAATTGTTTTTTGAAATCCATTCATTAATATATATATATATATATATATATATATATATATATATATATATATATATATAAAAGAGGAAGAAAATTGACTTAGAATAGATTTTCATAAAAAATATCTCTATAGTGATTTTAATGGTGAAATTTGTACAAAGAACATATTAAAAAAATAAGAATTAATATTTATATTCAATTTTATTTAAAAGTTACAAGAAAAATGTCAAATTTGTCAAAAACACATAATAGATAGTAAAAATTGAGATTCATAATTCAAAATCCTTATCTTCCTTGTAAGTATTTTTCTAAGATCATTGAGTTTTCTATCAAATGACTAACTATAATAAAAATAAAGAATAAAACCCTTAATAGTTACTTAAAAAACAATAAAACAAATACAACCTCAATTCAAAGCCCCTTTCCTTTTGATATTTTCAAGTTAGTGGAAAATATTTTTGATTCTTCACAACAAATTTGAAATTTTGAAGTGGTAAGAGAGAACAAACAATTCCATGTAAGTAAAAGAATACAAGTTATTTCCTTTGAAATTTGTCATAAAAATTATTGTAGATTCCTTGGCCAATGTGTGAGTGTATTCCAATGTTATTTCAATTGAAAGCACCTTGCTTCACATCTCTAAACTACTGAATAAAAAATAATAAGAGATCTATTCTCACACAAATGTTTAAATATATTAGGTTTATTCTTAGCTAAAAATGCATAAGTGTAAATTGTAAAAGGGAAATTGAGATCCATTCATATATAGATCAAGAGATATGGAAAAAGTGGCCTAAACTTTGAGATGTTCTATATGTTATGAAGGCCTTTTGAGGAAAACTTCTACAATATATTGGGAAGAACAAATCTAGACTTACACATTCAAACCCTTGGAACATGCACCAAAATGAAAAGTGATTCAAAGCGGCTAATGCAGGAAAAAGACAATTGGACCGATGGAACTAAGATGAGAGACGGAGAATAATATGGAAGGAAAATAACATTTCTACACCCATGCTATTATATGATTGGTGGACTAGTAGTGTATGCACCCATGGTAGACTCTCTTTAGACTCTCTCTTTAGATTCCTTAAGCTCTTGGGATCGTTTTGCAAATTATGAAACCGAGGTGAAAAAGGAAACATAATATCTTACGAACATTGGATAGCTTTGCAAATTATGAAACCGAGGTGGAAAAATAAATATAACAGTTTACCAAAGTTTCCTTCAATATCAAGGAAAGGAATGAACTTAGTCCAAGGTGTAATGAGAACAATAGTGGAGTGCACGTTCTCCAAGATGAAATTCTGGAACATGACAACAAGGAAATATGAGACATACATGATTTATTTCTAGCTCATAACTGATAGCATAACCCTAAACCCTAGACACAATTCATTGATAAACTCAAACTTTCCCTTGTGCTATCATGTAAAAACATGAGAACTAAAACTAAAGCACAAAATAGATTGTAGACACATAAGGATATGCAAACCCAAAAGTAACTTAAGTAACTTGACAAACCCACATTGAAAGAGCTCGGTAAGGTTACCAACATGAAAATTTTGGAATGTTGTGCTTCTATCTACAATGCCCATTTGCTCAAGATGGATCCAAAACATGAAACATTTGAGGTGTGCATTTGTGTAATAATCTATCTCCAACCTAGGAACATCACCGTGATGTCATCCCTAAGAATACTATGCATATTATTATGTGAGAGATTCCATGCACCATAATGTGAGAGATTTCATGCACCATAGGATATGAGTACATGGATGTCCAAGACCATGGTTGCAATTAAATGAGAAAATTGGAGTCAAGAGGAGAGAAACCGAAGAAGATCGATGGTTAATATAATCATGACAATCTTCCATTTTCTAATTGGTTTTTTAGATGAAAGCTGAGAAGTGATTTCTCAATATAAAAGACTATCAATATAAATCAACATAATTAGTCACTAGGGGTAAATTCATGGAGCTCGGTAACACTTTCGTGACAATCTGATCTCCAAAATTCCGAAAAACATTGTTTCGGCCGAAAGATATTTTTTTCGGACGAACTAATTTTCGACCGAACTATGGAACGTCAAATCGAACGATACAGTGACAGTGCCCTCGATTTTCATGTAGAAATTTAGTCGGACATATTTTTTCCATCCGACAATATCTTTTCAGCCCAAAGATATTCAGGCCGAAAACATCTTTCGGTCAAACTATTATTTTGGCCAAAACACGACTTATATATTATCCGGACATCGAAAATGTAACATTTTTCTTGGCTGTGATTGTGAATGACTGTGAGTGACTAAGTGGTGTTGTGTGAGGGACTAGGTGTTTTTCTCGAATGTGAGCGTGGACTTGGTGTTGGTGTTGGTGGATGCTCCTTCGGGCAGTTGTGATGTCGTGTTGGTGGGTGCTCCTTCGGGCGGGCGGACCAAGATTTAGTTAAGCTCAAAATTCAGTTTTTATTTTTATTTAAATTTTATTTTATAATTTAAATTTTAAGTTAAATTTTGGCCCCTGTAGCCAAGCACGGATGTGGTTTTAGCGCGGAAGTGTTGTCGTGTTGGTGTTGGTGGGCGCTCCTTCATGCGGTTGTGTTTTCGTATTGGTAGGTGCTCCTTCAGGTGGGCGGGTTGAGCTTCAGTTAAGATAAAAATTCCCACTGTCATATTTTTGTTTTAATTTTAATTTTAATTTTAAGTTAAATTTATGCCCCTATAGCCAAGTTGTGGGCACAAACGTGTTGTCGTGTTGGTGTTGGTGGGGGATCCTTCGTGCAATTGTGTTGTCATGTTGGTGGGTTCTCCTTCGGATGGGCGGGCCGAGCTTCGGTTAAGCTCAAAATTCCCACTGTAATATTTTAGTTTTAATTTTAATATTTTTTCTTTTTAATTTAATTTTAAGTTAAATTTCGGCCCTTGTAGCCAAGCCATGGGCACGCCAATGGATTGGCCATAGGGCTGGGCCCCCATGGCCAACTCACAATCCATTAGACCGTGACTTGGCCATGGGGGGCCAACTCTGTGGCACAATTCAACATTTTTAATATTTGATATACTGCCATTTTGATATACAGTTATTTTGAAAACAATTTTTGGAATACTGTCTATGATATATTTTCATTTGATATAGTGTCATTTTGAAAACAGTTTTAATATTTGTTTAGTCATATTCTATTTTTGTATAACATAAGATACATTCTGTCAGTTAAAATGTCAATAAGTTTCTAGAGTTTTCTAAATCCATAATTCTTCACTTCTACCATTATTTTTAGCTTCTTTGTATGCCCCTTTCAAAATATCACCAGTTTTGCAAAGTCTTAGAATTAGAAATAATGACTTGCTTTAGATAAAAACAATATTATTATTAAATATTTAACCTTTAACTCACTATAATATTTATCATATTTATCGAGAAGATCCTATGCAGTATCCCAACCAACCATCATATATTATACACTATAACAAGTAAACTATGAATGTTGGAAAATAATCGAATTTCAAAAAAAAAACATCCTAGAAAAGCATTTTCTAGATCACAAAGATAATGTAAGAATATCAACTAAACTACTCCATTAGCATCATTGTAGACATTACCATTTGGAACCATTAATTTTGTGACAATTAAGACTTGCGCAATTGCAACTTCTTCAAAATATATATGCCATTAAAACTCACATTACTATTTGTAGAAATAGGCTTCATTACCACCATAAATTTTGTGACAATTAAAAATCACTCAATTGCATATTCTTAAAAATATATATCCCATTAAAACTCACATTACTATGTTTACAATAGGTTATGATGCACTTACATTTGAAATTATTGTCATGATTTCTCTCAATCAACGTGAATTTCCACCTGGGAGTAAGTTAAGTGTGTGCTCTGTGGATTAAGAATTGTTGCAACAGTTTGAAGCTAGGGTTTCATCATCACCCGCCGCAGAGAACTGAGGCAACAACACGATGGCCCCGCAGGGGCTCCCGCAACACCCTGTGGAAGCGCCGACAGGCGTATCCTACAGCCAAGTCACTGCTAATACAGATACGGCCACCAAATGGAGGAGGCCGACCTTCGAAACCCCTCCTGAAATGCGCGCGCAGTTGCTGGTCGAAGGCACGTTCAAATATAGGGACACAGACATGGACTCAGCAAAGGAATATAGCCCTGCAAACGCCTCAGCCCCTTGGATCCCTGGTAAGTGCATTCCGCAAGCCCCAAAAGCCCCAAAATACGTCATAAACTCGCCCCGTATTGAGGAGCAGAAACAATATATGCAATACCACGCACTGATAGGAAAGTTTCTAGGGCTCTGGCCCTCAGAACGCGAACTAATCAAGTGGATCCAGTACTGGTGGAGGCCAAAAGGGCATTATGACCTACAACTGGGATCGAAGGGTTTCTTCATAATTATTCTCCACAATCTTGAAGACAAGAACCGAATCTTTGATGGAGGACCTTATTTTTTTAACTCGGTAGGACTATTCCTGAGATTCTGGACAGAAAAGTTCAGCCCTGAAAAGGAAGACTTCACCCACACACCAGTCTGGATCAGGTTGTATTCTCTTCCACAGGAATTCTGGTTGGAGGAAGTTCTAGCTGGTATAGGAAATACCATCGGTATCTATGTCAAATCCTCTGAGGCCACTAAGCAAAGACGCTACACTTCTTATGCAAGAATCTGTGTTTATTTAAAAATTGCCAAGCCGCTCCCAGGATCCATTTCGCTGGAATATCAGGATGAGGACTGGGCTCAAACTATTGACTATGAACATATTCCTTTTCGCTGTAGGAAATGCCACGAACACGGACATCTATTCAGAGAATGTCCACTCAACAATACGTCCAAGGAGGGCAATCAGGAAAATGGCAAGGATAAGGAAGGATTTACGCAACAGCCAGGGCGAAGAAGACAGGGAGGCAGAAAGCAACCAGCTCAGGTAAGTAAAGATCCTTCCACTAGCAATAAATATGCCGCTCTACAAGATAATCCAGAGGAATCCCCAAACTCAGCGCAGATCATCTCTCCATCCCAGCACACATAATCTCAAACCAAAGACCCAGATCCCGAACAACCCAGGAAAAGTAAGGAGACAGAATCCCCCCCAGCTGGCCCATTGAGTAGCCCAACTGAGCACCAGGAGGCAGAAGACGGCGATGAGGAAATGGAGGTCGAAGAACAGGATCTAGTTGGAATAGACCTGGAACACCTAGAGCATGCCTATCGACATCAAAAACTATACACCATTCCAAGAGATCAGCTTCGGAAGGTACATAAAGTGTTCCTCAACTCCTCAGCGGGCTCATCAGCTCGAGCCAGCAAAGCTCTGGGTATCCAGGGCAGTCAGATAAAGAACCCAAATAAGGCACAAAAAGATGAGAAGAAAAGGGGAAGGAAATCAACAAACAAGCTCATACAGGAAATTGGAAGCTTTATGGTCAACTCAGGACAGATCCACCTGATCTCGGATAGCTTTCCTCCTCTCCCCCCCCCCTCAATCATCATGAAGATCATCTCATGGAACATAAGAGGGCTGAACGGTCGTAGCAAGCAGAAAATGCTACGAGACTTGATCATAGCGGAAGCACCAGATGTTGTCATGCTGCAGGAAACAAAATGTACCACAGACGACATCAATCGACTACTCCCATATTACTGGAAGCAGGGAGGAGGGGTCTCAATTGATGCAGCAGGAACGACAGGGGGACTTGCTATCCTCTGGAACACCAATACTATCCTATTGGAAAATTTCTGCACCACCAGATGGTCTATTACCGCCGATTATAGGCTCACTGGATCAAACAAGCCAGGACATCTAACGACTGTATACGGGCCAGCCACGCCAAGAGACAAACAAGCCTTCCTTAGAAGCCTGAGCTACCTGTCCAGCATAACTCAATACCACAGATGGATAATGGGGGGCGACTTTAACATCATCCGAGGCCTGGCGGAAAAAAAGGGAGGATCAAGAAGGCTGGACCGAGATTCTGACGACTTCAACAGTCTGATAGATGACCTCAGACTAATTGACTTAGAGGCCATCAATGGAACGCATACCTGGACCAACAGAAGAACAAGCGTACATCAGATTGCTTGTAAGCTAGACCGCTTCCTTGTGTCGGAGCCACTCATAATGGAAGGAACTGCAGCAGAATACAACATCCTTAATTGCATGGGATCGGATCACTGGCCCATCCAACTATGGTTGGATGTCCCTGCCACCCCGGGGAAGAAGCCATTTCGATTCGAACAATTCTGGTTAGAACATCCAGACTTCCAAGCAAAAATTCAGGGCTGATGGAAGGACTCAGAAATTCCTTATGGAACCAAGATGTTCAAATTCCAACAAAAATTGAAAAGGCTTAAGCAAACGCTCAAGTCCTGGAACCGGCACACCTTTGGAAGCATCTTTGATTCACAAAAACAGCTTGCAGAGAAAATGAGCGAGATTCAAAGCAGGATCAGGGAGCAGGGATTTACCGAAGAGCTCAAAGATCAGGAGCACAAAGTAAACCAGCAGATTGCAGAAAGGAAAAGGCAGGAAGAGATACTATGGAAGCAGAAGTCACGCGTACAGTGGCTCAAGGAGCGGGAGCGCAATACCAAATTCTTCCACTGAGCCACCATCCAGCGACGGCATTCAAATAAGATAACGCATCTTATCACGGAAGAGGGGGAGACTCTGCATTCCCACGACGACCTGGAGACCCATCTAGTCAATTACTTCCAAGACCTACTCACGGAACCAATTCCAGACCGAAGTGCAGCTATCACTAGGATCACTAGATGCATCCCTACCCTGGTGACTCCGGAATAGAATGACACTCTCCTAAGGCCCTTCACCATCGAAGAAGTTGACCAAGCGCTTCAAGACACCCCCAAATGCAAGGCTCCGGGGCCAGATGGTTTTACCAGCGATTTCTTCCACTATTGCTGGTCAATGATCAGAACCGAGGTATGGCAGATTCTAGAAGACTCAAGGACTACAGGAGAAGTCCTACAAGCCTTTAATGCTACCTTCCTTTCCCTCATCCCCAAAGAGGGACAAGCGAACAGACCAAAGCAATACAGGCCCATAGCCCTCTGCAATGTCATCTACAAGCTCCTCACCAAGGTCATCGCCCGTAGACTCAAACCGATCCTGCCAACCATCATTTCCCCAGAGCAATCGGGATATGTCGAGGGCAGACAAATTCTGGACAGCATTATCCTGGCACATGAGGTTATCCACTCCTTGCAAAAGATCAAAACCCCAGGTATGCTTTTAAAGCTGGACATTTCAAAGGCTTTTGATAAACTAAGTTGGGAATATATAAAAGCAATGTTAATAGCGTTTGGTTTCGATCAAAACTGGGTCAATTGGATCTTAAACCTCACCTCCTCGACCTTCTTCTCCCTTCTTATCAATGGTGTACCCTCAAAGACCTTCTCACCCTCAAGAGGTATTCGACAGGGAGACCCCCTTTCCCCTTTCCTATTCATTATCATGGCGGAAGGACTTAGCCAATCTATTCATGCAGCCTTGGAGAACAACCTTTTAACCGGACTACCTCTGCATGGAATAACCCCGCCTCTTTCTCACAGCCAGTTCGTAGATGACACCCTCCTGCTAGGCAGCCCAACTGCAAGAGAATTTGCCTCTCTCAAGGAGATTCTCCAACTCTTCTCCGATGCCTCAGGTCTGGAGTGCAACTTAGACAAGTCTCAAATCTTCTATTTCAACACCCCTCTCCCGATTCAACTTCACATTTCGGTAATCCTCGGTTTCAAGAGAAGCTCCCTTCCGTCCAAATATCTAGGCATACCCTTGATTGACAACACCCATAAGCACTCCTCTTGGGACAACCTCCTTTCTTCCCTCTCCAAAAGACTCTCTTCTTGGACCTTCAGAGCCCTAAATCTTCCCAGCCGCCTCGTCCTGCTCAAGGCTGTCCTCCAAGCCCTCCCGGTCTTTGCCTTCTCTATGCTTGCAGCCCCCAAAACCGTCCACAATTCCATACGCAGCATGCAAAGAAATTTCCTTTGGCATGGGTTTAACAAGGACAAAAAGATCGCTTTAGTCAGTTGGGAAACGCTCTGCAAGTCTAAGGCACAGGGCGGATTGGGTATAAGGGATTCATCCACAATGAACAGAGTACTCAGCGCCAAAATCTGGTGGCGTTGGCTCAAAAACCCCACCGATCTTTGGGCTAAGTTATGGAGGAAGAAATATTCCCCTAACACAGCAGAGAACAATCTAATTCAATGGAATGGGGATACCACAGGATCCCTGATATGGACAGCAGCCAAACAGAATAGGCAACTTGTCACGCAGCATGCCTTTTGGGAAATAGGCAATGGGAAAACAGCTATGTTTTGGCAAGATTCCTGGCAACAATGGCCAGCCCTGAATACTGAGGAGTGGTCACATGACATCTGCGCCCAGGCGACAGGTATGGGCCTAACAAGGGTAGCAGATTACTGGAAAAACAACCATGCTGAGTATACATGGCGTCATTGGCATATAGATCGAGGGTGACTCTACTTGGCCCAGCATATCGATTTGGCACCTCTCCAAGAGGCACTAGCCAAAAGGAAGATTCCCTCACGTGATAGTGAAGACATATTAAGGTGGGGGTACAGACCGCAGGGATCTTTCACTACTCAGGAAGCCTATCTACTTAAGACCAAGATAGACAGCACCGCAGACGCTAAGGCCTGGGGGAAGATCTGGAATCTGAAACTATGGCCAAAAATCACCCTTTTTCTCTGGCTAGTCTTACACTCAAGCATTCTCACTTGGGACAATCTTCTGAAGCGAGGATTCCAGGGACCTTCTCTTTGCACCCTCTGCAAGGAAGAGGAGGAAACTTTGAACCACCTGCTCAACACTTGCCACTACACAGCACAACTCTGGGATCAGGTAGCAATGGTAATGCGCACCTCGGACCGCCTTAGAGACAGCGTCACTGAAACCATCACCAATTGGAGGGATCAGCCTTTTAGCTCTCCCTATCTCAACAGAGTCTGGGAGCTCTTACCTGGCTTTGTCCTCTGGCAAGTCTGGAAAGAAAGAAACAGCCGGATCTTCAGAAACCGGGCTCATCCCTGGAGTCATTGTTGGGACCTTTGTCACAAAAATATTATGGAAACTCTTCAAATCAAACCTTGGTCCGAGGCTGACTTGGCCTGCTCCCTAGCCGAGCTTCCTGTCTTGCGGCACTGGTCTCCCCTTCCCCCCTCCCTCTCGACCTCACCCACCCATACCAACCCTCTGCCAAATAGCCCTTCCCGTTGGTCTCCTCCTCCAATTGACTTCCTCAAACTCAACTTTGACGGGGCCTCAAAGGGCAACCCAGGAGATGCAGGTTATGGAGTAGTCTTTCGAGACCATCTTGGGCATATTAAAGCCATAGGAGCAGGCCCCCTCGGTCACTCCACGAATAATGCAACAGAGCTATGGGGCCTTATCAACGGTCTGCAAATGGCCTCCCAGAACAATTATACAAAGCTTATAGTTGAAGGGGATTCTCAGATCATTATTGGCTTGCTGCGCAAAATCCTTCATGGAGTCAACCCGGACAATATATCACCCAGCTGGAGACTCACTTATGGGTTGCAGATCATTGCAAAAATAGTGCACCCTCAGCAGGTGATTGTCCCCACACATGTCCGAAGAAAAGCGAATCAGATCGCGGACGAATTAGCTAACATGGGCATTGGGTGGAAGGGACCGGACCTCCGCTGCTACTCAGCCCAGGATCCTGATCATCCAATCCTCTAGAAATGCATGCAAAAGGCTGGTTCAGTGGATATATCCCCGGATGGGGTGTTAGTGGATTCCCCGTGGCACAGAATGGGACCGGACGCGATGCAGAGCCACACGCAGGCACGTGACCGCCCCGTGCAGCAGGGCAATGCTGTCCTGGAGAGTTAAGGCGCATAAATTGGATTTGATGGGCGAGGTCAGGGGCATTAACACCACCCTTTGTATCTCCGCTATCTGTAACATGGCTTGGCTTGTTGCATTCGTTATTCCACCCTGCTTGCGTTTGGAAGGGCTCCTCCCTTCACGACGCAAGCATAACCCGGCTTGCTCTGCAATTTGGTCCACAGGCTACCAGCAATTCTGGCTCCTTGCTCCAYGCGCAAAACAYMRTCCACCTGCACCCATGAGAGAACGCATAAGAGGGAAGCCCAAGCGGGGCTCCCCTTGGAAGCCCCGCAGACCACCTCTCTCGCCTTCGACCTCCCCGATGACAGGCTCTTCTACCCATCCCCCAATTCTGTCCCCTGGCGTCACCCCGCTTCCTGCGCAAACTAAACGTCGTAGACCTACGGCCACCACACCTCCTAAGCAGTCTCCGCTCCCGCGAGCCATGGCAACCATCCCGCGCGGAACGCCTACGACTCCATGTTGCCCTCTAGACCCCCGAATGCAATTCTTTGCGTCCATGTCCTTCCCTGCTTCCTCGAGTACCTGGCGAAGTGACCCTCGGGCTTTCGGAACAGCCAAGCGAATGCGTTTCCACCAGGCAACCCACCCCGACAACGAACATTTCAGAGAAATACTTGGCATCCTATACGACTTAGTCTTCGAACTCAGAAGAGAGGTGGCGGACCTCAAGTTTCGATTGCAAGCCACCGAAGACAATGCGGCCACCTTTCTACAGATTCTCTTGACCATGCAAATGGAGCTCTCCCCGGACCCTACTGGCATCACACCGGGGGGGGGAAATTGACACAGGGTTAGATGACATGCTGCGACAGGCAGCAGAGCGGCAGAAGGAAGAGGAACCCAACGGTCCACTTGAGCACCCGGAATGAGAGGAGCGCAGAGAGCAACGCGGGGAAGATCAGTCGAACAATGCGGTGACAGAACCATGGGCAGAGGACCTCAGTGCCGCGTGGCTGGGCTTTTCGCCAGGTGTCTAGCTATCTGTTGTTATCCTAGGCTAGGTAGCTTTTATTTTGAACTTTGCTTGTTTTAAAACTCAAACATCAATCTAAGACTGATGACTTGGAAGCTGGCTGGACTGGTTTCCCCTCTGTTGGGGCAGTCCAGTAACTACAACTAGTTTCTTTTTATATTTTTGGAACCTATGTTTAGCCATAGCAGGCACCACACTTAATATAACTTTCTTACTTACAAAAAAAAAAAACGTGAATTTCCACCTTATAGGACTATATTTTATCCAGATTTCTAACTCCAACAAAGCCTCACAAATATTACATTTGCTCCACCTCATCTTAATATAACTTAATATTGAAGACAATTTAAAAATTACTTGTTTATATATTCAAATTATACACACAAACAATAAATTTATAAACAATATTGTAATGTACCTCAAATTCACCATAAAAAAATAAAAATAATAAAACAAAATAAAATAAAATAAATAAATAAATAAATAAATCTATGACATAATTCAATTTCGTTTAAGCTTAGAATTTAAGCAAAGGTAAGATTCATTTCAGTCCATAATGACATTATTACACCAGTCTAGTTTACTTCGAATAGAAAAGCTTATAAGGATAAATCCTTTCCATAATTCTATCGCTTCCCTTAACTCTCAAACTACTCCAACATACTTATATGTATATAGGTAAGATATAAACTTAGGTCGAAGGAACCTTTGAGGTTCAGAGAGATAAAGCTCAGGTGGGAGCACAACTATCTTTAGATCAGTTGGAGAAAGGATCTGGGTGCACAGAATTTAACCTCTGGGAGGTCACGCAGGAGAGCAACTGAAATGAACGGTGGAGACACTTCGGGGAGAAGTCCCTAAATTACGAGAGTCGTTGGATCTTACATAGAAGGGAGGAGATTAAGGCCGAGTGTCTTTTGACACTCTAAGGCATTGAATTTCTCTATTTCGGTGTTCGGGGTTTTGAGCAGCAAGTGATTTTGGAGTCGCTCCATCGTGAACTCCCGGTTCGCGAAATCGTGCCAGCCGTCGGATCTGGAGCGCAGTGGCCTAAGAGCCGCTGGATCAAGGATACGTGCACAGGGTTCAGTCCCTAAGAGGTGCACAGGAAAAAGGATATGGGACGTTAGATCTAGCACCAAGGATCGATAGCCGTCAAATCCAGAAGGAGGTGCGAGGGGTTTAATCCTCGGGAAGCCACACAAAAGGGTAGAACGAACGATAGAAACTTCGAGCGAGATGTGTTGATTTTTCGTGAGTCGTTGGATCCAAAAAAGGTGCGCAAGGTTTAAACCTCGTAACAGCAGAAGGAAGAGGACTCGTCAAGTCCTGAAAGCATTGGGACCGTCCATTTTGGAGGACAGGTGTCAAAGATCCAAGCCTGTCGGGGATTTGGACAACGGGGAAACGGGAGTGAAGACTCTCCAAAATTCTCGAAAAGGAGAAAGTCAGGATTTGATCACGACCATTGATCATACTAAAAAGATCACAACTATTGATTGTGGCTAAAGGTCGCAGTCATCCATCGGAGGGACACGTGGCTGTCGGTAGGCGTTTTGTCACCCGAGAAACCAAAGGGCAAGACCCCTCGTTTTCGCAAGTCATGAAATACTGGTATACAAAACCCTGAATCAGTTTAGAGTGAATAGGTTTCGACGTTTCAACACCCGGGAAACCAAAGGGCAAGACCCCTCATTTTTTCAAGTCGCAAAATCTTGGTATACGAAACCCCAAATCGGTTTAGCGTGAATAAGTTTCAGCATTTTGGCACCCAGGAAACCAAAGGGCAAGACCCCTCATTTTCGCAAATCGCGAAATCCCGGTATACGAAACCCTGAATCAGTTTAGCGTGAATAGGTTTCAGCGTTTCGACACCCGGGAAACCAAAGGGCAAGACCCCTCATCTTCACAAGTCACGAAATCTTAGTATACGAAACCCCGAATCGGTTTAGCGTGAATAAGTTTTGGCGTTTTGGCACACGGGAAACCAAAGGGCAAGACCCCTCGTTTTCACAAGTCGCGAAATCCTGGTACACGAAACCCCAATGCGCTCTATGGATGAGCCCTAGGTCACAGGACAGGGTCATGTGGTAGAAAGGAGGCTAAGACGCAATCCAGAACCGTTAAGCCCTTTTTGGTGTTTCAGCGACTCGGAGTTGGAAGGACAAGGAGTCTGGGAGAGCTCGCATGTAGGAGTCCCGAAACCCCAAAATTTGAAAGGTGTGTGTTGGTTCAGAACAGAGAAGAGCGCCAAAAAGGGGGCGCGCACGCAGATTTTCTCAAGACCTGTGGCATAGGACAAAGGGACCTGTGGATTCGTTCAAAGGGTTCCAGCAAGAGCCCAAAGAGCCATTTCGTCTAAGAAGAAGATCGATCCAACTCCGGATGCTGGTGCTCATCAAAGGCATACAAGGTACTCGGGTTCCAAATCGTTGCACTCTAATGCATGCCCTAGTTTTCTATGAACTGATAGGATTCTAAACCCAGGATTAGAATCGTGGTGACAAAAGTCTCACTAAGTCACATGGTTTAGAATAATGTTATAGTTTAAGAGCTTCAAAATCTTTTGGGGTGGCAAAAAATGAACAGTCATTCTTGTTGTAGGGAATTTGCTTTAACTCTCCATTAACATTTGTACTTATTTCCACCTATAAGTAGGTACATGCCTATAGATTTCTATATATATATATAACGATTCACTGTCATAGGTATAGTTTCATCTTGATTCTGGTTTAATAATTGGAAAACTCAGTTATGTGCTACGGTCCTGCATCTTTAACTACAGAAATGTAAACATGCAAGTATATCTACCTAACTTGGGTCTCATTCTTACACACCAGTAGTTTACACATCAAAGCATAGTTAACTCGAAGAATCCCATTTTGTTATCTATAGTTTATGCCATTAAACAATAGTCTAATTACTAAATTTTGAATAATTAAAGGTGTATGAGCTCATGGCAAGCATAAATCTTAAAAAAAATTGCGCTAAAATCTGTTTAATTAGTTTAATACTTTCATATACAATAATTTATGTACTTGTCATGCCCTATACACAGTGACTTGTAATATGATCTGTTATTTCTATTCTACCTCTATCCCGAATGAAGATCCTCCATCGTTTCTACCATTCCATTCATTACAGTGTTATAGTTGTTCCTATAACAAATAAATCCTACTATGCTCCTACATTTTTTCCTATTATAGAAATGGATTATGACACGATAGATTTCTCCCATAGAAGTACTTCAGTATAGAATTACCATATACATATTACCAGTATAATTGATTATTTAAAATAGAGACGGAGTAGATCAACATATCTGAACCAGTTTGCGGGAGGGAAAAAGGAACAACCATGTTCCTCCCAACCGTAGAATAGGCAGCCAAAAATTTCTTGCCTGATTCACCCCCTAGCCTGACCATGAATCCATGAGGGAAAATTTGGAAGACTCCTCCTCAACAATGTCCACAATTCCAGCAGTTATCCTCTTGCCTCACACTTACTCAGCAGTGCTCATAACAGCAAGGAAAATCCATAGTCTCTTTTATCCGCATACTTGGTAGCATCCTGCATCCTCACATATGTTATTTATCAATTTTGCCCAGGTCTTTTTCCCTCGCTTGGGAATTTTCATAGCTTTCTAAATCCCTGATTTTCAGGGGCTACCAATGGACAAATCACTAATTTTCCACTTATAACAATCATCCTAGGGGTAGTTCCTACATGTTCCCCACTCTTGGAGTCATGGTGAGCCAAATTCAACATGGTTGTTCCATTTGTCCTCCTACAATCAATATAAAATATTATGTTTTCATGCAAGTGTCATAGTCAAATAGTTAGTTGGGTCAAATCAGTTCTCTACCCAACAATCATTTTAATTAATTACAATTATTAAATTTGAAATTCGGAATCTCCATAAATGGAAAAAAAATTCCAAATTCAAATTTACTAAAAACAGAATAAATATCCAATAAATTTAAATTTCAAAAATATTTTATTTTTGGGGATATCAGATCCTTTCCCCCTTCAGTAAAACACTATCCTCAGTGTTCGTTCCTTTCTTGGAACAGGGTTGGATGAGATTTCTGCAAATCTCCCTCCAACTCCCAAGTGGCCTCTTCACGACTAAAGTTCTTCCATTGCACCTTTACCTAAGCGACGACTCTGTTTCGAAGTGCTATTTCTCTCAAGTCCAGAATGCGCAGGGGTTCCACCTGGAACTCTCCTTCGGGTTCCACCTGCACCAAGTTCCAATCAATCATACGAGTAGGGTCATGAATATAATTTTTCAACAAAGAAACATGAAATACATTATGAATTCTTAGATTAGCTGCAAGTGTAAGTTGATATGCTACGGGTCCAATTCGAGATAGTATCTCAAATGACCCACAAAATGTGGGTGCCATCTTGGCACAGTTCCCTAACTTCAGTGAGATTTTTCGGGCTTTGACCTTCAAGTAAACATGGTCTCCCACTTGAAATTCCAAGTGTCTCCTTTTCTGATGTGCATAACTCTTTTGTCTGTCCTGTGCTTCTTTCAAGTTTTGTTGTACCTTTCTTACCATGTTCTCCATTTCTTGGAGCATCTCTAGTCCAACCATGATTCCGTCAGTTGGGTTATCCCAACTAATTGGATTTGTACACTTTCTTCCATACAATATTTCGAAAGGGCTCAACTTAGCCGAAGTTTGGTACCCATTGTTATATGCAAATTCTACCAAGTGCATGTATTCTTCCCACTTGCTCGGTTTTGTTCTTATGTACATTTGAAGCATATCCTCTATGATCTGGTTTGTCCTTTCGGATTGTCCATCAATTTGTGGATGATATCTCGTACTAAAGTTCAAGTTAGTTTTTAGTCCTGCAAATAATTCCTTCCAAAAAGAGGATGTAAATTTTACATCTCTATCTGAAACCACCATTTTAGGAATACCATGCAGTCTAAAAACTTCTTTCATGAATATTTCAACAATGTTTATAGCTTTAAAAGTAGACTTTATAGGAATAAAGTGTGCAGACTTACTGAGTTTATCGATTACAACCATGATAGAATCATTATGTTTCTGAGTTTTAGGCAAACCTGTTATAAATTATAGTGATATAGTCTCCCATTTCCATTCTGGTACTGGTAATGGTTGTAATAGATCGGCTGGGTGCTGGTGCTCGGCCTTAACCTGCTGACAATCTTGGCACCTAGCCAAGTACTTTTTTGTTTTACCCTTCATGTTAGGCCAGTAAAATAGTTTTTTGAGTGTTGTTATTGTTTTCTGGTAACCTAGAAGGCCGGAATACAGTTTCTTATGCACTTCGTCTAAAACAATTAATTTTAACTCTGTTGAATCTGGTATGTAAAGTCTTTTTTTTAAATCGTAATAGTCCCTTCTTGTCGATACTTAGATCTAGTTTATCTGAGTTTTCAATACTGTTTTGAAATTATGCCATCACCTTCATGTAATTTCCGTCGTTAATACTTGTCGTCCTTATTCTTTGTTCCAGATCGCTTTCTGCCCTGCTAATATTTATCTCAAATAACCCATGGACTCTTCTTCTTAAAGTGTCTGCTACTTTATTTTCCTTACCCTTGATATGTCTGACCTCGAAGTCGAATTCGCTCAAGAAGGATAGCCACCTTTCTTGTCCTACATTAAGGTCTGGTTGGTTAAACAGATATTTCACCCTGCTATTATCCGTCAATAGTAGGAATTTTCTTCCCATTATATAGTGTCACCACGTTTTTAAGGCATGTATTACTGCTTCCAATTCTATGTCATGAGTGACATAATTTCGCTCGTGTTCTTCTAATTTCTGGGACTCGTAACTAACCACAATGCCTTTCTTTTGTAATGACGTGATAGGGTAGGATATCTTGAAAAACCCTTCTATAAATCTACGATAATATCTAGTGATTCCCATGAATGACCGGATGTTTGCCACATCCTTAGGTACTAGCCATTCCATAATGGTATGACTACAAACTCATAGTGTCCATATCTTGTTCAAAAAGTTGTTTTGTTTATGTCCTCGTCCTTTATCCTAACTTGATGATAACCATATCGTAAATCCAATTTTGAAAAGATCTTGGCCCCACCAACTTGATCGAACAGATCATTTATCCTTGGTAAGGGGTATTTGTTCTTAATGGTCATTTTGTTCAGTTGTCTATAATCGATACATAGTCTTAGAGTACCGTCTTTCTTTTTCACAAAGAGGACTGGTGCTCCCCATGGCGAGACACTCAGTATGATATGCTCTTTGTCCAACAATTCCTGTAATTGTATTTTTAATTCTGTCAGTTCTAGTAGACTCATTCGGTAGGGTGCTTTTGAGATAGGGGTTGATCCAGGTAGTAAGTTTATGGAGAAATATGTTTCCCTTCTAGGAGGTAATTCTGGTATCTCATCCACAAACATGTCTCTGAACTCACGTAGGACAACAAAGTCTTCTAACTTGGGCTTATCTTCTTTTTCTAATAGATTCGTCACTTGGATGGCATAAAATTGACATCTCTTTCTAATACATTTCTTGAGTTGCATCGCTGAAACTTGTCTGACTGATACAGGTTTTGGTATGCCTTGGGTTGTTCTAATAGTGCCAAAATTATCTTTATAGCTAAGTATCTTTGTATAACAATCTAGTACTGCTTTGTGTTGTTCCAACCAATCCATCCCGATAATCATATCATAATATCCTAGTGGCAGGATGTTCATATTGGTCCTTATCTTTTGACCATCTAAGTTGAACTCAAGATCATAAATAAAGTCAACTACTTTCCTTTTAGTGCATGTTGCTAGTTGTACAAGCCATGATTTTGCGTGCTTCACTTTCTTAAGTTTATTCAACTCTTCTACATCGGGAGTAATATAACTTAACGTAGCTCTAGGGTCAATTAAAATAGAAATTAGAGTGTCATTCATTTTACCTTCGATTTATACCACTGAGGACTGGTGGTCATCTTGTCGACCATCTATGGCTGCATTTATCCGATGCATACTTTTGCCCACGTCTCCCACTATCGAGGCTTCCTACAAATTGTGAAAAACAATTTTGTTTGCTGTAATTAAACGTGGATAGTTCCTCCTTAGATGAGGCTCTCCACATTCCCAACAATTTAATGGCTCGTGGGAGTTGTCCCCAAACTTATTCATTCCCAGGTTTACCGGTTTACTACTACTTTGGGTATTCAGATGATTAGAGTGAAAATGCTTCCTTGGGAAACTTTTTTCTACATTCCGATAAGGAGCTGGCTAGTATCCCTTCTTCTGCTGGTTCATTTGATCTTTCTTCTTATCCTTCCAGGTCTTGGGAAACTCTATCCATTGTCATAGCACATTCATGCTTTCCTGAATACCTCACTCAAGTATTTGGGGATGTCAAACTCAATTCTGTCCCGGTAGGCCTGTGGTAAACAACTTAAGAATCACTAGATTTTTACCTTATCCTCCCGAATGTATGGTACGAACCTTAGTAGTTCCATAAATTTATTTATAAGGTCCTCCATCGTCATCTATCCGAGTCGTAACTTGTAAAATTATTTCATCTTCCTTTCATAACAGATTTTAGAAAGGTATTGTTTCTTGAAATACTTCTTAAAGTCGGACCATTCCAATTGTCTCCTTTTTTTGTTTCTGGTTCAGAATTCTTGGAGGCCCTTTTGCTGACTTCTTCGTCATGGTTATCGTCTTTTGGGATTTTCTTGGTTACTATACTACACAACAGGACTTCATTTATCTCTTGTTGTTCCTGCTGTGCTTTCTTCAATTTTTCATTGTCGGCCTTGAAAACCTGTAGTTCAACAATAAGATTCCTCATTGTTTCTAACACCTCTTTGGGTGAGCTTCCATCACTGTTATGTCTTGGATCTCTCGAAGGTCGTTGTTGTGGATTTCCTTCCATCCTGATTTTTGCACCCTCCTGAGCTGCCATAATTTACAAAAAAAGAAAGGGCTTTCTGTTTGAAACCATAAGACTTATTAGTTTTACATACGTCAGAATGTATACTAAGTAGCTAATGTGGCCCTATTCAGGCCTAGTGTTGTAGCTTTTTCTTTGATATCATATGTAATGTACCTCAAATTCGCCATAAAAAATAAATAAATCTATGACATAATTCAATTTCGTTTAAGCTTAGAATTTAAGTGAAGGTAAGATTCATTTCTGTCCATAATGACATTATTACACCAGTCTATTTTACTTCGAACAGAAAATCTTATGTGGATAAATTATTTCCATAATTCTATCACTTCCCTTAACTCTCAAACTACTCCAACATACTTATATGTATATAGGCAATATCTAAACTTTTGTCAAAGGAACCTTTGAGGTTCAGAGAGATAAAGATCAGGTGGGAGGACAACTGCCATTAGATCAGTTGGAGAAAGGATCCGGGTGCACAGATTTTAACCTCTAGGAGGTCGCGCAAGAGAGCAGCTAAAATGAACGGTGGAGATACTTCGGGGAGAAGTGTCGAAATTGCAAGAGTCGTTGGATCTTGCAGAGTAGCGAGGAGATTAAGGCCGAGTGTCTTCCAACACTCTAAGGCAATGAATTTCTCTATTTCAGAGTTCAAAGTTTGGAGGGGCAAGTGATTTTGGAGTCGTTGCATTGTGAACTCTCGGTTCACGAAATCGCGCCAGTCGTCGGATCTGGAGCGCAGTGGCCTGAGAGCCGCTGGATCAAGGATACGTGCACGGGGTTCAGTCCCTGGGAGGTACACAGGAAAAAGGATTTGGGTCGTCAGATCTATCACCAAGGACTGATATTCGTTGGATCCAAAAGGAGGTGCAAGGGGTTTAATCCTTGGGAAGCCACATAGAAGGGTAAAACGGATGGTAGAAACTTCGAGGGAGATGTGTCGATTTGTCGTGAGCTGTCAGATCCAGAAAAGGTGTGTGAGGTTTAAACTTCATAACAACAGAAGGAAGAGGACTCATCAAGTCCTGAAAGCATTGGGACCATCCATTTTGGAGGACAAGTGTCAAATATCCAAGCCCATCATGGAT
The DNA here is from genome assembly GCA_009831015.1 of Picea engelmannii. Taxonomy (NCBI): domain Eukaryota; kingdom Viridiplantae; phylum Streptophyta; class Pinopsida; order Pinales; family Pinaceae; genus Picea; species Picea engelmannii. Next base: position 674,325 of record ML783525.1, on the reverse strand, counting down.
TTGGAAACCGGGGAAACATGAGTGAAGACTCTCCCGAATTCTCAAAAAGGAGAAAGCCAGGATTTGATCGTAACTATTGATCATCCCGAAAAAGATCACAACTGTTGATCATGGCTAAAGGTCACAACCATCCATCGGAGGGACACGTGGCTATCGATAGGCATTTCGACACCCGGGAAACCAAAGGGAAAGACCCCTGATTTTCGCAAGTCATGAAATCACGGTATACGAAACCCCGAATCAGTTTAGCGTGAATAGTTTTCAGAGTTTTGGCACTCACGAAACTAAAGGGAAAGACCCCTCGTTTTCGCAAGTCATGAAATCCCGGTATAAGAAACCCCGAATCAGTTTAGCATGAATAAGTTTCGACGTTTCGGCACCCGGGAAACCAAAGGGAAAGACCCCTTGTTTTTGCAAGTCGTGAAATCCCGGTATATGGAACCCCGAATCAGTTTAGCATGAATAGGTTTCGGCGTTTTGACACCCAAGAAACAAAAGGGCAAGACCCCTCGTCTTCGCAAGTCACAAAATCTCGGTATATGAAACCCCGAATCGGTTTAGCGTGAATAATTTTCGGTGTTTCGGCACTCGGGAAACCAAAGGGCAAGACCCCTTGTTTTCACAAGTCGCAAAATCCCAGTACATGAAACCCTGACGCACTCTGTGGATGAGCCCTAGGTCACAGGATAGGTTCATGTGGTAGAAAGGAGGCTAAGAGGCGATCCAGAACCGTTAATCCCTTTTCGACGTTTCGGTGACCAGGAGTTGGAAGGTCAAGGAGTCTAGGAGAGCTCGCATGCAGGAGTCCCGAAACCTCGAAATGTGAAAGGTGTGTGTTGGTTCAGAATAGAGAAGAGCGACAAAAAGGAGGCGCGTGCGTAGATTTTCTCAAAACCTGTGCCATAGGACAAAGGGACCTATGGATTTGTTCAAAGGGTTCCAGCAGGATCCCAAAGAGCCATTTTGGCTTATAAGAAGATCAATCCAACTCCGGATGTCAATGCTCATCAAACGCATACAAGGTACTCAGGTTCCAAATCGTTGCACTCTAATGCGTGCCCTAGTTTTCTATGAACTGATACGATTCTAAACCCAGGATTAGCATCGTGGTGACAGAAGTCTCACTGAGTCACATGGTTTAGAATAAGGTTATATTTTAAGAGCTGCAAAATCTTTTGGGGTGGAAAAAAACAAACATTCATTCATGATGTAGGGAATTCGCTTTAACTCTCCATTAACATCTGTACTTATTTCCACCTATAAGTAGGTACATACCTATAGCTTTCTCTCTCTCTATATATATATAACGATTCACTATCATAGGTATAGTTTCATCTTGATTCTGGTTTAATAATTGAAAAACTTAGTTATGTGCTACGGTCCTGCATCTTTACCTACATAAATATAAACATTCAAGTATATCTACCTAACTTGAGTCTCATTATTACACACTAGTAGCTTACACATCAAAGCATAGTTAACTTGAAGGATCCCATTTTTTTCTCTACAGTTTATGCCATTAAACAATAGTCTAAGTACGAAATTTCGAATACTTAAAGGTGTATGACCTCATGGCTAGCAGAACTCTTAAAAACAAATCGCACTAAAATTTGCTTAATTAGTTTAATACTTTCATATACAATCATTTATGTACTTATCATTCCCTATACACAGTGATTTGTAATATGATCTATTATTTCTATTCTACCTCTATCCCGGATGAAGATCCTCCATCATTTCTACCAATCCATTCATTATAGTATTAGATTTGTTCCTATAACAAATAATTCCTACTATGTTCCTACAATTTTTCCTATTACAGAAATGGATTATGACACGACAGATTTCTCCCATAGAAGTACTTCAATACAAAATTAACATATACACATCACCAGTATAAATGATTATTTAAAACAAAGATGGAGTAGATCAACATATATGAACCAGTTTGCGGGAAGGCAAAGGGAACAACCACGTTCCTCCCAACCGTAGAATAGGCAGCCAAAAATTTCTTGTCTGACTAACCCCCTAGCCTGACCATGAATCCATGCGGGCGAATTTGGAAGACTCCTCCTCAACAATGTCCACAATTCCAACAGTTATCCTCTTGCCTCACACTTACTCAATAGTGCTCATAACAGTAAGGAAAATCCATAGTCTCTTTTCTCCGCATACTTCACAGCATCCTGCCTCCTCACATATGCTATTTATCACATTTGCCTAGGTCTTTTTCCCTCCCTTGGGAATTTTCACAGCTTTCTAAATCCCTGATTTTCAGGGGTTTCCAATGGACAAATCACTGATTTTCCACTTGTAACAATCAACCTAGGGGTAGTTCCAACATATTCCCCACTCATGGAGTCATGGTCAGCTAAATTCAACATGGTTGTTCTATTTGTCCTCCTACAATCAATATAAAATATTATGTTTTCATACAAGTGTCATAGTCAAATAGTTAGCTGGGTCAAATCAAGTCTCTACCCAACAGTCATGTTAAGTAATTACAATTATTAAATTCGAAATTTGAAATTTCCATAAATGGAAAACAATTTCCAAATTCGAATTTACTAAAAACAGAATAAATTTCCAATAAATTTAAATTTCAAAAATATTTTATTTTTGGGGATATCACAAATATGGATTTACTTAAAAATAGGAATTTGATATAAAGACATTAATAAATAAACAATATGGAAATAGTTAATTTGATATAGACATTTAACAATCCAATATTAAGTTTTTAAATTTGATATAGAAATTTAACAATCAAAAGAATAGAGTAAGCGTTTAAGTGATTAGTCTTTGCCTGAGCAGTTGTCTAGGGGCCGAATCTACTGTCTTTCACTCTAGTGTTAAAGACATAGATTCAAATGCCCTGCTTTTATGTGCATAAATAATCTCTTATTAAAGTTAGTTGGCTATGAGTTGGTTGTGGAGGGCCAGACCTGTGGCCAAGCTGTGGGGATGCCCATGGCTTGGCCACATGGATAGCTCCCCGCAGCCAACTCAAAGTCATTTCAAACGTTTCGCATTTTATAAAAATTTCATAAAAATTTCAAACTATCCAACTTTTTATTTCAAACATTTTGTATTTTATAAAATTTCAAATCTTTAGGAATTCAATTTATAAATCCATTTTTACATATGTAATATCAGAGTATCATAAGTTTCTTACAAATTTTAGCGTACAGTGTTTCTTACAATGCCTTCTTTACCGTTAAATTATATTAACTCTTTAGTAAGTTATGTTGTTTTCAATCTTTTAAGTAATGTTGTTTTCAATCTTTTTGCACTTTATGCTACAAAACATTGGTTGTAGGTTTTTAATAATGTGAATCTAGATTATAAAATGTATTCAAAATATTTTGATGATATAAAATATTGGTTGTATGGTTTTAATAAAGTAAGTAGATTATAAAGTTTATTCATAATATTGAGGATATTGAAGGAGTCATACACATGAAATGATGTCCTTATTATATGAGATTCTCATATTATAAATAAAATACATGGGATCCCTTGATCTATAACACCTTGAATACCATTTCACCACTTCTCAACAAGTGAATGCATATGGTATGTTTGTTGCATGTACAATGATAAAATTCCCTCAATCCCTTAGACACCTTGCATTTACGAATGTCAATTTTCCCATGGAGACAATTCCTTTGATTGTTGATGCAAGGAAAATAACATGGAATGTATTTCATCCAACCAAACTACTTTGGGCATGGATGGCCCTATATTGGATTTGATTCCTCAAACAAAAATTTCATTCAAAAACTCAATGTTTAACATGATTAGGTTACTCACGCCAAGTTTTTCATTTTTTTGTGTTCCTCATTTCATAACGTGAGAAAGAAATATTCATTGCTAAGAGTTATTTATATTTGGACTAGATTGACAAAACACATCTTGAAACCATCTAGTGAATCCTAATGATAATGGGTAACTAAATATCCCCCTATGCTTCACATGTCCTACATATTGTCATGAGTGACCTACTTGTGTATATTTGGTTTTTCCTTGAAATTCATCCGATCAACATTTAATTTAATATGCTTGACTTTTTAGTCAGTAACTGACTGAAATTCAGGTTTTTCATCCAAACCATAGACTATTATCATAGTAAACTGCTCAAAAAGGAACCAGTCTCCCACTTTCGTGGTCTCTTATCATAGAATCACCCAAGTCCTTTTAAACCCTTAATTCCATCTCGCATATCCCATCCCTTAATTTGTTGAAATATGTTGAAGTTTTGACTATGTTGATCTAACTCTAGATATAATCCAAATGTGAAAGAATAAAACCTTTTGACCTAACATCTCTAGTAGACAACTAGTATTAGTCATCACACATCTAGGGGAGTGTGGATAGCATGAACCTCCCACAACGCGAGGGGAGTGTGGATATCTATAAGAGAAGTGTGTCTTTGTGATAACTTAGTTACAAGTGGTAATAACATAGAGTCAGGATTTAGTAAGGTTCCTGCTAAATAGGGGTAAATGCAATCAATATATTAGTATCCCCAACATGTTTTAATTAAGTTAAGGTCCAATGGGACCAGTATAACACAAGGTTTGTTACTATAAAAGACACCTAAAAGTTTTTTCATAAATTATGGTTGTGGAGTTTACTTCGGTTTTGTCAAAGAGAAAATTCCTTACACCACCTTTGGGCCACTGAAACCAATCCTATTTTCTATTAATGTGCATGTAGTTGGATCTTCTTTAATAGGGTCATGTGCATATCTAAGGATTTATGCATGATTCAAGAAATTAAATTAAAGCCTAGTCACATGATCAAATAAATAGTCAATTTGATGTTTGACTTTGCTTACTAGTGTGTTAAGTAGACATGAGGGAGAATGATTAAATAGACATGAGGGAGAATTATTATGATAAGGAAATCAATCCCCTTGCTTGTTGTTTTTCTGATTTGATTTCCCTTGGCGAACCCAACTTTTGATTTCAATGACTTCTATGTGTGGGTTTTATTGATTATTATGAAAAGATTGTGGTTTTATCTAATGTCCCTTATCCCTTTAGTCATCAGTATGTTCTTGAGAAGTCGGCCAGGAGCCGAATCGATGGTTGTCACTTCGATGTTTAAAGACCTATAGATTCAAATGCCCTGCTTTTCTATGCATGGATGATGAGTGAAGGATAAGAATTTACCAAGATGTCTATCCCTTAATTATATTTGAGTTGATTGATTCATGGTTGAATGTTTAGTCTTTGTGCATTCTTATGAGCGAGTACCTATGTTGCTTTATTGATTAAAACTTCGATTTATCTTTGTGTTTTTAATTACATGAACTTGGGTACATCTCTGCATTTTTATTGATAAACTCTACATTGTGAATGATAAACGTCTGAGTTGAATGACAATCCCTTGGAAAACCCAACTTCTGATTTCAATGACTTCTTTGTGTGGGTTTTATTGATTATTATGAAAATATTGTGTTTTTATCTTTCATCCCTTATCCCTTTAGTCATCAGTCTGTGCCTTAGCAGTTGGTCAGGAGCCAAATCAAGGGTTGTCACTTCGGTGTTTAAATACCTATAGATTCAAATGCCCTGTTTTTCTAGGATGGATGATGAGTGAAGGATAAAAAATTTCTTTCTTGTCTATCCCTTATTTATCTTTGAGTTGATTGATTCATGGTTGAATGTTTAGTCTTTGCGCCTACTTGTGTAGATTTTATTTTTCCTTGAAATTCATCCGATCAATATTTAATTTAATATGCTTGGCTTTTTAGTTAGTAACTGAATGAATTTCACTTTAAATCGTTAATTCCATCTCGCATATCCCATCCCTTCCTTTTTTGAAATATGTTGGAGTTTCGACTATATTGATCTAACTCTATATATAATACAAATGTGAAAGCATCAAACCTTTCAACCTAACATCTCTAGTAGACAACTAGTATTAGTCATCACACATCTAGGGGAGTGTGGATAGCATGACCCTCCCACAATGTGAGGGGAGTGTGGATATATATAGAAATTACCATTTGGAGCCATTAATGTTTTGACAATTAAGACTCACTCTATTGCATCTTCTTCAAAATATATACGCCATTAAAACTCACATTACTATTTGTAGAAATAGGCTTCGTTACCACCATAAATTTTGTGACAATTAAGAATCACTCAAAATCATCTTCTTCTTAATATATATCCCATTAAAACTCACATTACTATGTTTACAATAGGTTATGATGCACTTACATTTGAAATTATTGTCATGATTGCCCTCAATCAACGTGAATTTCCACCTTACAGGACTATATTTTATCTATATTTCTAACTCCAACTAAGCCTCAGAAATATTACATTTGTTCCACCTCATCTTAATTTATATTAGGAATATGAAAAACCATCATACCCATCCCATGTTGATGTTATTAGTGGGTGTGTGAGGTTATGAAGATTAAACTCTTTGTTTTGGGGATTCTAATGCATTTCATTATATGTGGTTTTAGTGGATCCAACCATAGGGAAATTTTAAGGAATCTTAAAGAAATGTTCTAATATGTTTTTTGAGTGGATCCAACCATAGGAAACTTTTAATGAATCTTAAATAAATATTATAAGGAATATATATGTGGTCTTATTGGATTCAACCATGTTCAAAGATTATGAACATGCTATTGAGTTAATTTTGGGTAGTTATCCACTCAATGTTAGACTTTATTGCCTTATATATTCTCAAAAGAGTGGGATAGAGTAATTGAATAAAGACATGTTAGAAGTTGAAATCATGCATCTCAACAAGAATGTATTCTCTTCTCTAGTGATCTTAGTAAAAAAGAATGATAAGTATCGAAGGATGGTCCTAGACTATGGGGAATTTATTAAATTGCGCTTAAAGATAAGTTTCTCATTCCTACCATTAATAAATTATTAGCTTGTATTTGTAATCCCCTTGCTTGTTGTTTTTCTGAATTGATTTCCCTTAGCGAACCCAACTTTTGATTTTAGTGACTTCTATGTGTGGGTTTTAATGATTATTATGAAAGATTGTGGTTTTATATTCTGTCCCTTGTCCCTTTAGTCATCAGTCTGTGCATAAGCAGTTGGCCAAGAGCCAAATCAACGGTCATCACTTCGGTGTTTAAAGACCTATAGATTCAAATGCCCTTTCTTTTTGTGCATGGATGATGAATGAAGGATAAGAATTTGCCCTACTGTCTATCCCTTACTTATCTTTGAGTTGATTGATTCATGGTTGAATGTTTAGTCTTTGCACCTTCTTATGAATGAGTACCTCTATGGCTTGATTGATTAAAACTTTAATTTCTCTCTGCATTTTTAATTGCTTGAACTTGGGTACATCTATGCATTTTTATTGATAAAATATGCATTGTGGATAGATATTGAGGAGAGATGTCGACACGGGATTCTCCAAACATTCCTCGCAAATGATCTAGGTTATCCCAAGAAGGAAGAACAAGAACTCCTTCTCCGACTGAGACTTCAAGTGACCAATAAAAATCTCATCAGATGAGATATTCAAACGAGTATGTGAATAGATTGTAAAGACCCTACCGATTAGTACGACAACAAACCTCTTATAACAAGTGAATTTTTTTTTTTTTTTTTTTGTGTGTGCGTGTGTACAAGGGTAATAAAGACATTCTACTCTGCGTCGCAACACGATGACGAACATGACGCCTGCAACTATGACCACAACATAATGACCTAAGACACACATCAAGCATCCAGAAGCAAAGAACAACAATCAACCGACAACAAAATAAGACTGACTACCCGCCCGTCCTACCCTGCAATGGTTAGGACCTCCAGGACACATAAGCAACACTCAAGCCCAGGTTCCCATCGATTTTGACCATTTAAGGTCTCAAGGCTGGCGACTATTCTGAGGAACAAGGATGAGTCTACATCCCGCCTGACACAAGCAGACCAAGTCAATAAACAAGGACAATCGTTAATTAATAATCAACAACCCCCTCTACGGAAGGCGCAAGCTAAAAATGACTTCGCTAAATCCCAATCAATCGTCGAGTCAAGCTAGTCAATAGTCATCATATGTTTTAGTCATTAATGCAAGCCCATCTTAGAATGCCTAAATGCAAAATATCATCAAGGTACAATCTAAATTAGCCCTTAAACAAATTCATGTGTGCAATTTTAAATTATAAGTGTCAAAAGAGTTCCATCTAAATCAATATGACTTAAATCATTATTATTGTATGAGTGTTCTATTTGAAAATCATGATCTAAAAATCATGTAGTTATATATATAACAATATATCAAGAATTAGATTATTCACCTCTTAACAATCCTTACACTAAATTCCTCATCCCATAATAATAAAAATTAACACCTCATTACTTTAAACATGTTAATCATAACAATCTTGAACCGTTCATGACCATATAAAGATATCTAAATACATATTTTATAATACTCATACACCTCATCCATTCTGATTAAATATAAGAATCTACACTATAATGGTTCATGTACATTTCGATGCACCTATAACATGATAGAATAGTAAAAGTACAATTTAAAGGATATTATTGACTAAATTAAAGCGAAGAATTGGGGCAGTATTTGCACTGGGAGTGAGTGTAGGTGCAGAGAAAATTTAAGTTTTATAATGATTTTATATTATTCCTCTTTCAAGGGCATGGGATCCACATGTTTACATTACCTGGGCGCACAATTTCAGCTTAAAATAAGGAACGTTTCAGCTCAATTAACAAAGGAGAATAGTTACTAAATTCTGTAATTAAGGAACAAAATCCTTTTATTTAGAAGGTTGCTCCTGAGTTTGAATTGAAGGGATAGATTTTTTTTGTTTCTTATCTAAAATTGCATAAAACATTTATTATTATAGCATGCAGCTAACATTCCATAAATCAATTAAAATTTTAAGGAGGAAGGGCATTGTTGCCAGGAACGGAATTCGAACGCGTTTCCCAGGAACCGAATTCGAACCAGGCCGAGCGCCGAACCTGGTCTTCCTCACCCAGGGGATAAGTCCCAACATTGAATCACGGTTGTAGAGGGAAAAAAATGAAGGTCTCCCCATTCTAAGCTAACACAACAGGTTCTGTTCAACGTATAAAGTCCAGGAAAATGCCAAGGTACCAGTTTCCACACAGTACAGGGAAAGGATAACGGTGTCACTGAAATTCATTTGTCCAGAAAGAAATGGCAGATTGCCTATGAACTTGACAATAAATCATTAAATTTGGTGTGATGGGTCTACTGGGAGCGTGGCTAAACACCTCTAAGAACATAGGTCTACATAACCGAAATCAGAAGGAGCAAATCAAGGTTGGAAAAAGGAGACTGGCAACGACTACCCTCACACAGTGAATGTGGATGCGAATTTACACCTGAAGGTATGGGAACAATAACAATAGAAGACTCATACATGCAATGGAAGGCTCTGAGCATGAGGAAGGTAACGGGATGGTTCCTTTAGTTCGAGGGCACCATAATAAAGAGGAATCGTTCTTTTTCTGTTATGTGCCGAAAAATGCCCAAGTGAAATATTGGTTCAAGCAAAAAAAAGCAAGCCAAAGTTAAGAGCACAGAGCAACATTATAAAATCGCAGAGAATCACTATCCTCTAAACATTATAAAAATGTAGAGAAACATTATAAAATCTTTATCCCTTAAACATTATAAAATCATAGAGAAATCGTTGGAATATATGTAATTGCTTTATGAAAAAAAAAGGATATATGCATCCGCTAGTGTATGTATAAATGCTTTCTGAAATAAGGAATTATGCCTTCATTGGTATATACATAAATTCCTTCTAAAATAAGGAAATATGCATTCATTTCTATATACATAAATGCTTTCTGAAATAAGGGAATATGCAGTCACTATTTAATTAAATGAATGAATAGGCAGTCAATAAATAAGTAAAGTGTAGTGTAGATAGAGGATCATGCTGGAAGAAACACCGATGAATCGCACATTATATAAGGGATAAGGTGGTCATGTAATAATAGGAAATCATAGACCCCAAAGATAAGGCCTCCATTCAATCATTTACAGTCAATGTGTAAATTCAAATGCAGTCACGAATAGTCAAATCAAGCTTCCATACAACGGGTAACGGTCAATAACAGAGAACAACATACCCTCCGAAAACAAAGAGGGGACACAAACGCAAAAGGTATCGAGCTGATTGCAAGAAGAAGAGATAAACAACGTAGAGGTATTCAAACTCGAGAAGGCACATGACAATCATTCAGCCAAGGACAATAAAATTCAGTCATGAAAATAGTCAACAGTTTACCTACCTAATACACAAGAAGATCTAAAACATACATCCTACAACATTCGATCAAACAACCAAAAATTGTACCATTGCCCATTCGCCCGCTCCGAGTGACGTCTGTGCACTCCGTGCAACTCCCACTCGCTGACTGTCAAGACTACACCAGTACCTCCCAGCCAACGCTAGGGGTACTCTTCTCCCCCCTTAGCCCCCTGAGCCAAAAAGGGGCCACACACACTATCTAGAGGTTTTGTCTAGCTCCCAGCTCGCCTCGCAAGGCTGAGCTACCACTCCTCTTCGAGATGGGTATCCCAGCTCCCCACAATTGAATCAATCAAGTCACTATTTCTGCAGCGTAACGTTACACAAACAAAATATGTTTTCTCATCCTTCTCCTTCCTCTATTTTATAGAGTTTTGAACTTCCTTTCCTAAAATCTTAATTAATTAAAATTTTAACAATAAGTTCCTAAACTTTCCTCTCCGTACAAGTGTCCCTCATCCCCTATAATCCTCCATGAATTAATTTCTTTAATTAAGTAATTATCTTCATTTCCCTCACCCACCTAGAGTTACTCCTAAAATTACTCCTAGGTGTCCCTATATTCCCTTACAGGTTTTAAAGGCTTTCCCTATTATGAAATTGCCAATTCAGTTTAAAATTAGAAAGTTCTTAAATGCAAATTCTTTACTAAGTTGGCTTCCCGCTTTTTAGCTTGAGTTCCCTTCTTTCCCTTTTTATTAGAGCTAAAAATGATAGTTGTGCAATTTAACCTCTTTTTCCCATTTATTATTAATTTAGTATCTTTTTAAACTATCAAAGTTAAAATAATTAATTGCCTCTTTACATTTTATATCCACAGATTTTATTTAATTTCTTACTCTCTTCATGTTACCAAAATTTTTATGAAGACCAAATTATTACTAAAGTGGTTTTTATTTT
>ML783525.1:650698-662808 GCA_009831015.1 Picea engelmannii | reverse complement strand
AAAATTTTACCCCTAGCGAAATTTTAGACTTAGAACTTAGATTCTGAACTGGGCGACATTTAATTAGGGAAGTTGTTTTAAAATTTCTTAACATGTTAATTTTCTTAGGGCCATCTAGGTTCATCCCTCTATCATCATCAACGCGACGTGCCCTTCCGAACGCACTAGGTGCTCCAAGAGTGTCACTTTCCTCATTTGTTCCTTTGCGCGACGTGCCCTTCAGGATGCACTACGTGCTCCAAGGGTGCCACTCACCTCTTGACTGATTGGTAGACTTCAATAACCACTGGAGTCAACACTCCACCAGGTGAACTTGTGGGAGACTAAGGGCTTCTAAGGAATAAGGCCCCTGCCTTATTGCACGCCCCTTAGAATCATCATGAGCGACTGTTGCAGCCTTCCCTCACGACATCGTGGGTCCTCTCAAACTAGGTAATCGTTAACCTACGGTTCAAGCCACGGCAGGAGTTCTAGTAGGCTGTGGCAGGGCTGTTGTCCACACCTCTCCCTCAACATCTCTGGTAGTCATGTGTAACCCCTTTACTCCATATGTGAGTCTGGTTGGCAAGCTATCGTTAGCCTGCATCATCAACAAATCATGTCATAACATATCCATATCATATCATCTATTCATATGCACTAATATCACAGTAAAACAATCAAACCCCAATGTTACACTCCCTGACTCGATCTAGAGTCCAAGGGGTTCCATTGATGCCTCTGCATCCTCAAGTTCCAAAACCCTGTACACTCAGTAAAACCGAGTCAATAGCACCTGTCTATGTCAATGTAGTAGAACAACATGTCATCTACCCATAACGCATCATAATCAAAGTCAAATGTTTTAATAGCATAATAATCCGGATCACTTGCGAGAAAGTGTCCTCAAAGAACAATTTCGCTCAGTGCGTCAGAGTGGGATGTTATATACACCCCTTCTTGGTATAAACTTCATCCTGAAGTTTCACAGTATAAATTTCGAAGTAAGTGTATCACAGTATCATATGTCTATCTATCAAACAAAAATGGAAATTGTTGGCGCATATCATATGCGTCCTCCCAAGTCACCGAGTGTGGACTATAATTGTCCCATTGGACCTTGACCTGATCTACCATTTGACGTCGTAGCTGTTGAACGCGATGATCCAAGATGCGGACCAACTTAGCTATGAGCGCTCCCTCATTCGATACCTGCAAGGAACTCATGCCAATAACATGTGTAGGATCACTAATATAATGTCTCAAAACAGATACATGAAAAACATCGTGCATACGTCGCAAAGAATCAGGCAAGGCTAGTCGATAGGCCACAAGCCCCTTTCTCTCCACAATCTCGAAAGGTACCATGAACCTAGGAGAGAGTTTAACTCCCTTCTCAAACTTGATCGAACTCTTATGCAGTTTAATCCACAAGAAGACTCGATCACCGACCTCGTAACTACGGTCGACATGGTGCACATCGGCATAACTCTTCTATTGATCCCGCGCTTCTTTAATCCTTTGTCTTATTGATTTCATTTGATCTTCCATTTCTTGGATCTCTTCTGGTCCCACCAGGACCCTATCCTCAAGTCACTCCCATCTCAAGGGCGTCTGACATGGTCGCTCGTAAAGAAACTCGAAAGGCACCATCTTAATGGTGCTCTGGTAACTATTGTTGTAAGCAGAATCCACTAGTGGGAAGAATTCTTCCCAACACTTTTGTTGGTCCATCATGTACATGCGCAACATGTCCTCCAAGGTTTGGTTCATTCGTTTGGTCCGTTCGTCAGTCTCCAAATGATACACAGTACTAAAGTTAAGTTGGGTTCCCAAGGCTTCTTGGAAACTTGTCCAAAATCGTCCAGTAAATATCGATACTCGATCGGATATAATCCTCTTAGGCACGCCATGCAGCCTCTCAATCTCACTGATGAAAACTCTAGTTGTGTTAGGTTCCTGATATGTCGTACGCATAGGAATAATGTGAGAACTCTTCATCACAGTGTCTACTACTACAAAAATCGAGTCATGCCTCCTTTCCGTCAGTGGTAATCCAACAATAAAATCCATCAAAATAACCTCCCATTTCGATTCCAGAATAACATGTGGTTGTAGTAATCCTATTGGGTTTCTATGTTCAGCCTTTACCTGCTGACATTTTAGACATATGGCCACATAGTTGACTATGTTGGCCTTCATTCCCTTCCAGAAGAATAAGGGTTTAAGGTCTGCCCTCATCTTCGTGACTCTTGGGTGAGCCATGTAAACTGCTCTATGAGCCTCGCTCAGGATCAACATCCTCAAATCATTGTTTGGCGGCATGTAAATCTGAACTTTATACCTCAATAAACCATCGCTATCAAATGAAAATCCCTCAAATCGTGGTACCATCATTGTGTTTTGTTCGATAAAACCCTCGACCTCTTTGTACTAGTCATCGTCACGCTGTAAAGTTAGAATCTTTTCATGTAGATGCGTTTGAAGAGGAAACACCGAAAAGATGCGTGGTCTCCGACTCAATGCATCCACCACTCGGTACACTATTCCTTTTATGTAAGTAATCTCGAAGTTGTACTCGCTAAGCAATTCTGACCAACATCGCTATCGTGCGTTCAGGTCACCTTGCGTAAATATGTGTTGTAGACCACAATGGTCAGTCTTTAGTTCAAATTTTTATCCAACAAGGTAGTGTCTCCAAACCTTAAAGGCATATACAATGGCTAATAACTCCAAATCATGTGTCGCGTAGTTCTCCTCATCCCTTCTCAGTTTCCTCGAAATGTAAGTAGTCACTAATCCATCTTGCATCAAGACTCCATCTAAGCCTTCCCTGGATGCGTCAGTGCATATCAAGAAGTCCGTGTCCATGTCAGGGACCTTTAGTATCGGTGTGGTGGTCAACAACTCCTTGAGCCTCCGAAATTCTTCTGCACATTTCTTGGTCCAAACAAACTTCTTATTTTTCTTCTGCAATTTCGCGATCGGATTTGCTATCTTTGAAAATCCCTCAATGAACCATCGATAGTATCCTACTAAACCCATGAAGCTACGCACTTACATGACATTCGTAGGTGCAAAAGATTGCATAATAGCCTCGACCTTGGCTGGATCCATGGCGATGCCTTCGCCGGAGATGACATGACCTAAATAGTGAATCTTCGATTGATAAAATGAGCATTTGGACAACTTCCCATACAATTTTTTCTCTCGCAAACACTGTAATACCAAGCGCAAGTGCTCGTCATGCTCCTCTGTCATACTAGAGTAAATCAAAATATCATCAATGAATACTTGGATGAACTTGTCCAAGTACTCGCGGAACACCCCATTCATCAAACTCATAAATACCCCTGGGGCATTTGTCAGTACAAACGGTAAAAAAATAAACTCGTAATGTCAAAATCTCATCTTAAATGAATTTTTAGGGACGTCATCCTCCTTGATCCACAACTGGTGATACCCTGATCGCAAATCGATCTTCGAGAACATCGATGCACCCTTCATTTGATCGAACAGATCATCAATTCTCAGTAAGGGATATTGATTCTTGATCGTGGCCTTGTTCAGTTGACAGTAGTCAATGCAAAGCCTCCACGATCCATCCTTCTTTCCTATGAAAATAACAGGTGCACCCCACGGTGACATGCTAGGACGTATCAGTCCCAGGTCCAACAACTCCTTCAGTTGCATTTTTAACTCTTGTAACTTCGGGGTCGACATCCGATAAGGCGTCCTGGCTATCAGTTCAGTCCCCAGTTTCAGGTCTATGGTAAAATCCAACTCCCTCTCCAGTGGCATCCTAGGTAACTCCTCCGAAAACATGTCCGCAAGCTCTCTCACCACCAGAAGGTGTTCTAGACCTTCCGCTACTCCCTTATCATTTAGTGCAAGGATCGCATAAAGCTTGCACCCCTTGCGCATACTCTTCCGTAACTATAAAGAACAGATGAACCTTAGGGAAACTCCCTGGTTCCGGCCCACAATCACACGTCTCTGTCCCTCACCATCGACCAAGCTCAACTATTTTATCTTACAGTTGAGTATCGCCTCATGCGATTCCAGCCAGTCCATACCAATCACGACGTCATAAGAACCTAAGATTGTGACGTATAGGTGGGCCCTTGTGGAAAACTCTCCTAGGTTAAGGACACATCTCGTAACCTTTCCTCCAACCTTCTGTTTGGCTCTCGAAGCCATCTCCATGAAGCTAAACTCATTATGTTCGACTGCCTTTACCTTAATCCTTTTTAGTGCTGCACCAGAAATAAAATTCTCGGTAGCACCGAGATCTATCAAAATACTAAGAGTTTGGTCAACGACGGTACCTGTCGTCTCGAGAATAGTCAACTAGTGCTCTGCCTGGTGGTTATTCACCGCTGCATGAATTTGATGGGCCTTGCCCATATCTCCCACAGTAGTGGGTCCGGCTGATTCAGATGCTCTAGTCCTCTCCACAAGGCAGTTGTGCTGGTAGTGTGGCTCCCCACATGTCCAACACCCCTTCTTCGGCCCAGTAGTCGTGGTACCTAAAGTAGAAAATGATGATCCACTAGCAAGGAATCCTGGTCTGTTCTGCTGAACAGGCCTAAACTGCTGCTTCTGCGGTCGACGCTACTGCTAATGCTAGGGTCCCTAATAAGGTGTCCGCTACTGAGGCGACAATGGTTGAGGTGTAGTGAAAGTGGATCCCCTCTGAAAGCCACGATATCTAGGCATATGCCTGGTTGGTGTCTAATGCAGTTGTGCGCCAGATGAATCCTACCCTATTGGTCTCACTGGAGTCCTGGTATGACCCCCACTGATAAGATCCTCCTCTGCTATCAGGGCCTTCTGGACGAAAACATGTAAGGTTTGAGGCATCAAAATCCTAACCTTTGCACACAGGCTACCATTAAGGCCGAACACAAACCAATTGACCTTAAGTTTCTCAGTGTTAAGGTGCGGAGCATACCGAAGCAGCTCCATAAAATGGGCCTCGTACTTGGGAACCGTACGACCTCCCTGTCGTAAGGCATTGAACTCATTGAGATGATGCTCAATGAATTCCTCTGAAAGGTACCTCTCTCAGAACCATTCCTCGAACAGTTCCCATGACACGTCTTCGACGGCCATGTTCAGTTGCGGTAGGAGTGTCTTCCACCATAGAAGATCACTCCCCTTTAGTTGAAAGGCTGCCATGCAGACCTTCATGTTGGAGGTATATTCGCGAAGTGCGAAGCACATCACCATGTTCTCCAACCATGCCTCAGCGGCTACGCCATCCGGGGCACTAAAGAACTCGAGAAATTTGACCTTCTCGAGTTCATAGTGAATGCTACTAGTACTGACCGAAGAACATAGTGGAACCTCAGCGGGTGCCAGCGCCCTGGCCTCATCTCTGTCCAAATGGCTAATTAGTGCCTCGGACATGTGCTGAAAAGATCTCATCATTCTGACTACATCGCCAACCGCTATCTACTCATGTCCGAGAACCTATTCGTCTCCCTGGCGGTTATACCCCTCAGGCGTGGATGCTACTAGAGGCGTCACGCCTCCTCCCCTAGCACCCCATCGCCTGCCTCCACGGTGTCCTCTAACCATGATTACCTGCACGCACACAAATCAACTCAGTCAACAATAGTATAATCAATCATATCAATGAAAACCATAGTGATCCCAAGTCATGGGTTGAACCTCACTTTGATACCATATGTAAAGACCCTGCTGATTAGTATGACAACAAACCTCTTATAAAAAGTGAAAATTTTTTCATTTTTTTTTGTTTGTGCGTGTGTGTACAAGGGTAATAAAGACATTCTACTCTGCGTTGCAACATGACGATGAACATGACGCCCGCAACTGCGACCAAAACATAACGACCTAAGATGCACATCAAGAATCTGGAAGCAAAGAACAATAATCAACCAACAACAAAATAAGACTGACTACCCGCCCGTCCTACCCTGCAATGGTTAGGGCCTCCAGGACACATAAGCAACACTCAAGCCCAGGTTCCCATCGATTTTGACCATTTAAGGTCTTAGGGCTGGCGACTGTTCTGAGGAAAAAGGAGGTGTCTACATCTCGCCCGACACAAGCAGACCAAGCCAATAAGCAAGGACAATCGTTAATTAATAATAAATAACCCCCTCTATGGAAGGCGCAAGCTAAAAATGACTTCTCTAAATCCCGATCAATCGTCGAGTCAAGCTAGTCAATAGTCATCATTTGTTTTAGTCATTAACACGAGCCCATATTAGCATGCCTAAATGCAAAATATCATCAAGGTACAATCTAAATTATCCCTTCAAAAAATTCATGTGTGCAATTTCAAATTATAAGTGTCATCAGAGTTCCTTCTAAATCAATATGCCTTAAATCATTATTATTGTATGAGTATTCTATTTGAAAATCATGATTTAAAAATCATGTAGTTATATATATAAAAATATATCAAGAATTAAATTATTCACCTCTTAACAATCCTTACACTAAATTCCTCATCCCATAATAATAAAAATTAACACCTCATTACTTTAAACATGTTAATCATAACAATCTTGAACCATGCATGACCATATAAAGATATCTAAATACAGATTTTATAATACTCATACACCTCATCCATTCTGATTAAATAAAATAATCTACACTATAATGGTTCATGTACATTTCGATGCACCTATAACATGACAGAATAGTAAAAGTCTGATTTAAAGGATATTATTGACTAAATTAAAGCAAATAATTGGGGCAGTATTTGCACTGGGATTGAGTGTAGCTGCAGAGAAAATGTAGGTTTTCTAATGATTTTATATTATTCCTCTTTCAAGGGCACAAGCTCCACATGTTTACATTACCTAGGCGCACAATTTCGGCTTAAAAGAAGGAACGTTTCAGCTCAATTACCAAAGGAGAATAGTTAATAAATTATGTAATTAAGGAACATAATCCTTTTATTTAGAAGGTTTCTCCTGAGTTTGAATTGAAGGGATAGATTTTTTTTGTTTCTTATCTAAAATTGTATAAAACATTGATTATTATAGCATGCAGCTAACATTCCAGAAATCAATGAAAATTTTAAGGAGGAAGGGCATCATTGCCAGGAATAGAATTCGAACGCGTTTGCCAGGAACCGAATTCAAACGCAGGTCAGGTATTGAACTTGGTCTTCCTCACCCAGGGTATAAGTCCCAACATTGAATCACGGTTGTAGAGGTAAAAAAGAAAGTCTCCCCGCTCTAACCTAACACAACGGGTTCTATTCAGTGTATAAAGTCCAGGAAAACGCCAAGGTACCAGTTTCCACACAGTACACGGAAAGGATAATGGTGTCACTGAAATTCATTTGTCCGAAAAGCAATAGCAGATCGCCTATGAACTTGACAAGAACTCATTAAATTTGGTGTGATGAGTCTACTAGGCGCGTGGCTAAACACCTCTAAGAACACAGGTCTGCATAAATGAAATCATAAGGAACAAATCAAGGTTGGGAAAAGGATACGGGCAACGACTACCCTCACACAGTGAATGTGGACGCGAATTTACACCTGAAGGTATGGGAACAATAACAACAGAAGACTCATACATGCAATGGAAGGTTTCGAGCACGAGGAAGGTAACGGGATGGTTCCTTTAGTTCGAGGGTGCCATAATACAGAGGAATCGTTATTTTTGTCTTATGTGCCACAAAATGACCAAGCGACATATTGGTTCGCAGCAAAAAAATGCAGGCCAAGGTTAAGAGCGCAGAGGAGCATCATAAAATCACACAAAATCGCTATCCTCTAAACATTATAAAAATGTAGAGAAGCATTATAAAATTGCTATCCCTTAAACATTATAAAATCATAGAGAAACATTATAAAATTGCAAAGAAATCGCTAGAATATATGTAATTGCTTTAAGAAAAAAAAAGGATATATGCATTCATTGGTGTATGTATAAATGATTTCTGAAATAAGGAATTATGCCTTCACTGGTATATACATAAATGCCTTCTGAAATAAAGAAATATGCATTCGTTGGTATATACATAAATGCTTTCTGAAATAAGGGAATATGCAGTCACTATTTAATTAAATGAATGAATAGGCAGTCAATAAATAAGTAAAGTGTAGTGCAGATAGAGGATCATGCTAGCAGAAACATCGATGAATCGCACATTAGCTAAGGGATAAAGTGGTCATGTAATAATAGGAAATCACAGACCCCAAAGACAAGGCCTCCATTCAATTGTTTACAGTCAATGTGCAAATTCAGATGCAGTCACGAACAATAAAATCAAGCTGCCATACAACAGGTAATGGTCAATAGCAGAGAAAAACATACCCTCTGAAAACAAAGAGGGGATACAAACGCAGAAGGTATCGAGCTGATCGCAAGAAGAAGAGATAAACAACGCAGAGGTATTCAAACTCGAGAAGGCACACGACAATCATTCAGCCAAGGAAAATGAAATGCAGTCTTGAAACTAGTCAACAGTTTACCTATCCAATACACAAGCATATTTAAAACATACATCCTACAACATTCTATCAAACAACCAAAAAGCGTACCGTTGCTCATTCGCCTACTCCGAGTGACGTCCGCGCACTCTGTGCAACTTCTGCTCGCCGACCATCGAGACTACACTGGTACCTCCCAGCCAATGCTAGGGGTACTCTTCTTCCCCCTTAGCCCCCCGAGCCGCAAAGGGGCCACACACACTATCCAGAGGTTTTGTCTAGCTCCCATCTCGCCTCACAAGGCTGAGCTACCACTCCTCTCAGAGCTGGGTATCCCAACTCCCCATAAGTGAATCAGTCAAGTCGTTATTTCTGTAGCATAACATTACACAAACAAAAGATGTTTTCTCATCCTTCACCTTTCTCTATTTTATAGAGTTTCTAACTTCCTTTCTTTCCTGAAATCTTAATTAATTAAATTTTTAACAGTAAGCTCCTAAAATTTCCTCTCCGTACAAGTGTCCCTCATCCTCTACAATCCTCCATGAATTAATTTCTTTAATTAAGTAATTATCTTCATTTCCCTCACCCACCTAGAGTTACTCCTAAAATTACTTCTAGTTGTCCCTAGATTCCCTTACAGGTTTTAAAGGTTTTCCTTGTTATGAAATTGCTAATTCAGTTTAAAATTAGAAGGTTCTTAAATGCAAATTCTTTATTAAGTTGGCTTCCTTCTTTTTACCTTGAGTTCTCCTCTTTCCCTTTTTATTAGAGCTAAAAATGGCAGTTGTGCAATTTAACCTCTTTTTCCCTTTTATTATTAATTTAGTATCTTTTTAAACTATCAAAGTTAAAATAATTAATTGCCTCTTTACATTTTATATCCACTGATTTTATTTAATTTCTTACTCTCTTCATGTTACCAAAAATTTTATGAAGACCAAATTATTACTTAAGTGGTTTTTATTTTAAATTTTATTATTATTATTATTATATATATATATATATATATATATATATATATATATATATATTTAAAGGTAGACAAAATTTTACCCCTAGCGAAATTTTAGAATTAGAACTTAGATTATGAACTGGGTGACATTTAATTAGGAAAGTTGTTTTAAAATTTCTTAACGTGTTAATTGTCTTAGGGCCATATAGGTTCATCCATCTATCATCATCAATGCGACGTGCCCTTCAGTACGCTCTAGGTGCTCCAAGGGTGCCACTCACCTCATTTGTTCCTTTGCGTGACATGCCCTTCAGGATGCACTACGTGCTCCAAGGGTGCCACTTGCCTATTGCTTGATTGGTATACCTCAATAACCCCTGGATTCAACACTCTGCCAGTTGAACTTGTGGGAGACTAAGGGATTCTAAGGAATAAGGCTCCCGCCTTATTGCGCACCCCTTATAATCATCATGAGCGACTGTCGCAGTCTGCCCTCACGACATCGTGGGTCCTCTCGAGCTAGGTAATCGTTAACCTACAGTTCGAGCCACGATGGGAGTGCTAGTGGCAGGGCTGTTGTCCACACCTCTCCCTCAACATCTATGGTAGTCATGTGTGACCCCTTTACTCCATATGTGAGTCTGGTCGACAAGCTATTGTCAGCCTACATAATCAACAAATCATGTCAGAACATATCCATATGATATCATCTAACCAGATGCACTAATATTATAGTAAAACAATCAAACCCT
Source organism: Picea engelmannii (assembly GCA_009831015.1). NCBI lineage: Eukaryota > Viridiplantae > Streptophyta > Pinopsida > Pinales > Pinaceae > Picea > Picea engelmannii. The sequence goes on along the minus strand of ML783525.1, from coordinate 652,693 downwards.
AGTGTTACACTTCCTGACTCGATCCGGAGTCAAGGGGTTCCATCGATGCCTCTGCATCCTCAAGGTCCAAAACCCTGCACACTCAGTAAATTTGTGGGGTAAAATCATGAAGCTGGGTAACACTTTCATGACAATCGGGTCTAAAAAATTTCTAGCGGCAATTTTTCAGCCGAACTCTTTTTTCTTTCACCCGAAAGATAGGTTTTTTCGGCCGAAATGTTTCACATGAAATCAAACAGTGCCCTGATGGTGCCCTAGATAGTTGTGTACAAGATTTTTTGAATGATTGTTTTTCCTATGGTAATAATATTTTGGCCGAAAGAATTTTCGTTCGAAAGGTTTATTTTTAACGGAAATCGTTAAAAATAAACCTTTCGGTCGAAAGATTATTTCGACCAAAAACTAAAAATTGGGACTGTATTAAGAAACAAGAGAATTCCTCCAAGCTTACATGAACTTTGGAGATTGCGAACTCCTGCAAATACTCAGAATTTGGTTTTGAAAATGACACCAGCATTTCCAAAATTGAATCTACTTTCAATTCCTATAATTTGTTTTCATTTTCTTTATTTTTATCTAATTTTATTTAATTTTTTAAAAAAATCACTGCATAATATTTTCAGTAGACATTATGATTCGGTGAAATGAAATATCGGTATCTCTAAAAATATACAGTGAAAAATTTAGAAAAAAATATATTCATAATCCTTAAAGTGTTGTTTGCAAAAACGTATATTTAGATTTTAGTTTTAAGTAAAAATTAAGATAGATACAAGGTGTAGAAAAACATGTTTTTAAAATTTGCAACGTTTTCAGCTTGGTCAACTTCAAAAAATTCTAGAAATTATAATATTCATTCCTTAGATTCAAAATTATAGTCATAATAAAATAGAGTCTCTGTAGATTGTTGCAATATATTTTGTTTCTTAAAAACACAAGTTTAATAATAGATACATTGTTGTAGAAAAACGTTATTCATTATCATTCCTTTCATGTTTAAGGAACATACTGTTAAACAATTGTCAAATTGACATATCAAATTGTGATAAAAAAAATTTGAAAAATAGTCATTGGAAAGCTAACAAAATTCTTCACAAGTTTTGTTTTTACTGTAAAGTGAAATTCTAAATAGAAAAAAAACTTTTGTATGTCGAAAGTTGAAGAACTTGTGAAAATACAATTTTTTTTCTCATAAAACAAGCAAAAGTGTAACCCATCTTCATGATTTTACCTCGAGTTGTAGGAGCCGGATTTAATTTAACATCTAGTAATTCTACAACAAGACAGTAATTTCTACTGGTTTATGAAAGTTCAATAATTCCAAAATATTTTAACACGTACGCATGTAATTTTAACAATGAATAATAAATCTAATAACTAATTAATACAAAAACAATCTGCATAATTCTAAATGAATACCTGAACTTGATGCTAAATACCCTTTGTTTGTCCAAACGCCTTCTTGACCATTGTTGCACCGTAAAACACTGCCCAAAACCGTTCCTCCCTGCCAACTAGGTAGCTCCCTAGCTCCAGGATATCAACAGATATCCTGGCCCCCGTGTCCAAAACCCCCAGCAACCCCGGTGCACTGATACAATCTCACTCCCCAAATTTTCACTTCTCTCTGCAATACCCAGAGCTCCCAAAATCTATCCCCAACTCCCGTAGAGTAATCTCCCATCCAACTCCTTCCCTTCCTTATCCCTCCTTCACCGACTCTCCCCCCCCATTTACTCCCTACCTAACCCATTTATTACTCGTATCCTTTCCCGTTAATGCTTTTATCTTCTCGGGATTCATAGGTTATCCCTTGTTGTATACGCAACCATTTTATATCATATACCATTAGTCTATTAAATCCATTACGTAAGTTATTAAATGTAGTTTGTAGTTAAATTATTAATTAATTAATTACAATTATATCCTTTAATTAATTAATAACTCACTTAATTAATATCATTAAATCATCTTTGTTTAATTAATACCTTGTTA
>ML783525.1:592589-638651 GCA_009831015.1 Picea engelmannii | reverse complement strand
CTCATATTTGATTTCTCAAAGTTGATGGAAAAAAAGTGACAAAGTTAACTAGTAATGAACTAATATTTTGTATATTCTCATTTTTACAATGCATTAAATTAAGCATCAAACTCTTAAATACTTTTCTGCTATGTATTGATTTAAATGTTTCATTTTATGTTCACTGTGGACTATCAAAAATATGATTCTATTGTCAAAAAGTGACAAAGTTATATAGTAATGAACTAATGTTTTGTATATTCTCCTTTTCACAATGTATTAAATTAAGCATACAACTCTTAAATGTTTTTCTGCTATGTATTAATTTAAATGTTTCATTTTATGTTCACTATGGACTGTTAAAAATATGATTCTATTGACATATCATTAAATAATTTTGGCAGAATAATTTTAGCAGATTAATTTTATATTAAAAGATTTATGTTTTCTAGTTACTAATGACCATGTTGGTTACATAAATGCACTTAACCAATAAAAAAAACTAAAGGAAAGATAGGCATATGAGATCATAGATGCACTTAACTAAAAGAAAAATTAAATGAAATATGGGCATATAAGATTTGTTAAATAAATTGGTTACATAGATGCACTTAACTAATAAAAAAAAACTAAAGGAAAGATAGGCATATGAGATCTGTTAAATAAATTGGTTAAATAAATACACTTAAATAATAAAAAAAACTAAAGGAAAGATAGGCATATGAGATGTTAAATAAATTGGTTACATAGATGCACTTAACTAATAAAAAAAAACTAAATGAAAGATAGGTATATGAGATCTGCTAAATAAATGAAAAGAAAAAAATAAAATGAAATAATACCATAATGTGTTGTTATTTATCTATTTAAGAATATGTAAAGTCAATAATACAAGAATGTGTTGTTGTTTATATATTTAATAATATGCAAACTCAATAGATGGACAAGGAAAAAGTGAACTGCCAAACATACAAGATTGTATCATTACATATCTATTTAATAATATATGATAGTAGACAACATGTTAAACCATGCAAAACGTATTTGAGAATATATGGTAGTAAAAAACACTAAAAACCATGCAAAGTCTATGCTGGTATGAACTGCACTAAAAAAAAGAAATTTTCATGATCTACCAATTTCCTTTCAGAAAACTTGTGTTTGATTTTGGAAGAAGGTAATCGATGTGGAATTCAAAGGAGGAGGTATACATTCAATCATTGTGTTTTAGAGATGCCAAGGAACAACACATACCCCTTGTACAACTCAAATAACATGTATGAAAGATAATTACATTAAGAAAACGATTTGCAGGCTATGGTTTAGTACTATTCACATAAACCCACATTTTTGAAAGGGTCTTCACTTGACTTTAGGCAAGGTTGTATTAATTTCATTAACTTTGTTAGAGAAGAGATATATTAATTACAATTTACTTCACTTGACTTTATTCAAGGTTGTATTAATTTACTTAACTTTATTAGAGAAGAAATCTATTAATTACAATTTAATTCTAATGATTAGCACTTCTAAATAAGTTTACATGAAAATCAAATTAATTATTAAAATGTAGATTCTAAATAATTTCAAATTTTAAATGTAAATGAACTTAATAATTAGAATGAATATATTGGTATATGATGATGATGATGATGATGATGATGATTAATGTCTTCTAAGACCTAATTGGTCTATTGAACCTTAAGAGGGTAAGTGATTACTTGTGATTCTTTAGAATTTTGTTTTTGTGCTTGAAATGCATTTAGAGAAGCTTTCCAAGATCACCATACTTTTGTTGAGTTAAGAGGTTAGTAAGGTTGGTAGTGTGATCAATATTTTGAAAATGAGATCTAATATGGGTATAGGCTAGACAATCTAAGAGAAAGTGCTTTTCATCTTCAACCTTATTAGTGTCACAAAGGTGACACACTCTTTCATCCCATGGCATTTTAGGAATTGACCAACACCCAATTTCACTATGGAGCTCGTGAGAATTTGTTCTTATCTTAGCAATGCTTATTTTTTTATTTACACTTGGCAAAACAGATAGATAATTTTGATCTTCTAGATTAGGGTTGATTGCATCTTTATAATACCTTAATTTTCTTTTTTCCTCTAACTCTTTATCACACCACATTTTTTTCTTAAATTTTGATTTGACATTTTTTTTAATAGTGTTTTTATTCTGCAAAATGGTTTCTTCCATTATTCCCCAATAGTTTAGCCAAGATTGGGTGTCTTTATGCCATCCTCGCTTGATTCGATAGTGGTTATGACTTGATTTGGAAGCAATTTTAGGTAGCCTCTTCTCTTCCATGTTGTTTAACTTGTTCTTATACATTAGGTATCTAGTCATAGCCATGCTCTCAATAGGGGAGAGGCTAATTTCTATGAGGAGGATGGGATAGGGCGTATTTCCTTTAATTTTGAGATTATAGGTTATAAATTCTTTTGTATTTGCTTTATCTTTCTCCAGGATTCACGAGAGATACTACAGCCCCATACTTCACATCCATAAAGAATAACAGGTGTAACAAGAGTCTCAAAGTGTTACAACAAGTGGAAGAGATGTTTAAATTGTTTTTAGTTGTTAGAATATTAATTTAAAAAATGAAAAAAAAAAATTACCACTTAAAGAAGTCAATGCTCTCAAATGAAGAGATGTTCAACTCTTCTTTGATTGGTGCAATAGTAATAAAAATAAAATTCTCAAGATATAAGAGATATCCAAATTAATTATAGGTAATGTTTTCAATAAAATCTTGAGATAGAAGAGATGTTCAACTCTTTTTTGGTTTGTGTCATAATGATAAAATAAAATGCTCAAAATGATGTGACAATAAAATAAAACCTTAAAATGAAAGAGATGATCAATTCTTCTTTAATTTTATCATATAGTCATTAAAAATATGATAAATCTAGAAGAGATATTCACCTCAAAGTTCATATACCCTTAATAAAATAAAATCTCAAAATAAAAGAGATGTTTTTAACTTTTCTTTAATTTTGAGAACAATAATTAAAAAAAATATTCAAAATAAAAGAGATGTCCAGTTCAACTTTAATTTATATAATGCTCTTAAAATAAAATAAAAATCGGAATGAATTAAAATTTGAAACAATATATTATTACAATAGAAAATAGAAAATATGTTTAACTTTTCTTTTTTAAATCAATGCAATATTATTTAAATAAAATGAAAAAAAATACTATTGAAAAAACTAAGTGTTCAATGGAAATACTGTTTAACAATTTTTTAGTTTAAAATAAAATGCTCATACAAGAGGTATACAACTCAATTTTGATTGGTGTAATGCTCATAAAATAATTTTGATTGGTGTAATGGTTGAAAAAAAAAAGATAAAATATGGTTGAACCATATTTTATCTGTGTTTTTTAAGAATGATATGGAGTTTTTTATACATACCCTTTTTATAAATATCCTATTTGGAAATATGGTTGAAAATAGTCAAAACAAGTCATCAAATTCTGGAATGTACTTTCAATGCAAAATAAATAAATAAACTGGAATGTACATGTGTCACTTGTTTAAAAACATCGTAATGGTATTCCATCTTCAATTATTCGTTCATAATCGACTTTGGACATTTTCCATTTTCTAACTTTATTTATTTATTTATTGAACTTCTATTAACTTTATGCACGCTACACATACCAAATGACTATATTGACACCTTGTGACATCTGACTGGTAGTCTTGAAAGTGAACATGAGTATCAGTTTGATGGGTTTCTTGAAAAAAATATCCTTTCAATACAATGGATCCTCTTTCATATATAAAACCGTTATCATCAAAATATTTTAATAGCCTCATCTTTTGTTCCATGCATCGCATCAAATAATATTTTATGTTTTCAGTGTTGTCTACAGATGCAACCATGGAAAAAACATCTCTTGCAAATAATTGGATATTGGACAACAAATAGTTCGTGTTAGATTATCACACAAGTACATCTACAAATTATTTGAAAAAAATTAAACATAAAAATTACCTTCTCTAACAAGATTAGAAACTCTATCGTCATTAATTGACACTATAGTTTTATTTGATTCCATCTCCTCTGAGCTTGCAAGTGGCATTTTCCCTTTTACATTAAGTTCGATATGTCTCCAAGCTTTAACATATCCTGCATTTATGTTCTCGCAAATATCTATGGATCTTGTGTCCTCTATGCAAACTGAACAAAAACAAGACTCATTTCTTCTATCAAATGCAAACCCATTTTGAAAACGTTTTGTTTTAACTGAATGTATTTTTCGTGTCACATGTATTGTACTGGCGTCATATGGGATTGATCTATTTACATATTTGATTTCAACATACCAAGAAAACCTTCACAAGACAAGAACTTGTTAATTTGAAATCTCTCAAGAAAATGATTGAAGATTGAATATAAATTTGAACACGTTCAAATTTATATATCCTATTTACATACATGTAACATTTATATATACACACACCTGCACACATCCCTTGACAGATTATATTCATGGATTAGCACCATTTTGCACCATTCAACAACTTGTTCAGCGGATTCAAATCGATCGGCATGAGGGTTCATATGATACCTTCGAAGTGCTCGTTTTACACATGCCCCTGCCCTGTCGTGCTCTCCTTTTCCATGACCAGTCTCAAAACAATTCCAACAATGTTTAATTTTTAACTTTTTATGAAGAAGACATAACCAATAGAATGATCGTGAAGATTTGAACTGACCCTCACACCCATCTGACCATATCCAATGTTGATCAAATCTGATTTCTCGTTCTTTCAATGAATCATAAAATTTATCAAAACAATGTTGTACATAATGTCTGTCATGTGCTCGATCATCACTTATATAAAAGTGATATTCTTTAATAACATGTCGATTGTCGTTGGTTCTTTCTATGTTATCAATACTTCGTTGAGAATATCTATATAGAATGTGGACAAATATTGTGACTTGATCAAAATGATAATATTCACTCTGTATTTATTTTTGTGCAAAGAATATGTAATTCTCTGCAAAATCAACTACAGAAAAAATTGTCCCTAGTGGAAACACTTCATGGGATTGTTTTAATTGTAGGTCTTTCCATCGGGCTCTATGTAAATGTTGAGTGTATTTATAAATTTCTTCCTCAAACTTCTTCAAAAAATCTATCACACCGATTTTATCTACCTTCAAATCAATCCTTTTGGAAATAGCATTTGACGAATGTGGAGCCATGCTCTTGATATATTCATATCTCTTCCAATTGACTGTTATATTAGAAAATGATTCATTCATATCATTATGATACTTTGAATGAAACAAACTCATATTTCAACATCAATCGCATTTCTTTCCACCAACACATTTTTGTTTGTAAAATAAATCATCAACTTCTCTTTCACAAAGAATTTCAAATATAAAAGCACGGAATGTAGAAGGAGGAGGTGAACTTGGCCATAAAGTTTTACCAAAATTCAAAAAAGTTTCGTAATACAACTCAAATTCCACATGATAATGACAACAACAAGTGTCATGAACAATGATGGGTCTAACAAACCATGGTTTTTGTTGCATAAATGTATTGATGGAAATTTTAACTTCTTTGTGCTCTTCTTTGAACTTATTAAACAACTTTATCTGTGTCATTGACAATATATGTTTTGGATGTTCTTCATATTGTTTTCATGCTATTCTTCATCGCAACACATCCCTTGTATGTGGTGAAACACGATATTCTTTCAACCAAGAATTACAGGCCAATTCTTTAACATTTTTTGCAAGTCTAGCTTTGTAGGGTTTTCTAGAAATCACTATCCAAAAAGCTAGTTCATCATTTGCATCTATTTGCAATCGAAATTTTGTATGTTTGTGCAATTCTTTTCTTGACATTTCCAATGTTTTTTCCATGTGTCTTGTCAAACGATCTTTTATATTGCTAGATGAAACAACTGTTGTTTGTATCGCTCTACATGCAACACTGACATCATTTGTTCGAGATTTTCCAAAAGATTTTAATACACTAGTTATATTGTCAAAGACATTATGTTTCAACTTTGTATCCTTTGTCGACTTTCGAATACCCAATAATGATGTAGCTTATTTTAACTTTCTTGACTTCATTAGACAAAGTAAAAATTGAGCTTGTACTGTTATTAATTCATCTTTGAAAAAATTATTATACATATTCTTAGTTTGATATCTTATATAATGCTTAAATTTTTTCTTCCCAAATTTTTCAATGTCAACATTTTCTAATATTTCATCATCAATGTTGATAGATTCTCCTACATATTTCAATTTAAAGTTTATATTAAAAAACGTAACCCAAACATAAATTCACTAAACTATATATACTTGAGTGTCCATCTTGTATTATCTAAATTTATGTACATACCTATAGGTGATTCTTCTTCTGCTTCAATTTCGGTTTCAACGTCTTCTGTTTCAATTTCTGTTTCAACGTCTTCTTTAACATTATGAAACAAATCTATTTATGTTTTTTGAAAAACATCAAATTGTAATTACAGTCAATTATATTATTTACAATATTTTAAATTTGAATTCTATACTTTCTGAATACATTCCCAAAGTGTGTTGTGTGCTCGATCATCATATGTGCATGCATACCTGGTTGAAAATATTCTTTTTGAAAATCTCTATTTACATTATCATTGTTTCTTTCTTCAATATTTGCACGTTCTCGTTTCTTTATCCAATAATGTTCTTTCCTTTGTTCGTTTTGGCGAGTATCATCTCAAGTGAGATCAAATTTTCTCTTGCGCAAACTTTTGTTTCCCATGAATTTTATAGTTATCTGTAAAAGATATGTTGAACAAAGACTTCACCTTGAAAAAATGCTCAACATTTATCTTTCAACATATAAATTTTTATTCCAATAAAATCTTGAACAAACATCAATTACCTTATTCAACTAAAACCAAAAAGATGATTCAAAACTTTGTTTAGGTGCTCTAGAAAACCATCATGTATCAATATCGATCCTCCTATTAATCCTATGGAACAGAGGGAAGAAATAAAGAATGAAAAGAATACAATTGCAATTAGTAATAGAAATGCTTTGAAATCCCTATCCTCGAGCTCATATATGTCCATCCATCCGATGAATTGTGTTAAATGTGTCCATCTGAAAGCGTATTTATACATTTTGGCATGAAATGAAACAATACGATGTGTCTTTTAATTTTTTCTGACCGACATAATTATCTCAACAAGATTCTGGCCGAAAGAAGGTTTTTTCGTCCGAAAACCTTGGAAACCGTTCAATTTTGATGGTTTCCATTAGAATTTAGTCTTTCGGCCGAAATAATATTGTTTCGGTCGAAAGATTATTTCGTTCGAAAACATGAAATTGGGAATGAAAACAAAAACCATAGAATTTTTCCAAGCTTACCTGAACTTTAGAGGTTGTAGACTCCTACAAATACTGAGAATTTGGTTTCGAAAATTACACCAGCATTTCTATTTTTTTTTTTTTTAAGTAATAATGGTTTGGATCCTACTGCATTAGCTTTCGAAATATACAAATAAGCTTGGGTTGTCAGCTGTCCCACCAAATAACGGAAACCGAAATAGTTGGCATCCTATACTGCTCATGTCAAAAAATGGGAGGCCATCTATCCTGCCCATAGGAAACCAAGACATATGGCAACCCTCAGTCTGAAAATGCACACACAATCTTCGAATTATAGCAGGTTTAAACCCTATCAGTTCCAGAGCCATAGCTCTAACCAAAACTATAGTTTTAACCAGAAACATTAACGATAACAATTACCCATTGATTGTTGAGGTGTCCATGTGAGCTTCACTTCCTGCGTTCCCGCTCGAGCTGACAGCATGAAAGGTTGTGCGCATGTCGGCCATATCTGCCTTGCTAGTGTAATATACCTCAAAATGCCAAAAATAAAAATAAAAATTGCAAGGTAACTTAAGTTCTTCTCTTCATGCGATAACCCTTTTATATCAGTCTAGTAGTTCAACAAATTAGGTAAGGTTTCAACCTATTCATCTCTAGTCATAAAATATATTTGTATATTTTTAGGCTTGGAACCTACAATCATATCCTTTCCCTAGACTTGATATTTCGGTGTTCATGCACACAGGATTGAGTATTATAATTTTTAACATAATGCATTTACCTAAGATAGAAATCAATGGGTGAGAACTATAACCCACTAGCGTTTAGTATCAATGTATAGTTGGGTGAAAATAATAGGGTTCCTTTAACAACTAAGAGTGATTAGTAAAACGATAACCCCATCCCTTTCATACTGATGTTCGGGTAACGAGATCCCAACTACAATCTTATTGAAATAAGGGGTTAACTACAAGTCAATAGTTAAGAGAATGAAACCTAACTATTCATGTCACAAAGGAGTCAAGTTAACTACGGATTTGATGCATACCATGGGTGGAAAGGTATAAATGTCAGCAAGAGTTAAAGCTCTGCATCTAGCCATTAATGGAGGTCTTGTAGACACGAGTTTCAATGGCCCTTTCCGATCCCTCCCCAGTCAAAATGCGCCAACCTGACCACCATCATGTGGCCCGAACAACCCCTATACCTTCAGCATTAACTTTCTCTTGTAAGGTCTCTTCCTAGGGTTAAACAAACCTTCCTTTGTCATTGTGAGACTCTCTGAAAGGTCCTATGTATCACTATATTCAGCAAACAAGATTGTCGACTTGGGTTGCATCCTGGTGGCAGGCAGCATAGTTCATCTTCGTGGTAAGGATTTTAACTTGAAACAGTGCTTGAATAATAGGGTCATTCAAAGGAAGGTGCTACAGGGAATGCAATGTTATGTATCTTCTATTACACATATTTAAATTAAAGTTTTCCTTTATCGTTATGTCTAGTGATTTCTTAGCCTTTCGCAGAAGAGTCTCTGTGGTTCGATAGATAAATAACTGAGTCTTATACATAACCTGTGTTCTTTGAAGGTTGTTACATTCATGGTTCGATAAATAAATAATTGAGTCTTACACATAACCTGTGTTCTTCAAAGGTTGTTACATTCATCCGATACCCTTGGAAAGGACTGCGGTGGTTTCAAATCTTTCTTTAACAGAGAAGGAAAAAAAACTATGGCATAAGGCTTGGGGTATTAAAAGGGATTCCTACCCTTATCGATTCTGAGATTTGCGTAAAACATTTTGGGTTCAACACTAGGTTATCTCTATAGTTAGGGTTGGCTCAAAAGTACCTCAGTTATTTGATTTAGGATGCATTAACCACTTATTTACATATTCTGAATTTCAAGTAACGTTTACACAGGGTCTTCATCTATCTGTATCAGGTATTTTACATAGTTTATATGTTGGAAAGTTAGTATTGTTGAATTTCCTTTATGAGAAATAGATTTTCAGCTTGGTGTCATGCTAATGATGGGACCCCGTTGATGCGAGGTACCCATCAGGAATACCTGGACCAATTCCCTTGACTCGAGACATTTACTCAAACAGAAACACAACAAGAACAGGTTTCCAAATTCCAACCCCGATTTAAGTATTAATTTGAATTTTTTCGTTTCCTGCATTTATGGTTCTGTTGTAGCTTCTTGTTTATTTTTATTTTCGTATTTTTTACTAATGATTTTAATGGTGAATCTCTCTTACAGAGGTGTCAACTCCACGAGACTCTGGGGACGGTCCCTATCGTCTGCGCGAAAGGTATTCTAGTTCCAAGTACATTGTTCCTCAGACTTAGCCTTTAGAGTTCACTGATACTGAGGACCAAGGCTATATACCATCTTTATTACTTATAAAGAAATCTCATCAAAATTTTCTGTATTGGTTGGTTAGGGATACGCCCTACTTTATGTTAATACTTTGGATATTAGAAAGGAACACAAACCTTGCATCTGGTTGTAGTGGTAATTATAACTTGGAAGGGGCTTACTCCTTGACCATTCCTTCTCCTGTTTCTAGGCGAAGTCGAGAAAAATACTAGATTGGTGAAATTCAATACCACCTATGTTATGTTATAATTTTCTTTACAAAAATCTGGACAACCATTCTTTGTGTAACCTAGTCATCATATATTGAGTTGATTCAACTGTGGATATTTATGAAGAGTAAATGAGTTCTGCACTTTTAATTTTTTTGAGTTTATCATAACTCCCTCCATTTCCAAAACTGGTTTTGTATTTCAGAGCTTAAATCGTTTCCTGGTTATTCTATTTATTTTTCCAGGATTCTTCTTATTATTAGTTATACAGACATTCACAGTAATTTAATTTTTATTTACCATGCATGGAAGTATAGTGATGCAGGAACATCGCTAGCAACAAGCGAGCATGGGGACAAGTGCCATTTCATTTTTGGCACATGTTGAAAATATTTGAATTATTTTGAAAGTTTGGATGCGCATGCATTAATGTAATATTTAAGAGAGTGCATACTTCCATATTGTAAACATATATTGAGCGATCCAATCTCATCTGTAAGGTGTAAAGGCATTTATAGGCAGTTAATGTAAGTAGGTAGAATTAAATTCTAGATTATACAGTTTAGAGCATAGGAGGGAAAACCGACTATAGACACCCTCATCTTGTATCATTAGCAACATTAACATTATCAATTGAGAAGAGAGCATAGAGGAGAAGAAGCAGAGAGTTGTGTAGAAGAGCACATGCACAGAAGTTCTGAGATTAATATATGAAGCTTTGATTCAGAATCATGGTGTTCTAATACTTTTTGTGTATGCTTGTTGAATGTTATGCTCATGGTTGTTTTACTCTTTCTGTTGTACATTTTCTTTTATGCTATGTATGTATGATTTCATGTTAAGTATTTGAAATATAAGAGAGTAAGGAAATGGGTTTCAATTGTTTCTCTATCTGAGCAAGAGTTCCTGCAAGGAGTGCAGTGGAGCGTCCGCAAGGAGTGCGTTGACAGGTTCAAAGTTCATCTCTGGAAGCTCAGGAGGGATACCGTTGTTCTCATTTCCCACGGAAGTGAAAGTCAGTCACAGAAGCCATGCAAGGTGTGCGCAGGCTGGTAGAAATTTTAGAACTTATCAACCAAAGAGAGAAGAGTTGAAGGACTATTTTTACAAGGGGAGTGCACAGGGTCGAAGAAATTAGATACTTAGAAGTATTTGAAGGGTTGCCGCAAGGAGTGCGTGCAACAATCATTTTTTTTGAATACTCGAAGTTGTCAAAGAAGCTCAGGAGAGTTAGTTCGTGTAAACTGTTCAAAGGAAGGTATAAATTTGACCTGTTTGAAGGGAGACGAAGCGAATTTGTTTCGCAGAGATCAAGTTCTGGTGAAAGAACATTTTTTCATTTCATAGAAATTCTCGAGAGAAGGATCGGGTGGTCAAAATTCTCTGTGGAGAATTTGTGAAGTCCCGAGAGCTGTTAGATCTTGCAGAGGAGCAAGGGGAGTTATGGAAATTGTTTTCTAAAGTATAAGCTCAGGAGAGACATGGCCATATATCCAATCCAATGAGGGTCGTTGGATTACTCATGAACTTTCATTTCGGAGTTCAGAGGTTTGAGGGGGTAGAATAATTCACGTCCAAAGATAGAGGACAATAGAGTGGACAGGTGGCGTACTTGTCAACAAGCAAAGTCAAATTCATTGACCATTTCGAGAGTTCATGGGTTGGAGAACTGAAAGCTTAGCATCAGGATTCACGAAATCGCAAAGTTTGAAATCTCGAAAAGGTGGAAAGTTCCATTGTGGGGCCATCACTGGGAAACATGTTGAAATTTGGCATTTCAACATTTCGGGGAATAGGAGGTCGAGATATTTGTTCCAGGATTCCCTAAATTATGAAATGCGATATAAGTGTGGAGGATAACGAGGCCTACATTTCGGAAAATGGGAAATTCGGGTTTCGTAAGTCGAAGAGTAGAGACACTCGGTAACAGGAGTCGCAAAGTCTCGATATCCGAAGTTCTGAAATAGTGAAGGACATGATCACATAGCGGATCAAAGAATTTGAATTGGTGCTTAGCATTTTTGCACGCGGGATCAATTCATAAGGACCTGTGGTGACACCATCGTAGGTGTGTTTGATTTCCCAAAAAGGAATCAAAGGGTCAGTTAGACTCAAAGGGAAGAAAAAGAACGATCCTGCGTGGACCTTAACGCGAGGGCTGGGGGTCCGTACCATTCTGGTATCAGAGCCTAGGAAAATTTTGTTTTCTTTTCGTAGCAGGGAAAAGAGGAATTTTACAGTCATGCCACTGAGAAGAACAGACATACAAACACATGATCCACCAGAGGAAAGGGAAATGCCAAGAATAAGAGGCAGGCAATTACCTGAGCTGCTAGGGGCAAGAGAGATGCATGAAATGCATGCTAGGTTGGATGCCATGGAATTAGCATAGAGGCGCACAGTCGGTGCTGGAGATATCAGTGATTCCGAAAGTGAAAATGAAGTTGGACATAGATTGGAAGAAGTTGCAGCAGAGGATGCAACAAATGAATGCCTACTCAGGGTTGTTACAAGGATGGGTGCTAGGGAAAAAATGGACATTCCAGCATATGAGGGAAACCTGGATGTTGAAGAGCTTCTAGACTGGATTAGAACTCTGGACACGTATTTTGACTATGAAGATGTCGAGGAAGACAAAAAGGTCAAACATGTTGTCACAAGAATTAAAGGACATGCAACATTGTGGTGGGATGAACTACAAGCTGACAGACGTTGCAAAGGCAAGCAGAAAATCAAGAGTTGGGATAGAATGATTGCGAAGATGAAAGAAAAATTCATACCCAAGGATTACCAAATTACTATGTTTCGGAGGATGCAGAATTTGAGACAGAATCTGATGTCAGTGAAGGAGTACACTGAAGAGTTCTACAAGCTAAACATTAGGGCAGGTCGTCACGAAAGTGATGATGAAAAGGTTTCCAGGTATATGAATGGTCTGAGATATGACATTCAGGATGAGATGAGCATGATGACCATCCAAACAGTGGAAGATGCTTATCAAATGGCTCTGAAGTCTGAATATAAGCTGAGACGAAAGAAAATCCAAAGAGGCCGAGGCAGAAGTCATCCCAGAGGCAAAACAGTTGTCCAAGATAGGAATCAAAAGCCTAAGGAAGAGTGGAAGAAACCTCAAACTCAAACTGAGAGAGGTGGAAGCTCACAGAGAGGGCAGTATGAAGAACAGAGAGGAAAGTATGCTGATGAAAACACTTTTCCTCACACTAGACGAAGAGGAAGGGGCAAAGGTGGAATAGTAAAATGCTTCACGTGTGGAAAGAATGGACATAAATCTTATGAATGTCCAAAAAAGAAGAAAGAAGGTGGTGAAACTCACATTGTCGAAGCACAGAGATGGAATGTTGAGGCAGAAGATGCTGAAGGTGGAAGATCACTGGTGATGAGGAAGGTTCTCTTAATGCCAGAAAAGGAGGCAGAGAATCCAGTGCAAAGGAACAGTATTTTTCGGACTGCTTGCAAGACCAAAGACAGGGTATGCAAGGTCATCGTGGAAGGTGGTAGCACAGACAATATCGTTTCTACAAAGATGGTAGAAAATATGGAGCTAGAGACTATTGAACATCCAAGTCCATACAGAGTTTCATGGCTACAAAAAGGACATCAGGAAAATGTCACTAAACAATGTTTAGTTGAATTTAATATAGGAGGATATAACGATAAGATATTGTGTGTTTTCATTCCCATGGATTTTTTTCATCTATTGCTTGGTAGACTGTGGCAATATGATAGGAATGTGATTCATGATGAGAGAAAGAACACATACACCCTAGAGAAGAATGGGAGAACTCACATGTTGTTGTCGATTGAGGGCAAAGAGGTGAAACCAGAAGTAAGCAACACTGTACTTCTCATGAGTGGGAAGGAACTTCTTAAGGAGGTTAAGAAGAAGGAAGATCCACAATTCATTGTGGTCAGGAAACCTAGAATTGTTTTGACCAACAAAAGAGTGGATTATCTACCAGAGGAAATCCAAAAGCTACTGGAAGAATTTGCTGATATAGTAGTGGACGAACTACCTCGTTCGTTGCCACCGATCCGAAGTATAAGTCATCACATTGATATTATACCTGGAGCTAGTTTACCAAACAAAGAAGCATACAGATTGACACCGCAAGAGAATGAAGAGATCAAAAGACATGTCCATGAATTAATGGACAAAGGGTTGGTTAGAGAAAGCTTGAGTCCATGTGTTGTTCCGACAGTACTCAGTCCAAAGAAAGATGGAGGTTGGAGAATGTGTACAGAATCAAGAGCAATTAACAAGATTACCATCAGGTATAGATTCCCATTGCCAAGGATGGATGATTTGATGGATTGTTTGAGTGGGGATAAAAAAATTTCTAAGATTGATTTGAAAAGTGGTTATCATCAAATTCGTATGAGAGAAGGTGATGAATGGAAGGTAGCCTTCAAGACTAACGAAGGGTTGTATGAATGGATTGTTATGTCATTTGGCTTAACAAACGTGCTAAGTACCTTCATGAGATTGATGAATGAAGTCCTGAAGGATTTCATCGGAAAATTTTCCATTGTGTATCTTGATGACATACGGATTTTCAGTAAAACAGAGGAAGAGCATCTAAAAAATTTGGCTACAGTGATGTAGAGGCTACATCAAGAGAAGTTGATGATAAATATGAAGAAATCCTCATTCATGAAGACATAGCTCATTTATTTGGGTTTTTTTATTTCTGAAGATAAGTTGAAGATGGATCAAGATAAAGTGGAGGTGATTAAGAATTAGCCATCGCCAAAAAGTATCTTTGGAGTTTGAAGGTTTCATGGATTGGCTAGTTTCTATCGGAAATTCATTAGGAATTTCAGTGGAATTAGTGTGCCAATTATGGACACAGTGAAGAAAAGACATAAATATTTTCATTGGACAGAAGAAGCAGAGAAAAGATTCAATTTGTTAAAAAGGAAGATTACTGAACAACCAATTCTGGTGTTGCCAGATTTCAGTAAACGTTTTAGGTCAGGTGTCACGCTAGTGGTTTTGCAATTGGAGCGGTTTTGAGTCAAGATGACAGGCCAGTCGCATACTTCAGTGAGAAACTAAATGAGGTGAAGGTTAAGTACTCCATGTATGACAAAGAGTTTTATGCGGTCATACAAGCACTGAAAAAGTGGAGACACTACTTGATCCCTAAAGAGTTTGTTTTGTATAGTGATAATCATGCCTTACAATTTGTAACTTAGTAGGACAAATTGAACCAGAAGCATGCAAAATGGGTTGAGAACATGCAAAATTTTACTTTTGTAATTAAACATATTTCTGGAACTGCTAACAAAGTTGTTGATGCTTTGAGCAGGAAATGTTTGCTGATGCAGGAATTTAGAGTCAAAACATTGGGTTTTGATAACCTCAAGGACATGTATAGAAATGATCCAGATTTCAAAGAGGCGTATGAGGCATCTGAGAATCCAGTTCTCAGGGATAGAAGTCAATGGGCTAAATATATGATCTAGGATGGATTATTATTCAGAGGAAATCAACTGTGTATTCCAAAATGCTCCATGAGGGAGAATCTGTTGTAGGAGAAATACAGTGGAGGATTGGCCGGACATTTCGTTCATGATAAAACATTCTCGAAGTTGAATGGCTCGTATTTTTGGCCAAGAATGAGAGCAGATGTCAAAAGATTTGTGGACAGATGCAGAATTTGTCAGCACACAAAGGAACAGAAACAGAACACAGGATTATCAGTCGTTACCCATACCAGAGAGGTTGTGGGATGAAGTAAGCATGGATTTTGTGTTGGGATTGCTAAGAACACAAAGAGGGTGTGATTCAATATTTGTGGTTGTGGACAGATTTTCGAAAATGGCACACTTTATACCATGTCAGAAAACCAGTGACGCGACTCATATCGCGAACATGTTTTTCAAAGAAGTTGTCATACTTCACGGCTTACCAAGGAGTATAGTTTCATATCAAGATACCAAATTCGTGGGACATTTCTGGAGGACTTTATGGAAAAAGTTGGGGGCAAGTTTGTCTTTTAGCTCAGCTTATCATCCTTAGACAGATGGGCAGACATAAGTTGTAAACAGAAGCTTGGGAGATTTACTAAGGAGCCTAGTGACTGAACATCACAGTCAGTGGGATTACATTCTGCCATAGACGGAATTTGCTTATAATGACTCGATCAATAGAAGCACGAGGAAGAGTCCATTTCAAGTTGTTTATGGAATGCAACCCAGAGGAGTTTCTAAATTGAGAGATTCAAAACCGAATGAAACTAGGAGTGCTAGTGCAAAATATTTTGCAGAGGCAATGAAAGAACTTCACAGCCAAGTGAAGGAGCAATTTCACAACTCGAACCAAGAGTATAAGCGCAGAGCAGATCAACACAGGAAACAAATTTAGTTTGAAGTTGGTGATTTGATTCTTGCACATATGAGGAAGGAGAGGTTCCCAAGGGGAACATATCACAAACTGAAAATGAAGAAAATTGGACCATGCAGGGTCATAAGCAAATTTGGGGCAAATGCATATGAGATTGAATTACCCGATGGGATCGGAATTTCACCGATATTCAACATATCATACTTGTACCATTACAAAGCTGGAGAAGTAGGAGAAGACAGTGAACAGACAGAGGTTCAGTGAGCTAAACAAATACCTGAAGCTGAAAATCCACAGATGGAGAGAATACTTGACAAGAGAGTCAACAAAAGGACCAGGAGAAAAGAATATTTCGAATACCTAGCCAAATGGAAGGGACATCCAGTTGAAGATGCCAGCTAGGAGAATGAAACAAAAATTCAGAATCACGGACAGATAGTGCAAGATCTCATGAATAGGAATTAGCGAGGGAGTATGATGCAGGAGCATCGCCAATAACAAGCGAGCGTGGGGACAAGTGCCATTTCATTTTTGGCACATGTTGAGAATATTTGAATTGTTTTGAAAGTTTGGATGTGCGGGCATTAATGTAATAGTTAAGATAGTGCATACTTCCATATTGTAAACAAATCTTGAGCGATCCGCTCTCATATGTAAGGTGTAAATGCATTTATAGGTAGTTAATGTAAGTAGGTAGAATTAAATTCTAGATTAGACAGTTTAGAGCGTAGGAGGGAAAACTGACTATAGACACCCTCATCTTGTATCATTAGAAACATTAACATTATCAATTGAGAAGAGAGCATAGAGGAGAAGAAGCAGAGAGTTGTGTAGAAGAGAACATGTACAGAAGTTCTGAGATTAATATATGAATCTTTGATTCAGACTCGTGGTGTTCTAATACTTTCTATGTATGCTTGTTGAATGTTATGCTCATGGTTGTTTTACTCTTTCTGTTGTACATTTGCTTTTATGCTATGTATGTATGATTTCATGTTAAGTATTTGAAATATGAGAGAGTAAGGAAATGAGTTTCAATTGTTTCTCTATCTGAGCAAGAGTTCCTACAAGGAGTGCAGTGGAGCGTCCGCAAGGAGTGCGTTGACAGGTTCAGAGTTCATCTCTAAAATCTCAGGAGGGATATCATTGTTCTCATTTCCCGTGGAAGTGCAAGTCAGGAATAGAATCCGTGCAAGGTGTGCACGGGCTGGTAGAAATTTCAGAACTTATCAACCAAAGAGAGAAGAGTTGAAGGACTATTGTTTCAATGGGAGTGCATAGGGTCGAAGAAATCAGATACTTAGAAGTATTTGAAGGGTTGCCGCAAGGAGTGCATGCATGAGTCTTTTTTTTTTAAGACTTGAAGTTGTGAAAGAAGCTCAGGAGAGTTAGTGCTTGTAAACTGTTCAATGGAAGGTAGAAATTAGACCTGTTTGAAGGGAGACAGAGTGAATTTGTTTCATAGAGATCAAGTTCTGGCAAAAGAACGTTTTTTCATTTCATAGAAATTCTCGAGAGAAGAACCGGGTGGTCGAAATTCTCTATGGAGAATTTGCGAAGTCCCGAGAGCTGTTAGATCTTACAGAGGAGAAAGAGGAGTTATGGCAATTGTTTTCTAAAGTATAAGCTCAGGAGAGATAGGGCCATAGATCCAAGCCAACGAGGGTCGTTGGATTACTCGTGAAATTTCATTTCGGAGTTCAGAGGTTTGAGGGGGTAGAAGAATTCGCGTCCAAAGATAGAGGACAACAGAGTGGACAGGTGGCGTACTTGTCAACAAGTGAAGTCAAATTTGTTGACCATTTCGAGAGTTCGTGGGTTGGAGAACTGAAATATTAGCATCAGGATTCGCAAAATTGCGAAGTTCGAAATATCGAAAAGGTGGAAAGTTCCATTGTGAGGACAACACTGGGAAACGTGTCAAAATTCAACATTTTGGAATTTCGGGGAATAGGAGGTCAATATATTTGTTCTGGGATTCCCGAAATTACGAAATGTGATATAAGTGTGGAGGATAACGAGGCCTACATTTCGGAAAATCGACAATTTGGGATTCGGAAGTCGAAGAGTCGAGACACTCGGTAACAGGAGGCGCGAAGTCACGATATCCAAAGTTCTAAAATAGTGAAGGATGTGATCACATAGTGGATCAGAGAACTTGAATTGGTGCTTAGCGTTTGTGCACGCGGGTTCAATTCATAAGGACCTGTGGTGACACCATCGTAGGTGTGTTTGATTTCCTGAAAAGGAATCAAAGGGTCAGTTAGACTCAAAGGGCAGAAAAAGAACAATCCTGCGCAGACCTTAACCCGAGGGTTGGGAGTCTGCACCATATAGTAGTATTATAATTTTTTTCATAGCCTAGTACAATAGTATATATATAACATAAGGACTTGATTACTACTAGGAGTATGTTGTTGTACTCAAGACTCCCCAGTTTCGATTCATCATTATTATGTGTTTTATAACTATATAGATGCAAAATTTATTCAAGGTATAACGTTAACATTGGTAGTTATTTAGCCTATGTCTATTTCCATCTATTCATAATTCAACTTGTTAATTAATTGTGTAAATATTTTCGTGAAATGCCTAAACTAGTAGGATCTCATCCCGAATTGGAGTTTTGGTCTGTACGGGTTGGAAATGATAAGGCATTTTGAATTTGCAAGTATAGGTACAAAATTGTACAATCGTGGCTATCAAATTCTATATCGCCCACTGTCACGAACACCGAGTGGGTTGTTCGCATGTATATTCATAGAAAAAAAAATTATAACTTACTTCATGCAGTATGTATTTCTACAATTGGGTCCCTTTATTTTTTGTGCGCAAAGGTTAAGAGATCGAACAACATGTAATTAGGTTATGTCTAATTATCTTCGAATCCTCATTCTCATGGAGTATTATGCTTCTGTATTGTCTTATAACAGAGTAGCGGACTTATCTAATTTCATTTGGTTCTATAACAGGGTTTAAGGAGAGTTTCAGACTCTTCGATTTAATAATTTTCTTTATACAAGAGGTAGATGGTTACCTATTGGCATCATTTGTTTGTTCAAGTGCTATGACCACAAATCTCTGTATAAGTGGGCTTTCTATTGCAACCATTAGATCTTCATTTAATAAAACCTATACACAGTACTAACTGCAACCATATCGATGTATATCGTATATAAATACATATATAAGTCTATATGTAATATGAGGAAAGACTTTCTCAACTTTAATTATTCATATATGGGTCTGTCTAATATTTCAACTACAGAAATACGCAAACATTTGCAGACAAATCTATTCCTTCAAGTTCATTTACACCTAGATGGATTATGCCTAGAATTTTAGTTTCGGGAGGAACTGTTCCAGAATTGGTCTTTGATTATAAACTTCATACAACGAACATATATCATCCATGGAAATTATTTCAAATTAGCACGAATAGATGCGTGATATCAGATATACAAAAATCATTCGAAAACAAAGAAGGAGAAGATTTAACATATCTAAACCAATTCACAGGAAGACAAAGGGAACAACCATGTTCCTCCCAACCATAGAACAGGGTAGCCAAATTACTTGCCCAGTTCACCCCCTAGCCTAACCATGAGTCCATGAGGGCGAACTTGGAAACTCCTCCTCAACAATGTCCTTCAACTATAGCAGATTCCTCTTGCCTCACACTCAATCTGTAGTGTTCATAACAACAAGAAAATCGATAGTCTTTTTCCCTAGCATACTTGGCAGCGTCCTGCCTCCTCACATATGCTATTTATCAAAAAAAATAAAAAAATCATAGGTCTTTTTCCCTCCCTTGGGAATTTTCACAACTTTCTAAATCCCTGATTTTTAGGGGCTGCCAATGGCCAAATATCTGATTTGTCACTTGTAATAATCATCCCAGAGGTAGTTCCAACATGTTCCCCACTCATGGAGTCATGGTCAGCTGATTTTAACATGGTTGTTCCATTTGTCCTCCTGCAATCAATATAACATATTCTTCTTTCATACAAGTGTCATAGTCAAATAGTTAGTAGGGTCAAATCAGATCTCTGCCCAATAGTCATAATAATTAATTACAATTATCAAATTTGAAATTCGGAATTTCCATAAATGGAAAAAAAATTCCAAATTCGAATTTACTAAAAATGGAATAATTTTCCAACAAATTTAAATTTCAAAAATACTTTATTTTTTGGGATGTCACATACTTTCCCCCTTCAATAAAACATTGTACTCAGTGTTCGTTCCTTTCTTGGAAAAGGACTGGATGAGATTTTCGGGAACTGGTGGTCATCTTGTCGACCATCTATGGCTGCATTTATCTGATGTAGACTTCTGCCCACGTCTCCCACTATCAAGGCTTCCTACAAATTGTGAACAAAAATTATGTTTGCTGCAATTAAACATGGACAGTTCCTCCTTAGATGAGGCTCTCCACACTCCCAACACTTTATGGATCACGTGAGTTGTCCCCAAACTTCTTCATTCCCAGGTTTATCGATTTACCGCTACCTTGCATATTCAGATGATTGGAGTGAAAATACTTCCTTGGGAAACTTTTTGTTGCATTTCAGTAAGGAGTTGGCTGGTATCCCTTCTTTCACAGGTTCATTTGATCTTGCTTCTTATCCTTCCAGGTCTTGGGAAACTCTACCCGCTATTTATACTGGTCATAGCACATTCGCGCTTTCCTGAATACCTCACTCAAGGATTTGGGGCTGTCAAACTCAATTCTGTCCTGGTAGGCCTGTGGTAAACAACTTAAGAATCACTGGATTTTTACCTTATCCTCCCGGATGTACGGTACGAACCTTAGTAGTTCCATAAATTTATTTATAAGGTCCTCCATCGTCATCTGTCTGAGTCGTAACTCATAAAATTCTTTCGTCTCCCTTTCATAATAGCTTTCAGAAAGGTATTGTTTCTTGAAATATTTCTTAAAGTCAGACCATTCCAACTGTTTCTCCTTTAGGCCCTTGGCCAGTTTCAGGTCTTGCCACCAAATGTTGGCCTTCCCCTTCAGATTGTAGATGGACATTTTGACCTTCATGTTGTTGGAATAGTTGTAGCTCTGGAAGTATTTTTTGATGTCCAACAACCATGCCTCAACTTCTTCTCCTGTCCTGGATTCTCCATCAAATGTAGCTGGTTTAATCTTTTTAAATTCTCCTTCAAGGTGGTCTGTTTGTTTTCTTTTTCTGTCTGGTATAGTTTTGTCTTCAGCTGAAGGTGTCCCTTCAGACAAACTGTCTCCTTTTTTTGTTTCCGCACCAAAATTCTTCGAGGCCCTTTTCCTGACCTCCTCATCATGGTTATCATCTTTTGGGATTTTCTTGGTTACTATACTACGTAGGAGGACTTCATTTAACTCTTGTTGTTCCTGCTGTGCCTTCTTCAATTTTTCATTGTCGGCCTTGAAAACCTATAGTTCAACAATAGGATTCCCCATTGTTTCCAACACCTCCGTTGGTGAGCTTCCATCACCGTTCTGTCTTTGATCTCCCGGAGGTCCTTGCTACAGATTCCCTTCCATCCTAATTTATGCACCTTCTTGAGTTGCCATAATCAACACAAAACAAAAAGGATTTATGTTTGTAACCACAAGATTTATTAGTTTTTTCATAAATCGGAATATATACTAAGAAATTAATGTGGCCCTGTTCAGGCCCAGTGTTGTAACTTTTTCTCTGATACCATATGTAATGTACCTCAAATTCACCAAAAAAACAATTCTATGACATAATTCAATTTAGAATTTAAGAGAAGGTAATATTCATTTATGTCCATAATGACATTATTACACCAGTCTAGTTTACTTCGAACAGAAAAGCTTATGTGAATAAATTCTTTCCATAATTCTATCACTTCCCTTAACTCTCCAATTACTCCAACATACTTATATGTATATGGGAAATATCTAAACTTAGTTCAAAGGAACCTTTGAGGTTCAAAGAGATAAAGATCAGGAGGAATAACACTTCGGACAGTGTTATTGAGACCCATAAAATCATTCCGTAGAAGAAGCGAAGACCGAGTCTTCGAAGACTTACAAAATCGTCTAAGCCTAAAGCGAGTAAAATCTCAGGAGGAATAACGTCGTGGAGCATTAGATCGTGGTGGAAAATCCCGCGGACTGTCCGATTTGAGGTAGGAGCGCAAGATTTAACACTGCATAGATCTAGGAGGGGAGATCTCAAAGATTTGAATGGACAGTGGAGAGTCCTCGAGGAGAAACACCGAATCCCCGCAAGTCATTGGATAAGGTGGAGCTATGAGGAGGTTAGCGGTGAGGGCTTCTTGATGTCGAAAGATCAAGAGGAATAGTGACCGTCGATCACAGGAAGATCTGGACCGTTGGTCCATTTTGCGATTTCAGGTATCGCAAGTTGGAAGGATAGAGATCCTTGTCTCTCAAAACCCCGAATCGTGACATCGTGAAATCGCGATTCGACCTGAACCATTGATCACAGGAAGATCTGGACCGTTGGTCCATTTCACAATTTCAGGTATCACAAGTTGGAAAGACATAGGTCCTTGTCTCCCAAAACCTCGAATGGAGAAATCGTGAAATAGCGAGGTCGGACATGGACCGTAGATCCTAGGGATTATTGTGAGTCACTGTTCGAATGCCAAGACATTTCGGCATTTCAGAAACCAAGGATTCCAAGGAGTAGAGACATCCCTTGTGCCCTGATTTTGTGAAATGTGAAAACCCAAAAGAATAAGCACTAGGAAATTTTGGCCTTTTAGCAACTGGGGATTCGAAGGACAAAGGGACGGGACACTTGACTTGTGAAGTCTTGGTCCACGATATTTCGACATTTTGGCAATCGGGGATTCGAAGGAGGAGAGGTTGGAGTTGCATCGCAACTTCATGAACCTCAAAATCGCGACGCGCTCAGAGGAGTTAGCCCCAGGTCATAGGGTGTGGTCGCATGGACGGAGGCTGAAGGGAGAGCCAAAACCCGTTAAGCCCTTTTCATCATTTCGGGACCCGGGAGTTCGAAGGACCTAGATTTTCTCAAATGGAATTCAACCATCATTATGGATAGTTATTTTGACTTGATTCCTTCCTTGGATATTATTTAGATTTTGCATACTCCTTATCTTTGAATTCCATAACTTTTACTAAGGTTTAGTTAGAATGTTGTTCTCTATTGTATTTCCGTATTTGTTGTCTATACAATCTGAACTTTTATGCATTGCATGGAATTTATGTATTTCCAAAGGCTCACATCTTTTGAATCACATCTCAACAAGAAAAATAAAGGGGCTCTAGAATATTAAACAGTTGTACAGGTATCAAGCAATATACAAATATATGCATATAATCATATTAAATGTGTATCCTGGTCATGTATCGATACTTTAGTAATTTTATTACTTTGTATAGATCATTACAGAAATATACGAATACTCAGTCATTGTCGTTCCTGTTTATACATCGACATTTCTTAGATCATTATCATCATCTAAGGGAATCTATATAGAGAAATAAAAAATAGAAGGGAGTCTGAGATTGTCAAAGTAATCAGTTCTGCACAATTAATTATGCTTTTAATTGCAAGGTTGATATTTTGGCATTCGGGACTTGCTTGTTACATATGCGCGGAGTTCCTTTGCTCTACTAAACCCTGAAATCCCGAACCCCAAAACCCTGAATTACTGGGCCCACAGTCTTTTCTCATTTTGCAATTCGACATTTCTTATTTCATTTTGTTTGTGCATCAGGTGTTCATAAACCCTGAAATCTCGAACCCCAAAACCCCAAAGTGTTCTTTTGTTTTCTGTGTTCGGCGTCTGTAATCACCAAAACCCGATTGACCTCTTCTTTTCACACAATTTTTTTCTCTATGGTTTATGCCATTAAACAATAGTCTAATTATGAAATTTCGAATACTTAAAGGTGTATGACCTCATGGCAAGAAAAACTCTTAGAAAGAATCGCGTTAAAATCTGCTTAATTAGTTTAATACTTTCATATACAATAATTTTTGTACTTTTCATGCCCTGTACACAGTGATTTGTAATATGATTTGATATTTCTATTCTACCTCTATCCTGGATGAAAATCCTCCATCGTTTCTACCAGTCCATTCATTACAGTATTAGAGTTGTTCCTATAACAAATAATTCCTACTATGTTCCTACAGTTTTTCCTATTACAGAAATGGATTATGACACGATAAATTTCCCCCATAGTAGTACTTCAATACAGTATGAACATATACATATCACCGGTATAAATGATTATTTAAAACAGAGAAGGAGTAGATCAACATATCTAAACCAATTTACAGGAAGGCAAAGGGAACAACCACGTTCCTCCCAACCGTAGAATAGGTAGCCAAAATTTCTTGCTCAATTCACCCCCTAGCCTGACCATGAATCCATGAGGGAAAATTTGGAAGACACCTGCACAACAATGTCCACAATTCCAACAGTTATCCCCTTGCCTCACACTTACTCAGCAGTGCTCATAACAGCAAGGAAATTCCATAGTCTCTTTTCTTCGCATACTTGGTAGCGTCCTGCCTCCTCACATATGCCATTTATCAATTTTGCCCAGGTCTTTTTTCCCTCCCTTGGGAATTTTTGCAGCTTTATAAATCTCTAATTTTCAAGGGTTGCCAATGGAAAAATCATTGATTTTCTACTTGTAACAATGAGCCTAGAGGTAGTTCCAACATCTTCCCCACTAATGGAGTCATGGTCAGCTAAATTTAACATGCATGTTCCATTTGTCCTCCTGCAATCAATATAAAATATTATGTTTTCATACAAGTGTCATAGTCAAATAGTTAGTTGGGTCAAATCAGGTCTCTACCCAAAAGTCATAATAATTAATTACAATTACCAAATTCGACATTTGGAATTGCTATAAATGGAAAAAAAATTCCAAATTCGAATTTACTAAAAACAGAATAAATTTCCAGCAAATTTTAAATTTCAAAAATATTTTATTTTTGGGGATGTCACAGAAGGAAAAGGGGGATGAAAGGTTGCAAGACAGGATAATATTGAGGGCTTGTGTCCTTGAATAATAATTTATTATTATTCCAAAGTGGTGTGAAAGTTATAATTTTTATCCTAAGTTCCTGGAAAAAGGGAATGCATACTCAATGGAGTGCATGCAGCTTCATGGGCGACATGTGTCGGCCCAAGCACATGCAATTTAACCCAACAATTGAGTTGTGATGGGGGTTCATCCTCCATTCTTCCGTCGGTTGTATGAACCTTGTTTCCTCTGCGTCTAATCACTACATACCTCACGTAGCTCTGAAACCCAAAACCATGAGGCCAACCCGTGATATTTTCCCTGAGAAGCCGAAACATCCTTAGTCTGTATAGTTTTACCTCTGCGTTGGACCTCTGCATAACCATGCACATATGAGAAACTAGTCAAGAGGGAAAGGTCGACCTGTGTGTCCTATGAACTTGGGTTTATCCACGCAAATCCGAGTTCGTGCTTAACTGTCTGGGTTGTTGTCGTTTGTGAAACATGAGCATATCGTAATTGTCTATGTCGTGTGTGTTATAACTGTGGGATCTTGTGGCCACACGATCCCTTGGCTGAGTGTGATTGGCTACCATCATCCGTTCCTTGTTGAGTCTTACTGTTGTTCTCCTTTTGTTGGAACTAAGCTAAAGAAGTAGGTTTTCAGTCCTGTGGGTGACTCTCTCCAGGTGTGAGAGTGCACAGAGGAAGTGAGAACTCCTGGAAGGGGTCCTTTACCTTCCATAGATATCAGAGAATTCTGGTCTAGCCTATTTTTGAAGCCCAAGGAAATGAAGGTTTAGCAGCCGAAGGATTTTCCTGGTGACAATGAAGGTGTATACTCCTGGGGTGGGACATGCATGTGGGGAATGACAGTCTATGAGCATTGGGCATAAGTGGCTCCTGGGAGAGAATCCTTACTCATAACTTGTGTGTCTTTCGTTGACCTTTCCCGGTGGAGCTTAGTCCCATATCGGGGGTGATCTAATGATGAAAGTGATGAGCAGCGCGGTCTAAGGTTGGGAGGCTCGTGGAAGGTCTACACGCAGTTGGTGGTGTCACGCCAGTTTAAAAGATAAGTATTAATTATGTACTTAATTTATATGTGATGCATGTTAATTTCGTCGCAAGTTTGAATTGTTGTTAATTTTGTTTAAGTCTGTATGACAGTAGTAAATCCATGTTCAATATGTTAATTTGATTTAATGCATATTCTTTGTAAATATATGTATATATATTTTACATAGTAACGTTTCCCGACAGTAAGGGTTGATGGTCGGGGACATTACAATATGGTATCAGAGCCATGTTTTCAACGTTGAGCCTGGATGGGCCGGATAAGTGGTCTTTGGACCCATGGTTTCAAGTGGAAATGGTGTCAGGTGGAACTAATTTGGAACCTTAGAATGTTTCTAAGTGCCAAGTGGTTACTTGGTCGTGTTACGAAGCTCAAGAGGAGTAGCGGTAGAATTAAACCGCAGTTGACGTCGTATTTAACCACAAAGAGAGAGAACTCAACACTTGGGGTGTTGGAGCCATGGGATATGTTAGGGAAAAGGGAGAGTCCTTTATGACCGTTAGATTTGGAGACGGTGCAGGAAAGTTATCTTGGAAGCCTTTTGGAGTTTGGAAATCGGGAGAAGTGGAATGTGCTGAAGCACAAACTTCCAAAGGATATCTACACCGTAGATCATAGGAAAAGAGCATGACCATTAGGTCTGTGTCTAGGAAGGCAAAGGAATGTCACTTCGAAGGATTTCAAGTGTGGAGTGTGACAAACTTGTGAATTTTTGAAGTAGATCGCAATTGTCCGTTGCGAAGGACACGCGTCAAGAGATCATGTACTTCAGGTGGAAGTACATCTTGAGGAGGCAAGTGCTGTGAGTTTGAAAATCAAGAAGCCCAAAATGCCGAAATAACTCATATCCATTGATTGTGAAGGAGGACACACGTCGATAGATCATGAACTTCGGGAGAAAGTGCTCAGGGAAAAAGTGAGCGTAGAGGAGATGAAACTCTCGAAGCTCGAAGAGATGAAGTGGTGAGTCATGATGACATCACCTGGATGTGACGTGGACACATGGGATGTGTTAGCACTCTGTAATTTTCCCAAGGCTATGGAGGTAGTCACAGAGGCAACATCAAAACCTCTTCGAGTCAGGGATCTAGCCCTCTGAGACTTAGAGAGGGATCTCTCTATATGATTTAGCTTGGTTTGGAATAGGATATTAGTCTAGTTATGAGGGGTCAGGGTTTTTGGTTTTTAAATGGTTGGTTTGGGACAACAAGGAGGGCCATTGGGCGAATGGGGTCTGTGCTTACATATATGATTAACTCTCAAATCTAGGCAAATCTCCTACACAGGGCAAGGTAGTGGAAATGTTGGATTGAAATAAGTTTTAATGGTGTGAAATGAGGAAGAAATAGGGGAGGAAAAAATTCAGGCAAAGGAGCAGTTAAGAATTCCTAAACTGAACTTTTAGAAGAGAAACATAAAGATTATCAAGAACCAGAAGCAGAGTATTTTCTCCAATAAATTCTTCTCTATTACTATCCTTTGACAATAAGAATTTGAAAACAAGTGAAATGATAACCTGAAACACATAACAGATAAAGGAAAATTCCACCAAAATCTCGACACAAGAATCCTGATAACAGTTGGCTTATTTCTGATTGATCATTTAAAGATTACAGACAAACATCCTCCTGGAAAAACAAACCAATGGTCCAACAAAGGAAAAAAATACACCTCACAGGTCGAACCCATTTACATTAAAGTCCTTTGAATAAAAAGGATAGACCTCTCCATAAGTTTTGTAAGTTGGTTTCAACCAACTTGGCCAAAAATAGCCACGAATCCCCCAAAATATGGAACTGACCGCCATGAAAGATGGGCATAATTTCTGCAAAAAAGGGGTCCAAACAGACATCTGTTTCTATTCAACGCTGACACCGAGGGAAAAAATAAAGGAGGGTATTGTATATCGGTATTTTCTGGACACAAACCTCCTTCGGTTTCACCAAATTCTCCTCCAACTAGCCGTAACAGCTGCTGCAAGATCGGGACTGTAACAGAAAAACCGAAAATCCAAAAATAGAGGATGAAAGACTGCTTCGATTCTCCCTACTCATGGAACCTATGAAAACAATGAGAGAGGATTTTGTTCTTCATCCCATTACGGAGAAAAAACTCTCTAGATTCCTTAAAATTCATTTTCATTTGCCCATAAACGGCCTCAGACGAAGACATGTTGAACAGGCGAAAATAGGTGAAAAATGAGAAAAGCTGTTTTTTCAGGATGGGTGGTATTCTGGACCCTCCCTGAGGTGGTAAGTGGTTTTTTTTTGGGGGGGGGTCCGCTGACATGCGGGGGAGACACCTGTCCGGGGGGTGGTTTTTAGAAACTACCATTCCGGACCCCCCCCTCTCGTTAAGTTTCGGATAGTGAGGGGGGTTCGGAATTTTTAATGACCGTTGATTTAAATTGTTTTGTTTTTATGTGGGCTTTGATGTAATGGATGCACGGGAGGGTAGACTTAGGGTAGTTTTTATGTTTTTAATTTTTTTTGTTATTTGTTTTTTTAACATTTATTTTTATTACATGTTTTGTTATGTGTTTTATTTACGTTTAATGTATTAAGTTTTATTTTGTTTTGTTTTTTGTTTTAAATGTTTATTTATATGTTTTGTTAATATATGTTTTTATTTTGTTTGTATTTTATTTAATGTTTGTTTTGTTTATTAGTTTTTATTTAAATGTTTTATATTGTTTTATAATGTTTTTTGTTTTTATAATTTGTTTTGTTTTTTATTTAACATTAAATTAACAAAACAATATCCTAGTTACTTAAACTAACTTATTTATTAATTAACCAATTAATTATTAACTAATCCAGCCTATTAAACTAACTATATTATTAATTAGTCTAACACAACTAACTAATATAATCATTTGTTTAGTATCCTAAGTGAATTTATTCGGATGGGTGGTGGGCGAGATGTGGCTCAGGGACGAAAAGACAAGGGAATGAGTGGCGCAGAGGTGGATGAAGAATGCAAAAAAGGTGATGGAGGATCGGGTGCAATGGATGGATGACACATTGGGACAGGGCCCACCAAAGAAAATGCCTCATTCCGGACACCCCCCCCCACCATTAAAGGCCGAACGGTCGGGGGGGTCTGGAAATCAATCTCAGTCATTGATGAAAGCACTGGTGCTTCATCCGTTCAGATGTGTGCCTTCGTTATCTCCGATTCCGGACCCCCCCCCCCCACCGTTAAAATCAGAACAGTCGAGGGGTTCCGGAATCCACTCTCAGTCGTTGATCTACGCACCAATAGATCGATCATCGATCTAAGCACGTTCTTTATTCTCCAGGCGTGAATGCAGCAAAAACTTAGGCTTTAGTGTTTTTTGTGGGTTTTGGGCGCTGCTTCCCTTGCTTTTGTCACCATGGGGTTAGGAAAAAAAAAAACCACTTAGCATCAACAACCATGAATTTTCTTTTCCTTTCCTTGAAAATAATTTTCAGAGATGAAATATTATTTGCAAACCAAAATACACCCAGAGTAAAAAAAATTCCAGTCACCGGATGATACTATGAATTATAGGGTTATAACAAGATGTGTGACACATGTTAGTGGGTTTAGAACCCATGGAATATTGAAATGGCATTTGGAACGTGACGAGTGTCACCCATATGATTGGGCCATGTACGAGTCGCTAGTATGTCGCCATGTGGCATCATGTGTGAGAAGGTTTAGTGGGGCCCGAGGATATGTAATGTAGTTAAAGGTCGGAGGAACCACAATGGTGTTGATCACGATACATCAATAGCAATGGCCAGAAGACATTGTAGGGACCCAAGTTGCACGAAAGCTAATTCTCCAAGGTGGTCCCACAATCCAAACCGCGTTTTCACGGAGGGGTTACGTGTCAGCGTCAAAAGAATTACGGGATGAAAGGAGGGTTACTCCAAACCACCGTTGCATGCCTCTGCAATTTGGAAAAGCGTATGTGATGTGACGTAATGACGTCAACAAAGTGTCATGGAAATGTTCAGAGATTAATGGTTCAGGGTGTGTGGATGTGAAATCTTCTGAAGTCCTGGAACTCAGACGCCTGAGGTTCCACAATGAGTGTCATTCATTAGATGCTGGGTAGACATGGAATGTTGATCCACCCTACTACGCGAGTTCGGTAACTAGGAAATCTAAGTGACTGTTATGTTATGCTTGGAAATCTTCTGAAGCCAAAGGCCGAAGTACGTGCTTATTGATCTAGCGCTTGGTCATGACCCATGGTCGTGTGGGTTGGGGGACTGAGAGAAAGGGGCTAGTGCCCAAAAAAATAGCAGAGAAGAGCTCCGAAAGAAGAAATATGCAGTGATTCTTGATTGAATGAGAATCACAGAGAATGAAAACTGAATGTTTTCTTGAATCAGATTTGTTTATGAATGTTGTGGTATTTGTTAAGGAATACTGACCTAAAAAATTCTAGTTGTCTGCAATTTGTGTTTGTAAAAGTTTAACGAGTGCGAGAATCAAATAAAATTTCCACTCAATGCAAAAGAAATGGAAGAGGCATGGACTGCTTCCAGTTCTGAGGATGAAGAAAAAGGAATGGATGTTCATTTGGGAGTTGAAGGGGAGAACTCCAATGGGCATGGAGAAGAGATAGATAAGCAAGGGCATATGATGAAAATCATTGATCGATTGCAGAAAGATGCCCAGAATAATCGAGAAGATAGCAGAAATCTCATGAAAGCTAAGGAACAATAGAGAGAATTCAACTTAAAATTGATGAAGAGTCTGGAGAGAATAGAAAATAAGTTGGACAAGGAAATAGACTCGAGCAAAACAGGGAGTCACCAGACTTATGAGGGAAGAATATCAAGGAGTGTTGGTAGACACCATCATCACTCCCAAGGTCACTCCAAGAGGAGGGCACAGAGAAGTTCAAGCCCATATCCTACCAAAAATCACAGGATATCTGGAGTGGATGAACTGGAGGGTGAATTGAAAAATATTAAGCCTCCTACATTTGATGGAAAACATAAGAAGGAGGAACATGTCGAGACATGGTTTCTTGGCATGAGGAAATATTTCCAACTGAAGAATTATTCCTTTCATGCAGAAGGTAGAATTGCAATATATCAACTGAAAGGAAAAGCATCCATGTGGTGGGATCAACTTGTGCAGGTGCAGAACATTAGAGAGAAAGATATCACTTGGAAATAATTCTAGAGATATTTCTAGAGGAAATACTTGAATACAAGATATTATGACAGAAAGATGAAATAGTTCTTTGAACTCAAGTTGGGCAGCATGAACATTGATGAATGTGAATGAAGGT
The DNA here is from genome assembly GCA_009831015.1 of Picea engelmannii. NCBI lineage: Eukaryota > Viridiplantae > Streptophyta > Pinopsida > Pinales > Pinaceae > Picea > Picea engelmannii. The sequence continues at coordinate 606,984 of ML783525.1, read as the reverse complement.
TTTTGTAACTACTGAAGTATGTTCCATTCATCAAGGATGAGACTATCAAGATTCAAAGGTATTTGAGTGGACTTCCACCTTCCATTGGGGACAAGATTCAGTATGATGACCCTAAGACTATGGAAGAAACGATAAGAAGAGAGAAATGCTTGTATGAACAACAATATGAGAAGCCTACTTTTTGGAAGGCTTGGGAAGACAAGAAGAAATTCAAGATGGATAAGAGGAAGAAGGGAACTAAGACACCCTTTTTCAGGAATAGTCCTCAAGGACAATCAGGTTTTAGAGAGCCGAGGAAGGTTGAAGTGGGTGGGAAAATACAAAGACCAACACCTATGGAATGTTGGGGTTGTAAAGGGAACCATAGGTACAAAGATTGCCCCCACAAAAATGATAAAGTGAGAGTTTTCCACAATGTACAACAGGCTAAAACAGTGGAGGACATGGGAAACAAAATGCCAAGGATCTACGCATCTGTGGACAACAAGCAAGTTGAATATCACTCGTACATTATTGAAGTGGAATGTATGATCAACAACCATGCCTTTACTATTTTAATTGATTCAGGGGATGGGCATAGTTATATAGATCTGAGAGTGGTGGAAAGTTTGCAATTGTCGAGAAGCAAACATGAAAAGTCTTGGTTAGTGCAGCTGGCTACAAGAAACAAGACAAAAGTCATTGAGTTAGTTAAGTTATGTCCTGTGGACATGAATGGACTAAGCACAAAGGCTGAATTGAACTTTTGACTTTAGGTTCTTATGACTGTCTGATTGGGATGGATTAGTTGGACAACCACCAGGCCATCCTTGATTTTCGTAACAAGGCATTCACTTGCCTAGATGAGGAGGGGAATCAGAGAATAGTCCAAGGAATTCCTAGTGTTGTTTCTATCAGAGAAATCTCAGCAATGCAGCTGAGGAAGTTCTACAGAAAAGGTTGTCAATTATTTGAAGCCCATGTGGAGGAAGCATCTAAGGATGAGGTCTCAAATATTAAATACCACACAATATTAAAATATTTTGAATATGTATTCCAGGAGGTACCAGGATTACCCCCGAAGAGAGATATTGACTTATCTGTAAACTTGATGCCTGGAGCATCTCTAGTGTCAAAATCTTCTTATAGAATGAGCACACCAGAGCTGCAAGAATTACAATTGCATATTGAAGAGATTTTGAAGAAGGGATATATATGCCCAAGTGTGTCACCTTGGGGATACCTAGCCCTTTTCGTGAAGAAGAAGGATGGGATGCTAATATTGTGTATCGATTTCAGATAATTGAACAAAGTAACTGTAAAGAAAAAATATCCTCTGCCGAGGATTGATGACCTCTTCAATCAGTTGAAGTATGCGAAGATATTTTCAAAGATGGACCTCAGATTGAGATATCACCAAGTAAGGATAAAGGATGAAGACATTAGCAAGACTGCCTTTAGAATAAGGTATGATCATTATGAATTAACAGTGGTGTCGTTTGGGTTGTCGAATGCACCCATTGTTTTTATGTGCCTAATGAATGGTGTATTCAGGGACTATCTGGAAAAGTTTGTCATAGTCTTCCTAGATGAAATTCTGGTGTATTCCAAGTTGGAGGAAGAGCATGAACATCTTAGGATGGTGTTGCAGGTGCTAGGAGAGCACCAGCTATATGCCAAGTTGAGCAAATGCTCATTTTATCAGGAGTAGATCCATTACTGGGGGCATATTATTTCAAAGGATGGGATAGCTATAGATCCTGAGAATGTTGAGGCCATCAGAGAATGGTCAGCGCCAAAGAAGGTGATGGAAGTTAGATCCTTTATGGGTCTAGCTGGTTATTACAGAAGGTTCATTGCAAGAATATCAAGGATAGCTCACCCTATCACTTCCTTGCAAAGGAAGGAGAAGAAGTTTCAGTGGACAGAAGAATGTGAGAAAAGCTTCTAGCAATTGAAGCAATTGTTAACCAGTGCTCCAATCCTGAGGATTGCAGATCCGAATAAAAACTTTGTAGTGTGTACATATGCATGCAAAGAAGGACTGGGAGGAGTCCTCAGTCATAATGGATTCGTAATTTTTTATGAATCCAGAAAGTAGAAAGAGCATGAAAGGAACTATGAAACTCATGATTTGGAGTTGGTAGCCATAGTACATGCTCTAAATAAATGGAGGCATTACCTCATGGGAAGGAGGTTCGAACTGAACATAGACCATAACAGCCTAAAGTATTTGTTTGATCAACCAACCCTGAATTCTAGGCAGAGTAGGTGGTTGGAGTTTCTTTGTGAATATGAATTTTATGTCAAGCATATCAAAGGAAAAGAAAATAAAGTGGTTGATGCACTCAGCAGGAGAGTACACGAATTACATGCTACAACCATTAGCATGTACCGAACTGGTATTAAAAGAATAATTTTGGAGGCTGCAATTACAGATTTGCAGTACAGAGATTTGGTAGCAACGCTACAGCAAGGTAAGATGCCACATAAAATGGAGAATTATAAATTGAAAGTCGAAAGAACACTTATGTACAAGAACAAAATTTATGTACCTAATGTCCAGGACTTGAAACTTATGATTTTGAATGAAATGCATAATGTGTCTTATGATGGGCACCCTGGATATCAAAAAACCATGGCAACAGCCAAGAGCCATTACTTTTGTCCAGGTATGAAGAAAGAGATTGCAGAATACATCGCTAGATGTATGGAGTGCCATAAGGTTAAAGACGAGCACAGACACCTAGCAGGGTTGCTGCAACCTTTATCCATTCCTGAGTGGAAGTGGGAGGTAGTGACAATAAATTTCATCACAAGATTTCCTAGGACCGCCAAGCAACATGATTCAATCATGGTGGTGGTGGAAAAGCTTACGAAAGCTACCCATTTTATTCCATTAAATACTACTCACAAGGTAGGTAATGTTTATGATATCTTTATGAGGGAAGTAGCACGATTGCATGGTATTCCCAAGACAATTGTGTCTCACAGAGACCCAAAATTTACCTCATATTTCTGGAAGGGGTTATTCAAGGGGTTCAAAACGAATATGAACTTTAGCACAACCTATCATCATGAGTTTGATGGGAAGACAGAGCGAGTGAATCGAGTAATAGAAGACATGATAAGGATGTATGTGATGGACAAACCATCTAAATGGGAAGACTACCTACACTTGGTAGAATTCGCCTACAATAATGGGTATCAAGCATCGTTGAATATGAGTCCATTTGAAGCACTTTCTGGTAGAAAGTGCAATACTCCGGTAAGTTGGCATAATCTAGTTGATAGGGAAGTAGTTGGGCCAGAGTTGGTCAAGGAAATGGAAGAGAAAATGCTAAAAATTAAGCAGAATTTAAAGGCTTCCCAAGACATGCAGAAACGTTATGTTGATAAAAACAAAACCCACTAAGAGTTTAAAGTGGGAGATCATGTTTTCCTGAAAGTAACAACCAATAGAAGTTCCCTGAAGCTGGGAAGATACTCCAAGTTGGTAGCCAGATTTTGTGGGCCATTTGAAATCCTAGAAAGGATTGGTCCAGTTGCATATATGCTTGCATTACCCGCATCCATGACTGTACATAATGTGTTTCATATTTCATTTCTTAAGAAATATATACCTGATATTAATCATGTTATCAATTGGAATGTAATTCAGGTGGAGCAAGAAGGTGTCTTGCAAGTGCCTCCTATACACATATTGGACCGGAAAAGAAAACAAATCCAGAATCGAGCCATAGGGCTTGTAAAGGTCTAGTGGACCTGGTACGGTCCTAAGGATGCAACATGAGAGCATGAGGATGCTACGCAGGCAGAATACCTGCATCTTTTTGAAGATTTTGAAAATCTTGTTGATGTTGTGTAAAATTTTCACTGAGGACAGTGAAAAAATAAGGGGAGGGGATTGTAATATCCCCCGGTAGTGCCCCAGTTATATTATGAATTGTAATCATGTTTTGTAGGCTGGTGAGCTGAGTATTGATAAGCTGGTGGGCTTATGTGTTTATTAGGCCGAAGAGCCTAAGTATTAAGGCAAGGAGCCTGATTTTGTATATGTAATTATGAAGATCATTATTATAATATATAAACATCGTTGCGTGCTGACCGACCACGAAGAAAGAGTGACGAGGGACTAAGCTTCCACATAATAGGAAGGGAAAGGGGGCTGAAAGGTTGGAAGAGGGGCTAAGATTGAGGGCTTATGTCCTTGAATAATAATTTATTATTATTCCAAAGTGGTGTGAAAGGTATAATTTTATCCTATGTTCCTGGAAAAAGGGAACACATACTCAATGGAGTGCATGCATCTTCATGGGTGACATGTGTCGGCCCAGGCACATGAAATTTAACCCAAGAATTGAGCTGTGATGGGGGTTCATCCTCCATTCTTTTGTCAGATGTTTGAACCGTGTTGCATCTGCGTCCGATCGTTTCATACCTCACGCAGCTCTAAAACCCAAAACCGTGAGGCCAACCCGTGATGTTTTCCCTGAGAAGCCGACACATCCTCAATCTGTATTTTTTTACCTCTACATAACCACACACATATGAGAAACTAGTTGGGAGGGAAAGGTCGACCTGTGTGTCCTATGAAACCAGGTTTATCCACACTGCAAATCTGAGTTCGTGCTTAACTGTCTGGGTTGTTGTCATCTATGAAACTTGAGCATACCATAATTTTCTATGCCATGTTTGTTATAACTGTGGGTTGTTGTGGCCACGCAGTCCCTTGGTTGAGTGTGATTGGCTACCATCATTCGTTCCTTGCTGAGTCTTACTATTTTTCTCCTTGTGCTGGAACAGAGCTGAAGAAGCAGGTTGTCAGGCCTGTGGGAGACTGTCTCTAGGTGAGAGAGTGCGCGGAGGAAGTGAGAATTCCTACAAGGGGTCTTATACCTTCCATAGAGCTCGGAGAATTCTAGTTCGGCCTGTTGCTGAAGCCCAAGGCAAGGGAGGTTTAGCAACCAAAGGACTATCCTGGTGATAGTGAAGGTGTATACTCCTGGGGTGGGATAGGCATGTGAGGTATGAGAGTCTATTAGCAGTGGGCATAAGTGGCTCCTAGGAGAGAATCCTTCCTCATAAACTCTGTGTCTTCTGTTGACCTTACCTAGCCTAAGATTCCCTTTCCCAGTGGAGCTTAGTCCCAGCTCGAGGGTGACCTACTGTTGAGAGTGATGAGTAGCACGGTCTAAGGCTGGGAGGTTTGTGGAAGGTCTCAACACAGTTGGTGGTGTTATGTCAGTTTAAAAGATAAGTATTAATTTTGTACTTAATTTATATGTGATGCATGTTAATTCTGTCGCAAGTTTGAATTGTTGTTAATTTTCTTTAAGTTAGTATGAGAGCAGTAAATCCATGTTAAATATGTTAATTCGATTTAATGCATATTCTTTATAAATATATGTATAAATATTCCGCATAGTAGCATTTCCCGATAGTAAGGGTTGATGGCCGAGGACGTTACATATGTTCTCTTTGTCATTGTTCAAGGAAATTGGTATAAGGTTGCTTCTTTTCCACACCAATAGTTGCTTCTCTATGGTTTCTTCTCTACTTCTCCTTGCCTCCACATTTTGATTGGGAAGAGCACTAGTAACGCATGAACCTAGCTTAGAGACAGTTGGCAAGAGTGAAGGTGTGCACCATTGTAGACCATCAATGAGTTATTTCAGGTTCCTAGGATTTGTTTACACATGATGATGTAGCTACACATCAGATACATTGTCAACAAAAACGTAGCCAATAACCTACTTGAGATTGTGTCAACAAAAACTAAATTAAAAATCTTGAATATTATAAGCTTTTTCCCATTTTGAAAAAAAAAAAAAAAAATACATATACCAAAATAAATTAAATAAATGTAATCAAATAATTTGTCACACTACAAAACATTGATATTAATGCTTTAATTTTAAAGGAATCCAAATATTCTTTTAGACTCATAAGCCAAATTTGATTTAAGTGAAAGTTAATCATCATCATCATCATCCATTTTTTATTATAGAAATAAAATTATAATAAAATCCAAATAATGTCTTACCTTCTTAATATCTCATAAACCAAAATTAATTTAAGTAAACATTAATCATCATCATTACAATCATTACAATACAATAAAATTCTATCTATTTATTTAACACTAAAATGAACTATTTTCCATATTTTTTATAAATTTCCTTAAAATAACAAATTTTCATCACAATCATCATAATGAAGTTTTATCTTTTTATTCAACACTAAATTCGTCCTTTTTTTTATTTTTTTTAACAAATTTCATTTCAAAACTTACTTATTTCTAAATTATCTGCATTCTTACATCACCGATTTCCTAAATCTTAAAAAATAATGATGTTAGCATGGATTTTGAGATAAAGTAAATGCGTTAATCCATGTAATACTCCATGTATGTATTTTTCTACCTAACATTCCATGCCATATATTTATAAAGTTCACCATTAATGCCAATCTACAGCAATATACGAAAAGTAGTTTAGTATGACACTTCATTGTAAAGGACTAATTATTATGGTTGGTTTTTAAAGGTGTAATTACGCCTAAAGGCGTACACCTATTGATAATGGGCACATTTAATAGGTTTTTAGTTCTTAATATGTTTTCTATGGACGAGATTAAATATGTCTAGAATATTCTTAGTCATCACAATAAATGAATGGCTCTTTTTAGTTCTTAATATGTTTTCTATGGACGAGATTAAATATGTCTAGAATATTCTTAGTCATCACAATAAATGAATGGCTCTGATTTCATCCATTAACTTCCGAGCTGTTATAAAGACATCCGTTTATATGTTTACTTTTTTACATTTACCTAATCGTATTTAAAAATTACTCTCAACTCTCGAGATAGCCATTTACCAGGTCTGTTATTGGTAACTGTTGATGCTTCCAAGAGCATATGACCAGGGAAGGCCGTTGCTTTATCAAATGATGCGTATTTGTCCGACAGAGTGTTTGATGGTGACGGTATCCAAACTCCATGCGAATTCATATACAGACTTTGTTGTTAAACCACGGCATGAACGAATGTCGTTAGATCCAGTGCCAATATACGGATTAAACAGTCAATGACATCAAGCACATTCAAGAAAGGTCGATCGACAACGACAGACTGTTTAGGGACGAGGACAGGTCAAAATCCGTTAGAATTTGATTTTTTTTTAATATGCCTTTCGACGTTAATCAGCCACGTAATTGTGGTTTTGCTAGTTTTAATAACAATTATATAATCAGATTTTATTCAAAGTTACGAGAAAAAGAGAAAAAAATAAATAAATTTATTTATTATTAATTATTTTAAAAATATAAATACATAATAATAATAAATAAATTAAATATAAAACAATTAAATTTAATATTTTTAATCTTAAATTAATAAATTATTAAACAAATCGTAAGCCAAATATTTTGTTTTGATTTCAATACTACAAGATGTATTAAATCTAATTTTAGCCATCAATATTCATAGTGACCATGAAGGATAAAATAAAGTTTTAAACTTACTTCAAAATATACTTTTATCTTTATCATTTTATAATGGCAGTTAAAACAAACTTTTTTATATGAATATATCTTCTTTTTCAAAAAAATTTAAAAATAATACATTTAATGTAGTTACACTAAATGTTAATATTTAAGACGGAATACACATTTTATAAGGAATTCTTAATGAAAGAGAAATTATATATCAAATATATTTAGAACAGAAATTAGCATTGACATGTTTGATAATTATGTATAGTTAAAGTTTATACACAAAGTTAATCAAGCAAATGGAAAAGAAAGAAGTTAATATTACATATTTTTCTAAGATCACTAAAATTTCTATCAAATGACAAATTCTAATAAAAATGTAGAATAATATTCTTACTAATCATTTAGAAAAAAAAAACAAATATAACTTCAATTCAAAGCTTTTATCCCTTTTTATCTTTCCATGTTAGTGGCAAAGATTTTCAATTCTTTATAGAAAATTAGAACTTTTAAAGCAATAAGAGAAAACAAACAAATCCATGTAAATACCAAAAAAAAAAAATCCTTCGAAATTTGTCATAAAAAGTATTGTAGATTCCTTGTCCAATGTGTGAGGCTATATTCCAATGCTATTGCAATTGAAATCACTTTGCTTCAAATATCTAAACCCTTGAATAACAAAGAATAAGATCTCTATTCTCACACAAATATGTGTAGATTAAGGTTCTTCTTAGCTAAAAAGACATTAGTGTAAATTTGTAAAAGGAAAATTGAGAGTCATTCACATAGAGATCGATAGATATGGCAAAAGTGACCTCAAGTTTGCAATGTTCTATATGTTGTGAAGTCCTTTTGAGGCAAACTTCTACAATACATTGGTAAGAAAAAAGTTAGACTTGCACATTCAAACCCTTGGAACATGCACCAAAATGAAAAGTGATTTGAAGAGGCTAATGCAGGAAAAAAACACTCAAGTTGATGGAGCCAAGAGGAGAGAGGGAGAATAATATGGAATATACCATGTCTACACCCATGTTATTATATTATTGGTGTAATAGCACTAAATGCACCCATTGTAGACTCTCTTCTAATTTCTCAAGCTCTTGGGATCCCTTTTCAAATTATGAAACCAAGGTGAAAAAAAGAACAAAATAGCTTACCAAAGTTTCCTTCAATATCAATGAAAGGAATGAACTTATTCCAAGTTGTAGTGAGAACAATAGTGGAGTGCACACTCACTAAGATGGAAATATGGAATATCACAACAAGGAAAGTTGAGGCATACATGAATTCTTTGTAACTCACACTTGATAACATAACCCTAGAACCTAGACTCAATTCACAGATAAAATCAAACTTCCCTCTATGCAGAACAAGATCATGGAAAAACATGGAAACTAGGACTAAAGCACAAAATGGATTTTAGATGTCATAAACTAAGAAAATGTTTCTTTGAAACATATAAGGGTATGCAACCCAAAAATAAGTTAACAAATTGTTAATCCCTAGACAAAGCCCCATGTTAAGTATAAAAACCCTTATTAACCCTTAGATATTGAATTATTACATTTCTAGTGTTATATTTATATTTATGCTAGAAACCTCCATTGTACTCTTTCATTATAATTGTACCCTTTTTATTCTATATATAAACCAAGGAGACTTAGTCTTAGGATCATCAAATATAATTGTGTACATTGAATATACTATAAACGAAGGTTTCCCCCTCAAAGTGGGTTGTTATTCATTGATTTTTTTTATCATTATCAAGATGTTACTACATAACATTTGGAATCAAAGCATCAATCCTACGGTTTTTCTACGTCAAGCGATTCATTTTGGCATTTTTTCTATAACAGTGTTTCTAGGACATTTCAGAATGCCAAATTTTGAGGATACCAAGGCAAGTTAACATGTAACAAGTGGTAAAAATTTCAAGTTCTATTTAGTTACTTTTTTTGATGTATTATACATTGAATTTATGGTTTGAGATTAGTCCTTAAATTAGTCTCAAATGATTCATTGTTTTATTTTCACTATTAAACATTTTTGATGAAGTTTCAGACTCTGAAATTTTTAGTACACTCAGGAGACATAGTGAATTGGAATTTTTTTAAGATTCTAACTCGTTATAGTTTATGAGATATATCTTGTGGAAGTTTGTATTTTTTACTAATTCTGAAATGAGTCTTAAACAAGTCATTTTTGTAGTCTTGATATAAGTTTTTATAACTAAAGGTGGAGAATGTGAAATTTTAAGGAGTTTAAAAAATCATATCATAGTTGTTCAAGCCAAAATATCATACTCATAAAGGTTCAATTGTCATAGATATATTAGGACAAAGTTCAACCACCCATAAAGTCTCCAAATTAGGGTTTTAAAGGTACACAACTTACAATTGGCATAAATGTTTATTGGAATATTTGTTTTTTGTTGATCCATAATTTGTGATAAAGAGGAAAAAGAGGAGAATTATTATTTTATCCAATGGAAAGAGGTCCTTCAAGAATTTATACTACTAGTAAACCTCTAGAGAGCTCACACATGCCATCTGAAGAAAATGAAGACTTTCAAAACATGCTATCCCAATTTAAGAACCAAGTTGATGAATCAAGTGGTAGTATGATGAAACATGTGTATTTCTCGCATTCCCAAGAAACACTTAAAAAGGAAATGGAAATCTTGATGGATAAGAATATGGAAGAATTGTAAAATTCCACGTCAACCATTGTGTTATGTACCATAGATGAGATATTTTCTCAAATATATATCAGGACATAGGGAAATCATGTAAATGTGGATGGCATAAATATTGAACCCCAAAATCATGATTACTTATCACTTCAAGATTCACATCATCGAGGTTTCAATGCAACTGCTACTTCATTCCAAAGATCGATATGAGGAAGTTTGATGGTAAATACCCTATAACATGGATATTCCATATGGAACAATAATTTTCTCTACACCAAGTGTCAATCTTACAAAAGGTAACTATTGCATCCTTGTATTTAGAAAATGATCAATTTGTTGCGTATCAATGGCTTTGTGAAAGAAAAAAGAATTATATTATCTCTTGGTCCATTTTTATATATGAATTGATATCACATTATTGGGATATTAAGATCAATACATTATTTATCTAATTCGTAATTCTTCGGAAAAAAGGCCCAATTACAAAGCAAATTCAACAATTCCAAAATCTCAATCTTAGGGTAAAGAACATTCTTGATGATAATTTGTTAAGTCTCTTTATGGACACTTTAAAGGAGAACATTCAAAATTAGGTGCATCTATTCAAGCTTAAATATTTAGAGCAAGATTTCAGTATGGCATGAAAAGTGGAAAAAAATATGGCTACTAGAAGGGTGCCCACTAACAACTATAGATAGCACCATGTTCACTTTCCTAACCTCAATCAACCGGCAAGGTTGACATCTCAACAAATGGATTAAAGAAGAAAAAAGGGACTATCTTTCAACTATGATAGAAAATACAATAAGGAGCATAAATGTCATGAGAATAAATTATTCTACATAAATTGTGAAGAGGAAGAAGATCAAGAATTGGAACCATCACAAAATCTATATCTAGAAGAGACTACTCCAACAATTTCTTTTCATGCATTCACTAGCATCGGTACTCCACAAACCTTCAAGATACAAGGATACAAAAAAAATAAAAGGATAACAATTTTGATTGATTATGACAGTACCCATAACTTAATAAATTACAAAATAACGAACGATCTCAATTGCTTTGTATTTCCAGCACCAACGTTTCAAGCAATGATTGCATATGGAAGTACCATAAATTTTTAAGGGGAATGCAATAATACTAATATCAATATGGATAAGTATTTATTAGATAGTCCCATGATTTCCATCCAAATGGTTGGTGTTGATGTTATATTAGGGATCCAATGGTTTCATAAGATTTTCCTTAGAAGGCAAGGAAATTGATCTTAGAGGTATCCAAGGGGAACTCTCTAAGGTGATAATCTCTAACAACATGACAAAATTACACAAAAATGGACACCGTGGTGTAATTGTCCAATTGTTCTCACTATGTGTTCAAACATCTATATCCTCTGCTCCAGTCGGTCTCCAAATAGTTATAAACATTCATTCCAAGGTATTTGGAGAGATGCCTAAGGGTATTCCACCTGCTAGATATCACGATGATGTTATTCATTTGCAACCTGGAAGTGTACCACCTAACATTAGGTCCTACATGTATCCATATGCATTGAAGAGTGACATTGAGCATATGATCCAATAAATGTTAGAGGCGAGCATCATTCAACTTAGACAAAGTTATTTATCTTCACTAGTAGTGATGGTTATGAAGAAGGATGGTCCATGGCGTATGTGTCCACATTATAGATAGCTCAACAAAATGATCATCAAAGACAAGTTTCATATTTTTTTCATTGATGAATTATTATATGAATTTCATGGAGTTATTGTCTTTACTAAGTTGGATATTCGTTTAGGATATCATCAAATCAAAATGAGGGAAGAAGACATTCCCAAAACAACCTTTATAACACATGAAGGTCATTATGAGTTTTTGGTTATGTCATTTGGACTTACTAATGCACTTTCAACATTCAAATCTTGATTAATTCTATTTTCAAACCATTCCTTAGAAAAAGTGTTTTAGTTTTTTTTGCTGACATACTAATCTACAAAAAAAAATGGAAGAGTATGTACAACATCTTGATAGAGTATTAAAATTTTTGGAAGAGAAAAAACTTTATGGGAAGCCTTCCAAGTGTTCCTTTGGGGTTTATAAAGTGGAATATTTGAGTCTTATTGTATCTCATAAAGGTGTAAAAGTGGACCCTAACAAAATTAAAGATATGAGGGAATGGCCAATTACCAAAACCTTGAAGCAAATTAGAGGACTCTTAGGATGACATTCCATTACCACAAGTTTGCCAATAACTCTGGTCAAATAGCGACACCTCTAACAACTTTATTATGGAAGAAAGCATTTTATTGGAGTCTAGAAGAAACCAAATATTTTGAAAACTTAAGTAGGCTATGTGTACAACTCTTGGCCTAGCCACACCTGACTTCACAAAAACATTTATTGTAGAGTGTCATGCCTCAAGACATGGAATTAGTGAAGTTTTAATGCAAGAAGGAATGACCCTTTCCTTTGAAAGCATCCAATTTAAAGGAAAAAACTTGCTCAAGCCCATTTATGGAAAAGAAATTTCTGCCATGCTACATGTAGTTAAGAAATGGCGAACTTACCTAATATGAAGACACTTCAACGTAAAAAAATATCATGATAGTTTGAAGTACTTCTTGGAGAAGCTATTGTCTTCAGAAGAGAAACAAAAATGGGTTACGAAGATGCTAGGCTATGACTTTGAAATTATCTATAAGAAAGGAAAACATAATATTTTGGTAGATGCACTTTCAAGGAAAGAAGAAGAAACAAGGATTTACTATGTGCATAGATGATTTTAGGGGCTAAATTTCTCCAATGGGATAATTTCCATGGTTTTTCCACAAAAAATGATTCGCCAATTTCCATTTTTTCTAAAAATAATTCACCCAAATTGCATATAATAAAATCATTTAACCGTAAAAATCACCAAAATTTTATAGAAACTATACAAAATCCTTATAAATTTGAATATTTTTACAAAAATATCGCCGAACATTTTACTTTTTGCATATTAAGGACCAGTAAGATTATCCCATGATTCTACATTTTAATATAAATTTTCATCCTTAAAATTATCACTGACTATGTGTCATTTCTATTCCACAATATGATTAGATGGAAAAAGCAAGGATAGAATGGAAGCAAGATCAAGAGGTATGAAATATCATTCACAACTACAAGAGGACCCTATTGTAATAGATAAATTTGTATGTGAGAATGATTTTCTATGGTGTCATGGTCACCTATATTTATGTAAGAATTCCCAACCCAAAAACAAGGTCCTTTTGGAATTTCACACTTTTCCTATATAAGGACATTTAGGGTTCTTGAAAACTTACCACAGGATCAAGAAGGATTTTTTCTAGGAAGGTCTTAAAATTGATATTTAAAGTTTTGTGTCTGAATGTGTGGTCTACCAATATAATATTGGAGACAAAATCAATACGTTGGGTATTCTACAACCATTATCTATACCAAGTCAACATTGGTTCAAAAGTATCAATGGATTTTATTATAGATTTACCTAAATTTGAAGGAAAGACTCTCATCATGGTAGTAGTGGATTGATTGAAAAAGTATGCCCATTTTTTCTCTCTTTCTCATATTTTTAAAGAAAGTACAATAGTTGCAACATTCATGGAAAATGTTCAAAAGCTACATCGAGTCCCCAAGATTATTATAAGTAACAAAGATCCAGTTTTCAGTAGAAATGTTTGGATTGCATTATTTTAATTTTTGAGTACTCAATCTGCTCACAACTCATCTTATCTGTAACGAACCGCCTCGTTACGACGACCATTCTAGTGATAGGTGCGATTTTTTTTTTTTTTGAAGTGTGTGTGTGCGCATAAACGAGTAAACAACCAGGATGAACATCAGAACATGACCAAGACGCATGATACGTAACCACATGCATAAATGAAGATCACACGACAAGTGAACTGACTGCTAAAATACGACTGACTGCCCGCCCGTCCTACCCTGCAAGGTTAGGACCTCCAAGACACAGAGTCAACGCTCAAGCCCGGTTTCCCATCGTCTTTAACCATTTAAGGTCTCAGGGCTGGCGACTGTTCTGAGGAAGTGGAGGGGTCTACGTCCCACCCGACACAACAGAACAAGAAACCAACTGACCACAGTCTAGTACAACATAAATAAGAAGAACAATGCGCAATTTAATAACAGTGTTAACTACTTAACAATAATTGCCAGTATTACTGTCAACACCATAATT
>ML783525.1:544129-584157 GCA_009831015.1 Picea engelmannii | reverse complement strand
ACAATCTAAGAGAAAGTGTTTTTCATCTTCAACCTTCTTAGTGTCACAAAGGTGACACACTCTTTCATCCCATGGCGTTTTAGGAATTGACCAACACCCAGTTTCACTATGGAGCTCGTGAGAATTTGTTCTTATCTTAGCAATGCTTATTTTTTTCTTTACACTTGGAAAAAACAGATAGATAATTTTGATCTTCTAGATTAGGGTTGACGTTTTTTTTAATAGTATCTTTATTCTGTAAAATGGTTTCTTCCATTATTCCCCAATAGTTTAGCCAAGATTGAGTGTCTTTATGCCATCCTCATTTGAGTCGATGGTGGTTATGACTTGATTTGGAAGCAATTTTAGGTAGCCTCTTGTCTTCCATGTTATTTAACTTGTTCTTATACATTAGGTATCTAGTCATAGCCATGCTCTCAATAGGGGAGAGGCTAGTTTCTACGAGGGTTTTTAAAAACTCCATAATATCTATAACTATATTTTTTTTACAAGTATCATGGTTATAGATGGTAAAAAAATCAATAAATGAGGTTATATAGAAAGAGTTAATTGATTTTTTTACCATATATAACCATGATAGTTGTAAAAAAAAAGTAATTATAAATATTATAAAGTTTTCAAAGTTACTTAAATTAATAAAATTATAATCAACAAAATTATAATTTAAAGTAATCTTTTAATTTTATAATAATCATTTTTAAAAATGTAGTTATAAATATTATAAAGTTTTCAAAGCTACTTAAATTAATAAAATTATAATCAACAAAATTATAATTTGAAGTAATTTTTTTATTTTATAATAATCATTTTTACAGTCCATTGAATTGTACTATATTGAAAGAGTTAGTTGTATTTTTAACCATCTATACCTCTTAGTTAAAAAATTTAACTTTTATATCTATTGAAGAGTTTTAATCATAGTAGAACTCTCTTTTATATTTAATATTAGTTAAAATCTTTAATCTTTAAATTTATTGAAGAATTTTATTCATACTCAACAGCGTTGGAACCTGGCTATGATTTGACACTGCATCCTTGAAAATATATATAAAAGCAAACGAAAATCATATGCGCTCAATCAATCATTGAAAATGGTAGGCCAGGGCTATTTCTTCTCGCCGTGTCGCATATTGCAGTAAGATTTTTCTCGATGACCACATGGTTTCGTTTCAGTCATACGTAATCTTTTGAACGCCATTGGGATTTTTGGGCGTAGGTAGCGCTCAGTCAATAATTCAAAATCGTAGGTCATGGCTATTTCTTCTCGTCGTGTCGCATCTTGCAGTTCTGGATGTGGTCATGGTTTCGTTTCAGTCGGACGTAATCTTCCAAACGACTTTGAATTTTTTAAGCGCACGTAATCATGCAAACGTCATTTTTAAGGGACCATTAAAGCGCTGAAATATTTTGAAAACAGCCAATACAAAATGGAAATTTACAATTTTTTTTACGTTAAAGTATGTATAAGCAGTTAAATCTCTGGTGGAGGTGTCTTATACACTAATTTGGTATTTTGTTTGACTGTGACTTTAAAAACAGATTATTATTATTATTTTGGCATTTCAACAAGCTATAGCTAGATACCTGTGTTTGGCTTGACAACTATAGCTATGACACAGGTGTGTTTGGCTTGACCTTGACCTTAAAAATAGATTATTATTATTATTCTGGCATTTCAACAAACTATAACTATAACACAGGTGTCCTTAAAAATAGATTATTATTAATATTTTGGCATTTTAACAAGCTATAACTATGACACAGGTATATGGTTTTACCATAACCTTAAACATAGATTATTATTATTATTAAGGTCATTTACACATAGAGATCACATAATCATTTTTTGTATTTTTAGCTCTTTTGGTTTTTCTATTCTCTGTACAATTTTTAAACTCTTTTGGTTTTTCTATTCTCTGTATATTTTTAACTCTTTTGATTTTTCTGATCTCTCTTTTGTCTTGTCTATGCAGTCTGCTTCACCATCAGCCTCAGCAAAATAGTTGTAATTTCAGACGAGTTTGTTAGATACACAAAATTCATGTGATGCAATCCCTTTCAAACTATATATATAGATTTATTACATGTTAAGCAAGTCCTTACATTATTTGTTCTCCTTAGGCTTCATCTATGTGTAACTTTTTTAATAAATTTTTTATATAAAAAAAATTGTACTTGAAAAAATTCAAAAATTATATTTTTAGGAATGTTTTTTTATTTGGTTTACATTGCGATGAAATTTTTTATTTAATATTATTTTTAGATAAGAATGTTGTATGGAATAAATTCAAAAATTATATTTTTAGCAATGTTTTTATGGGTTACTTTGTAGTTTTTTTTGTCGATTTTAAGGGAGATTTTGATAAGATGTATAAAATTAATATATGGAAGACTTTAAAATATTTAAAGTATTTTTTTAAAATTTAATGCTATAGTAATAGAGTTGTTTTAGAAAATAATTAAGTAATAGAATTGTTTTAGAAAATAATTAATAAGTACATTTAAAATGAGAGTTGATTAAAAATAATCAATTGTAATAAATGGATTAAACAAGGTTGTTCTTATTTCTTATGGTTTTTAGTATTTACATTTACATGTTAGAAGCATGTTTGGAAGAAGTAGGTTGTGCAATACTTGTAGGGGTGGTGGAACATATAATGGGAAACTTCTTATTGATTAAGTTTTAACTACTATCATTTATGATATATATTTTTTGTGCTAGGAGTTATTGTAATCTTGAGAAAAAAAGTAAAAATTCTCAAAGATTTTGTGTATAGCTTTGATATGTCAGTAAATACATATAAAACAAAAATTATGATCATCAAATCCAAGAAAATTTGTTACCTTAATTTTACATGTAACAATAACAAAATGAGAATTTAATACAAGTGTAAGGAAATAAATTTTTGGTTCTTGGAAAAATAGAAAGTCCTCTTCTAAACACTTGTTATTCCAAACTAGCACGAAAATGGAGTAATCCAAAATTATTTTATAGTTTATCATCTTAAAATTAAGAGTAGTATTCCATATCAAAACATACTCTTAGAGGGTTGGCTTCCACCCATTGAGAGTAAGACTATGATAAGGTATCTAAATCACACACATAAGATACTTAACATTAAGGATAAAAAACATCTTCATACCATTGCTTTGGGTTCTAGTAAAAGTTACTTGAGAAGGTGACATATAGAATTTGATTGTCGATAAACCATTGGAGGTTAAAATGGGAGGGTGCTCTTGAAAATATCACTAATATTAAAAGCATGATCATAACTAAATTTAAAGAGAAATTATGATGAAATAAAGAAATATAGAGTAAAAGAATAATGTGATATAAATAATCCAATAACCCCAAGTTAGAAGATCAAAATATCTTTGTATTGTCTCAGCCTTAAAAAAGAAAACCAACCTTGTTAAAATAATTAAAAACTCTCACAAGATTAATTCATAATGAAATTGGGCATTGAACAAGACCTAAAATGCTATGGGAAGGACATACAATCTTAATTTCACGACATTTGTAACAATATTGATCTTCAGAACTTGTTAACTCATGAAAGAAAAAAAGATCCAAGAAATTTTATCTCTAATAATTTTTACCATAAAAACAAAAGGTTAAAACAAATCAATTAATTCCTTATCAATTTTCATAGACAAAGTTGGTCTTAGTGGATGATAACTATCATCACTTCTTTAATAATAATATTTATAACTAATTCTAGAATATGGATTTCACACTTTGGACCATCTTTAAGAAGGCCATGGTATGATCCTCTTCTATGCCATGTCCATAATTGACTAGCTTGATGAAGATATAATATCTCTCTACACTATCCTTTTGTGATGGATGACCTTTATTGAGTTTCCCTTACCTTAGTTTAGATGTATGACCTCTCACGACATCTATCACTTTGTTGGGATCTTTGGTTTCTTTCCCACTTTGTTCCACTTTGATGCTTAAAAAACTTGCTGATTATTTCTTGACTTTATCTTTATCGATTCAGTTGGGAATACAATACATCTATTAGATCCATAATCACTTAGAATTCGGTCGAGGACAACCCTAATCCATTTTGGATTGCTATTTATAATGTCACATTAATCAAACCTCCTTACCCTTACTAATGTCTTTAAAGAAGAGTACTCTTGATCCAAGAAGTAAATACATATAAGAAGAAAATTATGATCATCAAATCCAAGAAAATTAGTTACCTTGATTTTACATGTGACAATAACAAAATGAAAATTATCATCATCAAATCCAAGAAAATTAGTTACCTTAAATTTACATGTGATAATAATGAACTAGATGAAGTTAATTCATACAAATATCTTGGAGTTCACTTCCATCCCAAGCTCAATTGGAGTTATAGTGTTGAGAAAAGGATTAGATGGAAGATGGAAATCCTACTTTGGTCTTGAATAGAAATCTAATGAAAGATATTTTGGGTTCTATTGAATACAAATCTAAGGATAGATATTTTTGGTTCTCAAAAGATAGAAAGTCCATCCTCTTGGAGACATTGTTCCAAACTTTAGAGAAAATGGAGTATTTTAGGGCTTATAATCTAAAAATTAAGAGTAGTATTCCCTTCCAATCATACTCTTAGAGGTTGGGAAAACCTTTTCCTAGCATTCCTTTGAATTCTAGTAAAAGTTACTAGAGACTTAAGAGAAGGTAGCATAGATTTTGATTGCTGGAAAAACCATTAGAGGATAAAGTAGAAGGGGGTTCTCTTGAAAATATCACTAATATTAAAAGCATAACCATAACTAAATTTAAAGAGAAATTGTGATGAAATAAAGAAATAGAGAGGAAGAGAATAATGTAATATAAATAAATTATTAACCCCAAGTTAGAAGATCAAAATATCTTTGTATTATCTCTACTTTAAAAAAGAAAACTAACATTGTTAAAATAAGAACAAACTCTCACAAGATTCAACTCAAAATGAAATTGGGCATCAAACAAGACCTAAAATGCTATAGAAAGACAAAATAAATAATCTTTGTGATACTAAAAATGTGTAAGATGAAAAACACTCTCTCTTGGAACGTTGTGCATATGTTTACATTAGGTATTAATTTAACAATATGTGTAACACTATTTATCTTCATAGCTTGTTAACTCATGGAAGCCAATGAGATCTAGGAAATGTTGTCTCTAATATTTATTACCATACGAAAAAAAGTTAAATCAAATCAATTAATTCCTTATCAATTTTCTAGACAAAATTTGGTCTCATTGGATTATAATAATCATCACACTCTTCAATAATAATATGTATAACTAATTGAAGCATATGGATGTCACACTTTGGACTAAATATGCCTACACACCAAGAAGGCCATGGTGTGACCCTTGTAACATCCCCAAATCCCCACCTGGGCCACGCTACAAAAAATTTCACTCTGATATTGCTTATGATACCATTTTATGGCATTCCATCCGCCATGCTAAGGCACACTACCATAAAATTTCATTATGATACCATCATTAACTTTTCCCAGCATGGCTCTGAAACACTTTTGTACAAACTTCCCTGCATAACTTACAATTATACAACCCAACAGGAAAACCATACCATGCATAAATCATGTACAAGAATAAATAAAACATGCTAATCATTCATCAATGCAATGTGTAGACAATTCAATTAAACATAACAGAAAAACAATCACATTACAACATATTTGAACAAGCAATTTAAACATTCAAAGACATGGCACTTATATTTAAATAAACACCAACTAGCTACAGAACTATAATGTTCCTCTGAGCCATAGACATTGTTGTTCTATCTCTTAAAAATAGGTCACCCCGGAGCCAGGTCTATGACTCCACTAGGGAAAAGGATCTCATAGGCCAACTAAGGTATAATAGCACACAAGTCAAGGCAAGGCCAATGGCACCAACTCCAGAAACAATTCCTCCTCACAACCTCTCATTCCTATCATCTTGTCCCACCCAAGGAAGTGTACCCCTTCATTGGTCAACAGTCCCTCAACTGCACTAGTTCACTTCAAGGGCTTCAATAACTGGATGACTAGGAAGTCTCATATATCTGTGGCACTAGGAACACACGGTTTCTCTCAAGGAGCTTACATGAACCCACAAGGCCAACACACAAGGAAAATTATTCCCAACAACCCCACTCATTAACTTCATCTTAACCCAAGGAAACCCAAGGAGAAAAATCACACCCAATCCACCAAGGATTTTCAAGGTAACAAATCCAATCTTTCCTCGAGTTTTCTCACCAATAGGGAAAACAATTTGCATCTCTTCCAGCAGTCATTCGAATGAATGATCATCCCCGCAAAACACACTAATCCTAAGGCTTAAGTATGCATGGAATTAACTTGACAAGTGACATGTGAAACCACTTGCCCTCTCTTGGGAACTTGTCACACTTCTAAGGACGTAGGATAAAAAATCATCATGATATCAAATTAGACTTGGAATTTTAAGGAGTATTTTATTATATTCCTTGAATTAACCCCCGAGCTTAATCCCTTCTCATATTTCACTTATCCCCTGATCTGAAAAGATATTTTACACGACAATGGTTGAGTTTTTAAAGAATGTGTTGATTAACCAATCAACAAGCTTAAAGAAAAAGGATGAAAATATGAGAAGATATCACAACCATATAAACATGTACAGAACTGAAATGAAGCATAAAACAATATCAAACCATAACACCAATGTGATAACGGAGTTCGACAATCTTGCCTACGTCATTGGGCCTTTGTCTCAGTGGGTGAGTCTTTCTTATTTCTATTCAAAGCTCAATAAGTACATCACAACAGTGCCAAAGGGTTACAAAACTGATCTGGTCTTTTTCTACCAGATCTCTAGAACCCAACAAAAGAAACAACACTCAAATTGAATGATCGGAGCTCCCACAAATGGCCCGCAAATGTGCGCTCCTCAACAGCTTCCCTGCATAAAAATGACATTGGCTTGAAAAATATTCAACATAAACATGCTCTGAATCCCCTCCTCATGGCCTCAAGAAGGCTTGGTTTATATAGATCTGAAGTTGGTAACCATATCCCAACTTCCCCCCAATATCTGGCCTCAAAAAGGGCCCAATATCCCCCCCAATAGGGCCAAAACTCTCCAATAATAGGCCAAAAATCCATAAAAAATCACTAATATATGGTTATAAGACCATTTTTTGCACATATTTTGGGATAATCCCCCAATCCTATGCGCGTGCCCCCTCTGCATGGTCACATGGCTCATATATCCAAGTGCCATCCCCCTAGGGGCTTCACACTATCCCCTCCTCCGATTACACCTGGTCACATGCTATAATGGTGGATCCTCAAATCCACGGGCTTATCCCCATTCCTCTGCGTTGTGTATCAAAACCCGGGTCATATGGAAACATCCATGGGATCGGGAGCCAATCCATTTGACACCTTCGCGCGTAGGTTTATATGGTGGGTAATAAACCAAGGGTTGGGGCCTAGCCCTGACCCTTTTCGCACCCATCCACAATACCACATGATTTTAAATAATAGTTCGATGCAATGGTTAACAAGGAACTCTGGTAGGCGGGTTGGTAACCCGACCTACACTAAGACTTGGGATCATAGAGGTCCATGGTTTGAACCTTACAAACTCCAATTTTTTTTCAAACCAAACGAAACTAACAACCAATACATGGGTGCCATGTGGCACCTCACCACTCGTCAATTTTCTGATGCCACATGTCATTCAACGATTGGACCAAATATGCCACCTATCTTTGCTATCAGTGTCATACTCTACCACGTGTCTCTGTACGTATGTGAAACATGTCACCATACGGACTGCCACATCAGTTGTACACGTGTGCCACATGTCACCCTTGAAGTGGTGACACGTGTCACCTCCCGGTTGGTCCACCTGTCCTATCCACATCAACATCCGTACGCCCAGTCAACTTGCCAACTGTGCTTGCCACGTCAATTTTATGTCTGTATGGCCTGTACAATCAAACTGCCACGTGGCATTGTACGGACTGTACAGTCCGCATTATTTTTGTCTATTTGGCAAAATGAACATATCGTCATAACTTGAGCATACAAGGTCCGTTTGAGCTCGTTCAAGTTGCATTGGGTTCGTATCAATGAGGGCTACGCACACATCCATTTTGAAGCTATTATGAGAACTTTTATTTTTAGGCCTTTTTGAGCCCCCATCAAGCCCATGTATTCGATTCTGGATCACACCTCCCCACTAAAGGACCTTTTGGTCCCCAAAAGGTTACTGACCAGTCATCAAGCTCGGGATAGGCCACCTGACTTGTTCCCTATCTTTGAACTATGTCATGTGCACCTGTCTTATCAAGATCAACTGTAACACAATCATGACCACTGACAACATATTGTTAGCCATTTGAACCCTATTAAATCTTACTGAAGCCACTATCATCCATATAGACAACATTATTAATGATGGCGTCAAAAATATGACTGCAAAAAAATTGATATGTTTGTAATATTTGCATGACAATAGCTTATCTTGAGGCAAACTGTGATTGATTTTCCATTCCACAATCATCTCATGTTCTTGCTTAAGATCGATTACTTGATTTGAAACAATTATAGGTTTGTTTCTTGCTTGAACTGCTTTCTTTAATTTTTCCATAGTTTGAAGAGTTTTATTTGCCTTTACATGATGAGAATGAACCATATAATACTGACCTTCTTTAGTTAACTGATATTGATTATTTGTCCTGTAGAAGATTGTTTTATGATCATATAAGTATGGACTACCTAAGACCATTCCACATTCACTTAGTGGCACTACATCACATGTTACCTCGTCCACATACTTAGATGAAATTGCAAATTCTAATGTGCATTTGATGATTGTTTCTTATCCATTTAAGTGTGTAAGGCTTATGATGTATTTGTGTTTTTAACCCCAATTGCTTAACTAATTCCTCTAAAATTAGATTAGATTGAGATCCACTATCAGTTAATGTATACCTTAGTGTGTTGTATAATAACCCTTATGTGAAACTATACATAGATTTATTACGTGTTACACAAGTCCTTACATTATTTGTTCTCCCGAGTCTTCATATATGTGTAACTTTTTTAATAATTTTTTTATATAAGAAAATTGTACTCGAATAAATTAAAAAATTATATTTTTATGAATGTCCGTTTCCGTTTTTTGGTTTTTCTTTTTTTGGTTTACTTTGTCAGTAACTTTTTTATCTAATATTTTTAGATTAGAAAGTTGTACTGGAATAAATTTAAAAATATATATTTTTGGGAATGCTTTTGTTTGGTTACTTTGTAGTTTTGTCTGTAATTTTTTTATCTAATATTTTTAGATAAGGCTGGAATAAATTTAAAAATATATATTTGCGGGAATGCTTTTGTTTGGTTACTTTGTAGTTTTGTTGGTTTTAGGTGAGATTTTGATAAGATGTATAAAAATAATATTAGTTTTAAATAAGAAAGTTGTATTGAAATAAATTCAAAAAATGTATTTTAAGGAATGCTTTTGTTTGGTTACTTTGTAGTTTTGTCAATTTTAAGAGAAATTTTGATAATATGTATAAAAATAATATACGAAAGATATTAACAGATTTAAAGTTTTTTTTTTTTAATTTAGTGTTATAGTAATAGAGTTGTTTTAGAAAATAATTAATAAGTACATTTAAAGTGAGTCAATTAAAAATAATCAATTGTAATAAATTGATTAAATAAGGTTGTTTTTTATTTCTTGTGATTTTTGGTATTTACATTTACATGTTAGAAGTATGTTTGGAAGAAGTAGGTTGTGTAATACTTGTAGAGGTGGTGGAACATATAATGGAAAACTTCTTATTGATTAAGTTTTAATTAATATCATATGATAAATATTTTTGGTGCTAGGAGTTGTTATAATCTTGAGAAAAAAGTAAAAATTCTCAAAGATTTTGTGTATAGCTTTGGTATGTCAGTAAATACATATAAAAAAATATATATGATCATCAAATCCAAGAAAATTTGTTACCTTAATTTTACATGTAACAATAACAAAATGAAAATTATTGTCATTAAATCTAAGAAAATAGTTACCTTAATTTCATAATGTGATAAGAACAAATTAGATTCAAGTTAATTAGTACAAATATCTTGTGGTTGACCTTCATCTCAAGGTCAATTGGAATTATAGTGTTCACAAAATGATTGATGGAAGATGGAAAACCTACTTCTCTCTTGAATACAAGTGTAAGGAAAGAGATTTTTGGTTCTTGGAAAAATAGAAAGTCCTCTTTGAAACACTTGTTATTCCAAACTAGCAAGAAAATGGAATAATCCAAAATTATTTTATATTTTATCATCTTAAAATTAAGAGTAGTATTCCCTATCCAAACATACTCTTAGAGGTTTGGCTTCCACCCATTGAGAGTAAGACTATGATAAAGTACCTAAATCACGCACATAAAATACTTAACCTGAAGGATAACAAACCTCTTCCTAGCATTGCTTTTGATTCTAGTAAAAGTTACTTGAGGCTTAGATGGCATATAGAATTTGATTGTTGGATAAACCATTGGAGACTGAAATGGGAAGGTGCTCTTGAAAATATCACTAATATTAAAAACATGATAAATTTAAAGAGAAATTATGATGAAATAAAGAAATATAGAGTAAGAGAATAATGTGATATAAATAATTCAGTAACCCCAAGTTAGAAGATCAAAATATCTTTGTATTATCTCAGCCTTAAAAAGGAAAACCAACATTGTTAAAACAATTAAAAACTCTCACAAGATTCAATTCATAATGAAATTGGAACAATGCCTAAAATGCAATGGGAAGGACCCACACTCTAAATTTCACAACATTTGTAACATTATTGATCTTCATAACTTGTTAACTCATGAAAGCCAAAGAGATCCAAGAAATTTTATCTCTAACAATTTTTACCATAGTAACAAAAAGTTAAAACAAATCAATTAATACCTTAATAATTTTCATAGACAAAAGTTGGTCTTAGTGGATGATAATCATCATCACCATATTTAATAAGAATATTTATAACTAATTCGAGAATATGGATTTCACACTTTGGACCATCTTTAAGAAGGCCATGGTATGACCCTCTTCTATGCCATGCCTGTAATTGACCCGATGAAGATATAATATCTATGTACACTATCATTTTCTGATGGATGACCTTCCTTGAGTTTCCCTTACCTTAATTTAGATGTATGACCTCTTAGAACATCTATCATTTTAGTAGGATCCTTGGTTTCTTTCTTTCTGATAGTCTCATTTTAGTGGGATCCTTGCTTTCCTTCTTTCTCACACTCTCTAGTTCTTGATCAATAATTTGGTTCACTTTAATGCTTAAGAAACTTGTTGATTATTTCCTAGCTTTATGGATTCACTTGAAGACAAAATACATATATTAAATCCATAATCACTTAGGATTCCTCACCATACATCCAATCACCATACATCCAAGACGACCCTAATCCATTTTGGATTGCTATTTATAATGTCACATTAGCTTTATGGGTTCACTTGAAGCTTTATGGGTTCACTTGAAGACAAAATACATATATTAGATCCATAATCACTTAGGATTCTTCACCATAGGTCCAGGACGACCCTAATCCATTTTGGATTGCTATTTATAATGTCACATTAGTCAAACCTCCTTACCTTTTACTAATCTCTTAAAGGAAGAGTACCATGAGATGTTAAAGAGAATATCATGCTCGTGTCTTGTTTTTTTATGCCGTGTGAAATTGAGAGGCGTTTTAGAAGCGTTTTGAGTCTAAAAAGTCCATGGCATGGTGTTGAAGAATCCAAGGCCTGGTGTTTCGAAACCCGTGCAAAGACAAAAGTAATGCAAATCTATTGAATTTTTTAGTCGCACGTAATCATGCAAATGTCATTTTTAGGGACCATAAAAGCGGATAAATATTTGGAACCCACTTTATCATTTTATGGTCGATGTTTTATCATCCCAAGACATTGTATTTGGGAAAAACAGAAAAAACAGCCCATACAAAATGGAAATCCACCCTCGCTTTTACGTTATAGAATGTTGCTGATTAATTTCATTCCGGCCATTTCAACGATTTGCTATACCTGTGACACATGTGTAAGTATCATGTAGTGAAGGATGTGTTGTATTTTTTTTTCTCTTTTGGTTTTTCTTATCTGTCTTTTGCTATGTTGTATTGGTTTTCGAGACAGGGAACGGTGAGGATGGGGACATGTCTTCGAAATGGCTAGAGTGCATGTCCAAATTTTTTTAGGGGACAACGAATTGGGGAAGACAGTAATATATATATATATTAAAAATATAAAAATTCACCATAAACATTTGTAGTTGCTTCAAGCTTGTAAGCATAACAAGCTATACCAGTATTATGCACAACCTTTACACTTGCCAATATTGAAAAAGCTCGATCAATTTAAAAAAGAGTCGAGTGACCTTTCATTATTGGCTGCTAGACAAGAGAAAAATGCAGTTTAGCTTTAGGAAACTTAAGTGAGAAATTTCTCTATAGTAGTTTTTCTTACTCGTATTTCTTGTTAATGACAATTATGTTAAAACATAAAATGCATTCCCTTATCAATAGGTTTTGCTTTGCATATTTTTATGGTTGTGTTGAAAACCACTATAAAACACTTTGGTTCTGTAAAGAGATTAGATTCATATTTCAGATTAAGAAAGTGATGGAATATGAGTTTATTCAAACATTTAGTACCCAATCGAAGTCACTACTATCTGATTGTTTTCACAATGCTTGAAGTTGGAATAGTGGAAGCACTATAATTGAATGACTCCTCGAAACCCATGTAGAATATGGAAAAGCTAAGATGACCAGAAAAATGAGAAGAACAAGAGTAGTAACCATAAGGATCAACCATTTGAAATGTTGCATTTCTTGTTTTTTTGACATTGAAACTTTGCTTGTTGTAATCTTGTTGCCACCAAAAACCCAAATCAATCTGCCAAAAAAAATCCCTGAAATCCTCCTAGAACATCCTCAAAATCTGTCTGGAACGTCCCTGAAATCTGTTAGGAACGTCTTGGGGACGACCAACAAGTCCCCGAGTCCCCAATGAAATCTCCAACAATTTGGATAAGTTTCCTAAAAATCCCCAAATCCCCAGAACACGGAAACGACAAGTACCCTAATTATTTTGAGGAGAACGAATCCCTCTACAATATAGGTTTTTTTTGTTGTGTCTTATGTATGCAGTCTTGTTCACCTTCAACCCTCAAAATAATACTTGTGAATAATTTCAAAAAAGTTTGTTAGATACACAAAATTCATGTGATGGAATCCTTTCAAACTATATATAACTTTATTACATGTTACGAAATTCCTAACAGTATTTGCTCCCCTTATTCTTAATCTATATGTAATTTTATTTTCATAAATATTTTTTTATATAAAAATGTGTAATTACAAAAATTCAAAAATTATATTTTAAGCAATATATATTTTTTTTGTTATTATGTAGTTTTGTTGATTTTAACATAAGATATGATGTATATAAATAATATATGGAAAATATTAAAATATTTAAACGTTCTTTTTTCATTTAGTGCTACAGTGATAAAGTTTTTTCTAAAAATAATTATTAAGTTTATTAACAATAAGGGTTGGTCATAAGTAATCAGTTGTAATAAATAGATTAATTAAGGTTGTTTTTTTATCTTGTGTGGTTTTTGACATTTATATTTACAAGTTAGAGGTATGTTTTGAAGACACATATTGTGCAATAGTTGAAAAAATATGTTGATGTTTGGACAACATTAAAAAGACATTTTCTTGAATTAATAATTAATAATATAATTATTGTTTATTAATAATATATAATAAGTATATGATAATAATAAATAGTTATTTATTATTCAATCTCTTGGATTAATAATATATAATAAGTATTTGATAATAATAAATAGTTATTGATTATTTAAGAAAAGCATCCTTTCATGGATGGTTACCATATATTCTCTATATATGAAAGATTTTTTTGACATAAACTGGTGTGAAATCAGACTGAAAGATGGATTTCAGATTGATATCTGTGCAGACTGCCCTTGTAGACATCCATGAAAAATGTGGAAAGATAGACAAGGCACATGCTTTATTCGACTAGATTACTTCATGAAATGTCGTCTCCTAGACATCCATGATTTCAGCATATGCGATGCATGGTTTTGGTAGGAAAGCCCTCAAAGTCTTCGAACAAATGAAAAACTTTGAATAGCGACAGAAGTGAAACAGGGATGAAACTGAATGATCGGACCAGAGTCAGAACCTGTGAAGCCTGCATGTGGATACACAATATGTATCCATCATCCTAAAGAGAGGGCCACCGAACATATCTAGGAAAGCAGGCGACCTTTATGGGCATCTGGAGAGACTTATCGACATTGTATGAATGCTACTCGTTTGGATTATGTCCTTTACCAGACTGAATATACATGTTTTCTGGTCAGGGAAGCCACATAGGCAGCTTAATCGATGATGCGTTGCATTCATCGTCCGACATGTTGACAGCGTGCCGCCACGACCATGCTTTATTGGTGTAATTTAATCGTGGAACAAACATTTTTTTTATTTTCAAAACACTGACAAATATCCTATGGTAGAGTGCTACTTTGACAAATCCATACGAATTTTAAGCATGGTCAAAGTTCGAATGTAACAAAGCTGATATGAATTTAAGCATCTTCAGAATTTTAGTTGTGAATTCGATAAGAATTTTAGGCATGGTCAGAATTTTATATGATAAAAATTTGCTACGAATTTTACGCATGGAGCATAATAGGGTTTGGAAACCCTAATATCCACAACACATGCCTAATTATATAAGAAAAACATGCCGAAGAAACTAAGGATATGTGTTGTTATTGAAAGCCTTTTCTTCCTTGAAAAACAATGCTTCTCGAAATTGATATTGAACCAATGGATTGTCTTGCTCCAGTATTCAACAACTATGTAATATTTTTAAGTAATCAAGACTTGAAGATGACAACAGTGACTGTAGTAGGAAATGGGAAGTAAGACAACTCGCAACAAGGGTCATTATCCCTGATAAAGGAACCCTTATTTATTTGAAGGACCATTTTCGATGGTACGAGAGCTTGGAAAATGTCTTATTGTATTTGAGCCACTTTCTCGGTTCTCAATAATGTGATGCATGTCATCAATATTTCGAGTGTGAAAGAAATGAAAGAGAAAAGGAGATTAGTTCCCTTGATCTTTTCTCTTTCTCGTGAGTCTTCAAAAGGGGGACATGGTTAGTGGACAATGAGACCACATACCATACTAGAGTAGTGCAAAACAATAAGAGGGAGCCAATTGGATCATGTAGAGAGATGCATGGAGGGAAAAACATTCCAACAAGGAAAGACGTTGCCAGACATGATGCTTAGAGACATGAAGTCTCTAGGAGCATTATACCTCCACGATGAAGGGTCATGCACTTTATTACCACCGCGTCAGGAAGGGTCATGCAATTTATTGATACGAATAAACCCGCGTTCTTCATGAAGGTACTGGAACTGTGCACAACATGCGGACTGAATCGTACCTCATACCATAGCTGAGGGCGAGCTCCGCAAAATGTACAGACAAGGGATTGGTTCCCAACATTTCAAGGAGACTGGACTCCAGGTCCTGAATCTTATTAGGGGCCATATCAATATACTTTGTATCTGCAAAACGAACTGGTAAAGTGCTCAGAACAACGGTGTGAAGGTGAGCCATGGCAGGGGAGATTCTGAAAACCTCTGAGCGGAGCAGAGGCAGATCTATGATGGACAAAGACTGATGCGAGGAAAGTCCCAGTGGATGAGAAAGTGGGACAGAGAAAGAACACGTAGAGAGTTGAAAGGTTGACAGGTGTAGAAATTGGGGGTTAGATACGAGAGAGCTTATGAAAGCTAGACGAGCACGTGGAACCCATGCGTGCCCGAACCCTTGGGTATACGTTCAATTATTATTATATATAATATAAAGTGTTAAAAATAATTTAAAATAAAATAAATAATTTAGTATAAATAATTTATATATAAATAAGATTAAGTTAGTATAAATTTAAAGTAAAGATAATTTGAGTTAAATTAGTGTAATAATAATTTTAAAATTAATTATTTTATTTAGTGTAATCTACCTTAAAATTTGATGTTAACCAAGCTTAGATGCTTCATCCTAACCCAAACCTAGCCAATTCCCCTGATGGAGTAACGTCTATTTACAGACAAGTAAAGAAAACTTACGCCCAACCCTGTTTCTAAGTTTAAGTAGCCCCAATTTAAAACGTCCTGGAACTCACCCTGATAACTTTGGGGTGATGCGGGTTAAGTTAAACAAGATGGTCAGGACTCGAAGGGGTCGAGGAAGGGGAGCATCGTCACGGGCATCGCCGACGCCACCCACACCATCAACACCATCAACACCACCGACACCACCAGTACCACCACCACCATCGCCCGAACTAGCCCTCATACTGCGCTCATTGGAGGCCATTAACGAAACTTTAAAGGGGTGCCAACCAGTAGGGACTAAAGTAGAACTCCCACCATCTGGAACGGGTAATCCAGAAGCATCAAGGAACTCAAGGGGAGAATTTCCACCTGAAGACATCACGCGAGAATTGCAGAAGATCAAACTTCTGGAGTTTGTCAGAGGTCGTGCGAGTGAACACGCGGAAGCATGGTTGGAAGGCATGACAAGATGTTTTTCCTTAAGAGACTATGCATCCAACTTGAAGGCAAAGATCGCAATTTTCCAGTTAAGAGATAGCGCCTTAAACTGGTGGGGCAACTTGGAAAGACAACTACACCTTACCCCAGACACAGTATCTTGGGAACTTTTCGAGGAGAGGTTCCGAAGGAAATATCCACCAGCGTACTACGAGGAGCAACAAGTAGGGGAATTTCATGCCTTAGTACAAGGAAACAGAACTGTGGAAGAATACGAGATCAGGTTCATGGAACTGGTTAAGTATGTTTTGTATATGGACAATGACCAGCGACAGGCAGAGCACTTCGTTTATGGATTGAACCCGAAGATAAGAGCTATGGTGCGGATGTGGAAACCATCTTTAGTAGCGGAGGCGGTAGAAAATGCGTGTTACGCAGAAGAACACATGAACTTAACAGGGGGTGCAAGATCGACATCTCTGCATCGCCCTGGATTTATAGGAAAGACCCCGAGGACATTTCCTAGGGGAGGGGGCTCAAGGCCACCACCTTATGGTAACAGAGTCGTGCCAAGGACAGTAGCTGCAGGGATTTCAATGGCAGCTAGTGCAGCATCTCGTTCACCGCCAACGGTGCAGCCAGGTCCACGACCATCTCAAGGAACAACTAGTGGGGGACCAAGTTTTCATTCGTATCAGGCCTAATAAGAGTACCATACGGTTCGGGAAGGGGACAAAGTTGTCACCTCAGTTTATAGGGCCATTTAGGGTCCAAAAGAAAATTGGACCCATTGCCTATTGTCTTGTACTGCCACCCCACTTGCATAAAACTCATAATGTATTTCATGTATCGGTTTTACGTCATTATGTTGCTGATGAATCACATAAACTAAATTGGAAAGAATTGCAGGTATCGGATGTGGGAACCCTCACGGTAGAACCGTTACGCATATTGGACCGGAGAGTCTGACAGCTCAGAAACCGTCTGGTAGATCAAGTTAAGGTCCAGTGGGACAAGTATAGTCTAGGATCTGCTACTTGGGAGGACGCCGAGACACTACAACAAGACTATCCCTCACTATTTTGACCACCTCAACAACATGTTTCTCGAGGGTGGGGTGTAGGTAACACCACCTTTTGACTTAGACGGACAGGATTACCTGAGGCCTATACACTTTATTTCCGAGTCACAGTGAAACTATTAAGTGATACACTTAAACTTCAAACTTATGAACTTTTATGAATGATTAAATGTTATCAATGATGAGGCATGTAATGCGATCTGTTATGTGAATGTGAATTTTATGAATGATTAAATGTTATCAATGATGAGGCATGTAATGTGATCTGTTATGTGGATGTGAATTTTACGAATGTTTAAATGTTATTGATGATAATGTATATGATGCGACATATTGTGAGAAAGTGAAATTGTTGAATGTTTAAATACTATTAGAATGATGTTGGATACAATGCAGCCTATTTTGGACAAATGATAATTTCATGAATGAATGATGAGTTTGAATTATGGGATATTATGAAATTTAATTCTATGTGGAAAACTTCGATGTTGATCTATCGGTACAGGGATACCAAAGTGAAGTGATGATAGTATGAAATTATATGATGATAATGCATAGAAATGTATGAGTTGTGTTGCATATTGATCTACAGGTTATGGGCTATGAAATAGCCAAGTGATAATGATGATGAAAGTGGATATCAGAACCACTAACCGAGAAACATTATGGTATAAATAATGTATGTGCAATTTATATTGATTTGGATGCATTGCTATGATATGTGGATTAGTGCATGATTTTGGTACTAACACTGCCCAAAACCGAATAAACGATGAAAAAACCTCCAGCAACACAGTGCCCATGTATGTTCCATTGTAGGGTGTTAACCCTGATTCTGTTAGGAGGGGTGAAGGCATTTCCCACCGAGTATCCTCCATTGTAGGGTGTTGACCCTGGTTCTGTCAGAAGGGGTGGAGGCATTTCCCACCGTGTATCCTCCGAAACCTGAAGTCATGGGAGAACGGTGCTAGTTCACGCTCCCCAAGACATGTGATGATGACTGTCATTTGCCTACTAGGGAAGCTTGGTCGAGATAACGACACTTCCACTTACGGGTTCTATTTGGAGTTAGGTCAGTATAGTTGATGCTCCAAGATAGTCTAACAGAGGACGGATAGGAATGGAGTTGGAAGTAGATTAGGGAGGAAGGATGAGTAGAATAGTTGAGACTATATGGAGATCTGTCTTGTGATGGGATTTGATGAAGAAAAATGTGTATATATGAATATTCATTATTATGTAACTAAACCACAGTTGTTTAAAATAAATTATTGAACCGGGCAATTGTAATTAAACGATTTCTCACACAATTAATTGATTGTTGTCTTTAATAAAAGACTAGCCTTGCTGACTGGATTGAATGCATACCTAAATTATTAAAGGATGACAATTTGATTATTAGTACGTGCACGATATTTGCATATACTAGCTACACATGCATTTCTTGTACATATACACTAGTATGTATGAGTTTTCTTGAGTTACTCACTGATAATGTCAGTTACTTGTTGTGAATGTGTGAACCATGCCCTTTTCCTTTGTACCATCAGATACCTTAAACTTCGGGACAAAGTTTCTTGAAGGGTGGGTGTATGTAACAACCCTAATTAAATAAATATTTAAAGATTATAAAGTAAAATTAATTAAAGAAAATAATTGTGATTAACTAAGTAATACTTTAACTACAAATCACATTTAATGACCTGAGAAATAAATCTTAAGAAATCAATGAGAAATGTTATAAAATGGTTGTGTATGCAGAGAGGGAGCAGATGAATCCCGAGAAGATAAAACATTTAAGGAGGGAGAAGGGACAGGCATGGAGGGTGGTTGGAGTAGTAACTGCATGAGTCGGCGAAGGAGGGATAAGGGAAAGGGGAAGGTGGACGGGAGGATCATTCGACAGAGGAGAGATTTTCTGAGGAGTTTTGGACTTGCTGTGAGCACAGAGTTTTGGGCACTGTGGCTTTTGATCAGGGGAGGCACTGAGTTGCTGGAGGTTTTGGGCACGGAGGGCTAGGATATCGGTAGATATCTTGGAGCTAGGTAAAATTCCTATTTGGCAGGGAGGATAGTAGTTTTGGGTAGTTATTTTCCTGTTTATGGCAGGATTGATCTGAGGAGCAGGTAGCAGGAAGGTAGAAGCAAGGCACAGGGACAACGGAAATTAGCATCAGAACTAGGTACTTGTTAAGTTATGTATTTATTTCTTTCTGTCATGAATTCAGTATTTATTGATAAATCTAAGTTACTGAAGTTGTTGTTATGAGAATCACTATTATGTTAAGAAGTTACTGTTGCAGTCTATGAAATAAAAATGTTTATGAATCTTAATGGTGTTTAGAAGTATATGGGCATTACAGACATGAAGTCTCTAGGATCATTATACCTCCACGATGAAATCATACCAGATAGCAGAGATAGTTCCAGTGTATGTAGAGGCACTCCCAAAGAGGGAGGAAATACTACATCCAGAGGGATAAGTTATTGAGCCACTCTCAGATCCAGATAGAGCAGCTGCAGAGGAAGAAATTGCAAAGAGAGAGTTGAGGAGCCAGTTTCTACTCAGTCTTGGTGTTTAGCAGTTACAGAGTCCCAGAGGGAAAGTCTGTAGTGACTTCCAAGTGGATTTATAATATCAAACACACAGCTGAAGGGAGCATCGAGAAGCACAAAGCAATATTTGTTTCCATAGGATTCTCTCAGGTGGAAGGAATAGATTATGAGGAGACATTTTCTCTTGTTTCTCAATACACTTCTATCCTGACAATTATTTCTCTTGCAACATCCAGGGGTTGGAGACTACATGAGATGGATGTGAAGAAAACATCTTGCAATGGAGAGATTGAGGAAGATGTATACATTGAGCAACCATATTGTTTTGTGATACATGAGAAGGATTCTCTTGTGTGTGTGTAGGTTGAACAAGGCCCTGTATGGACTCAAGAAGGAACCTCGAGATTGCTATGAAAGGATTGATGGACACCTGATGAGTTTTTTCTTCAGTAAAAGTGTTGTTGATCCCAACGTGTACTAAAAGACTATTAATGGTGAGCCCCTGATTTTGGTCCTCTACATTGAAGATTTATTCCACACTGTTACAAAGAGCCTTATTGTTGAATGAAAGTATGCATTGGCCTCTGAGTTTGAGATGAAGGACCTTGGTATGATGCACTACTTCTTAGGACTAGAGGTGTGGCAGAAAATTGATGAGATATTCTTGAGTCAAGGGAAGCACACAGTTGAGATATTGAAGAAGTTTGGGATGCTGAACTTTAAGCCCATGGCTACACCAATAGTGATGAATTTGAATAAACTAAGTGTGTCTTCTTCTGATTCCGATGAGATTGATCTGACCATGTAAATATAATTGATTGGATCATTGATGTATCTTGTTAACACCAGAACAGATACTTGTTATGAAGTGAGTGCACTTAGCTATCTTATGAGTTTGTTGAGACAGACACACTAGATTTACATAAAGCATGTGTTGAGATACCTACAAGGTTGATCCATCTTATTTTCAGAACAAAATGAAAGCAAAGATATTCCAATGGAATACTAATGAAAATTTTCAGAAACAGTGAAATACAAAAATACTTGATTTCTATTAATGAAGGAATTTTAAAGAGACTGTAAAAATACAGAGTGCAAGACTCGCTAGAATGGTGGCAGCTTTATCTTTGAGAAGAGATGTGACCACTACGCTTATTCAAAAGAAGACGATTACAATGAGGCTTTGAAGGCCTTTATATGATAAACGTGAATACCAGAGCCCTAGACATCCAAAAACCTAACCCTAGGAGATGAAACACCAAAAGTCGTGTGGACCCCATTTGTGTAAGTTAGTACATTAAATTCCTGGGGTCGCAACTTTTTCATACGATCTTTGTTTTAGGTGCATGATAGCCATTTGGAAAAGTATCTTTGACAACTACGCATTGTGCCATCAAACTCAACCTCTATCTGCAATTTGATTGTGCCACGCCAAAAAAAGTTGTTTAGGGCCCCAAAACGGCTCTCGAAGTACAAAAAGATGTGCTAACATGAAAACCTCCAAAATAAATAGTTGGATTAGGTGGGTAGCCACTATTATCCACCTGGAATATGTGTAGGACTTCAAATATCCCAAGAAGTGTAGAACCCACAATTAGAAAGAAGTACAAAAGAACGTGTTGAACTAAAAACTGACAAGAGGAGCCAGTTGAAATAAGTGGGTGGCCACCAATATCCACTTGGATCATTCCTCCCCCATTACTTAGCAATGGTCTCCATTAAATTGAGTGCCCATGGAAGAGGGGAAAGATTTTTCTGAATCTGAATCTTGGTGAGTTGCGTTCCTTGTTGGAGAAGTTGTGTTTCTTGGTATGTGGAAGACTATCAAAAACTTGTTGCTGGTAGGGTTCATTCTGTTCCACCAACCTGTTGTATCTCAATTTGAAGGGGCCTGGTGTAGGTACCATTATAGGTGAAGAAACAATATATTCTTTCTCTTCGACAATTTTTTTCATGGATAGAAGGTGTTGAGGCTACAGTGGTTTTGGTGGTCTTATGTGCATCCTTTGAACAGACTATGAAGAGGATGAATTTCACAGTATGAGAGATTACCTTGCGGCATTGTTTTTGTGGAACAGTAGTCTAAACTACCTTTGGTATCTTATAGAGATGAACTCCCAGAGTAATAATGACACTATGGGGTCTACACTCATAGACAACATGATGTTTCCACATATATGGTTGGCCCAAAAAAACATCACATAAATCAAGAGGGGAAAAATCACACACTACCTCATACTTGAAGGGTTGGATTCCATAGGACATGCAACACTGTTGGATAACATGGAGATCTCATCCTTGTTGAAGCCTCCTAATGTTGTATGGCTTCAGGTGTGGTGTTGTTGACAACCCCAACTGTTTGACGACCTTAGTTGATATGAGGTTTTTATAGCTGTCGATATCAACAATGAAATGCAATGGGGTCCCCTTCTAGTAGCAGTGGGGTCTGTGTCGATGATTGTTCTATTTTCAATATTGTCTGGATCGTACTCCGAGTCAGGGTTCGGCTCCGTGTATTTGACCTCAACCACCAATGATTGTTTCGAGCGACATTCATCAGTTTTGTGCCAGGGAATTTTGTTGAAGTCACACCACTTCTTAGTGTCATTCTTCATCTTTCCTTTACCCTTCTTGTCATGTGTGTTGGACTAGTTTTCTAGAAGTTGTTGGTTAGGGCCATTATTACCATGCTTTGGTTGTTGCAAATTTGCAGACCTGAATTCTCATTTGTTATGGTGCACAAATTTCTTCTTGATTTTGATATCACATCGATAGGAAACTCCCAATGATGAGATGCTTAGGAAATCCATTTCGGTTGGGATATACCTATGCAAAGCCCCACTATATTTCAGAACCAGATGTCGCTCTGAGTGTGTGATACCCAACTTGGTGCGCAAGGTATGGAAAGTATCTGTGAACTCCGACATTGTAATGTACCCCAAATTCCCCCCCAAAACAAAAATGTTAGGGGACATTAAAGTCCCTTGAATCTCCAACATTGTTTGTGACACAGAGATAATCCATTAAATATATCTTATTCCTTTATTGTATGAACAACAATTTTACTTCTTTGTCATTATCCCTCCTAAAGTCTTAAGGTGATTTAAATTCCACTTGTCTCTTACTGTTATATTTCATTATAGCGTCGTTATTGGATTATAAGTCACACACTTATTTGTATTGAAGAGTTTTGTGACCATGACCATCATAGCCCTTAGAATAACCACGAAATCTATGTCAAGACATGATATCCACATTAAATCATGTAATAGACTATGTTATACAAGATATGAGCGCTCTAAAACATGGACACAAGATCAACACATATAGACCTAGTGTGGAGTTAGGAGGCATAGGTCCTAAGCATTAGGATTTAATTTTACCAATAATAACATATTTTTTTATCATAGTGCAATGAACATGTACCTATACATAACATTAGTAACCCTACTCGACTATTACATACATGGTCTTCTCGTCCTAGGGTTAGCTCTAGGATTAAACCTAACCCTGCATTTAAGTGGTTCGAAAACCAATTTGTGGTGGATGACAGGTCGGGTCTAAGCCTACTCGATGCTAGCCTATAGAAATTTACTCATGGCCGGTCCATTAATGGTGAATCATGTCCAGTACCCTCCTGAACTAACACTTTGGTGAAAACGTCCAACGTAGGCTCGCCACCTCCCTTGACTTCACATGGCATAGGTATGGGGCGTACCAGCCGATTTTACTCCTCTAGCGAGGACATCGAGGTAACACTTGTTCTTCGTTCTCGCCCCTTTAGTCTGTAACACAAAACTTCCTCTGCGTTGTATACAACTGATGATTCGGTAAATCTCGATTCTGATGAGTGATGGAAGGAGACAACACACATATGGGGTTCTCTATCTGCAAGGGTGAGTAAACATTTTGTTTCTTCTATTCTTTGTGAGAAGAATTCTGTAAATTGTATTCTCTGTCTGGTGCAATGTAAAAGATTGAGAGGTTTAATGTAAATAATCGAAAGGTTCCATGTAAAATACTTCATGTTTTCTTTTTATTTGTTGAGGGTCAACAATGCATGATAGTTGCGAATCTGTATTTGTTTTCTTCATAGGATTCCACCAGGTTTATGGATCCATTTATAAGTTAGGTGAATTACCTTTAGAGTTAACGCTCAGGTATGAGGGTTATTGTGTTTTCTCTCGGTTGGATATCAGTCTTCAATCCTATAGTCGTTTGTGGTCCCTTCCTAGTCATTACATGGCCCCAATCGTTATTATAAATTGAACCCTCTGATTTTTCTTGTTTTATTTTATTCATCGTTCCTATCACTGGTATTCTTACACTCTAGAAGTCGTCCAAAGATCTCAAAGCTTACTACGCTGGTTGATGTTATTCAGACTTGATTGTTTAAAACTCTATAGGAAAATTTTGTAATTTACATTCTGTATATATATATATATATATATATATATATATATATATATATATATATTAACAGGATCTTATTCGTCTAGAAACACATTTGTTTGTATCCTTTGGTTGTAATAATTTATCCACTGGGAAGAATCATGGTTTAACCTGTGACCACCTCGGCAACATCCTTCGCTTGATCTCTTGTCTGATACAGGTATAATATTAAGTTGTTTACGAAAGGCCTTTCCTATGTCGACCACTCTGCACTAACAAAAGAGTAGGTATCTTTGTTTAATCATCTAATTAATGTACGTGGAATGAAAATCGTAGGGTTCGAACATGTTTTTGCATAGTTAGACTTTAACCTAAGGATTGGGTTATTACTATAAATTTTCTATGCACTCAGACTTTCGTATTTTACCTTTCTGTAATGCTATTTAATTTTAATGATCCATCTATTGTGAATAGACTCATATCTCATCTTGTGTTCCTCTATGAATGATTATTAATTTAATAAATCCTTCACTATGATCGTTACACCAAATCAGAATTCCACTGTGTGATTTCGGGGAATTAATTGGTAGTTTTCTTTAATCGTTGACCTTTCTATAGACGACTCCTTCCATTTATTTGGTCCTCTACACAGGGTTTGGAGATTCTTATTATGTACTTCATGTTTGATCACTCTATGCATGGTCTATTTCGATGATAATTGGTTTCACTTCTTTGCTTACTGTCGCTTCCTCTATTTTACAAGTGAAAGGTTTTATGCACGAATATATAAAAATTCATGATGCGCCCTTTATGTTTTGCGAGGGTACCCATCAGTCAGTTTGGGTCCACTCCTCCTCCTCCTCGATCGTGGGTATATTGTCTCGCAAGGAACAAAAGGCGGTCTGGTTTTCATTGGGACTCAAGCTAAGTTTTATCCTTGGCTTATTCTATTGTTTGATTTCAATAGAATTCAAATGCTAGCACAATTACTAAACCCTCATTTTACTTCCCTTGCAAGTTATGAAAGTCGATGAAATTAGAAGAAGAAAGCCTCTTACCACGAAATATATTCAAGTTCCATGTCCTTCCTTGACCAACCTATGTGCACATTAATCTTTAGCTATATAAAAAAAATTGTAGAGACTTTCCTAGGGTTCTGTTTACAACACAGAAGGATGTGTAGTTTTTTATCTATGGTACTCTAAATGTAAATTTGGAACAAGATTCACTTGAATACGACTGTTATTTTTTTGCAAGACACTTTGTAGTCTACTGTATCACTATCTTTCTGTGGTAATAGATAAAATAAAGAATATATTCAGACTGCTATTCTTTATGCCTATTCTTTGCATGCTATCAAATTGATAAGAACACCATCTAAGTGTATTCCCTATTGCAATATTTCTCTAGAGTGTTTGTTATGTACAGATTTGAATAGAAATCCAATTGCATAATCTCAAAGGCCAATATGGATCTAATCATAGATCTACTATGTTTTGTATGAGCACACACACACACACACACACATATATATATATTCAAAGACACATGTACAACCATCATATTTCAAATAAGCAACATTTCCAGTATCATTCAACTATGTTCAGCCATAGTATAATATGGTTATACACTAACTTAAGAATTGATTTCACTTATGTATACATAGTCAACTCATTCCTAACAATTAACGTAACCATAAATATAACATTGACAAAGGAATACAAGCTAAGATACATATCTGAAACTTGATGTTGGAATACAAATGGAACAACCATGTTCCACCCAGCCATAGAACATAACAACCAAGTTTAGTTGTCCTGCTCACCCCCTAGCCTGACCATGAGTCCATAAGGGAAAACTGAATGATCCTCCTTAGCTATAGTCACCATCCATAGATCAGAAAGATCCTTTGACTCACACCAATAGTGTTCATAACAACATATAGTTTATTTTCCAACATACTAAGCAACGTCCTGCCTCCTCCATATGTTGATTTTAATATGCATCCTTGTGCCTAGGTCTTTCATTCCCTCCTTGGGGAAATTCACAGCTTTACAAATCCCTGATTTTAGGGGCTGCTAGTAGTCAAATTCCAATTCTGCCACTTGTAAAAATCAACCTTGAGGTAACTCAAACTTGTTCCCCACTCATGGAGTCATGGTCGACTATTTTTAACCTTGTTGTTCCATTTGTCTTCCAACATTTAATTTATTAAAAGTTTATCTTACACATGTGTCAAAATAAAAGAGGATAGTTGGGCAAGTCAGATATTTTCCCAACAGTGATCAAATAATTAATTACAACAATCAAAATTCCAAATTTGGATTTGTCATAAATGGAAAATAATTTCCAAACCCAAATTTTCCAAAAATGGAAGTTTATTTCAAAGTACACTTAAAATTTAATATTCTAAAATTTGAGGATATTACATCCTCTCCCCCTTAAGTGAAACACTGTCCTCGGTGTTCATTCCTCTCTTAGAATAGTGTTGGATAATATTTCAGAAAATATTCCTCCAATTCCCAAGTGGCCTCCTCAAGGATAAAGTGCTTCCATTGCACTTTTACTTGGGTGATGGCTCTATTACGTAGTACTGTTTATTTCTTGTCCATAATGCGTAGAGGTTCCGCTTGGAACTCGCCTTCTGGTTCCACCTGCACCATGTTCCAATCAATGATGTGAGTAGGATCATGAATATACCTTTTTAATAAGGAAACATGAAAAACATTATGAACTTTTAAGTTTGCAGGAAGTGCTAGTTGATACGCCACGGGTCCAATTTGAGTTAAAATATCGAAGGGGCCACAAAACCTGGGAGCTAACTTTGAACAATTTCCTAGCTTTAGAGAGCTCTTCCTTGCTTTGACTTTCAAATACTCGTGGTCCCCAATTTGAAATTCCTGGTGTCTCCTTTTTAAATCTACGTACTTTTCTATCGGTTTTGGCCCTCCTTTGAATTCTGTTGTACCCTTTTTACCATTTTCTCCATTTCCTGGAAAATATCCGGTCCCATCATAAGCCTGTCAACTGGATTATCCCAGGTAAGCGGGGTTGTGTATTTTATTCTGTATAATGCTTCGAAGGGACTCATTTTGGATGACGTCTGATAGCCATTATTGTAAGAAAATTCAACTAAGTGTAGGTATTCCTCCCACTTAGTTGGTTTCGTTCTTAGGTACATTCGTAACATGTCTTCCACAATCTGATTTGTTTGTTCGGTTTTCCCATCCATTTGTGGATGGTAGCTTGTGATGAAATTTAGGTTAGTATCCAATCCTATAAACAATTCCTTCCAAAACGTTGACGTAAATTTGACATCTCTATCGGAGATGTGATATCCCCCAAAATAAAATATTTTTGAAATTTAAATTTATTGGAAATTTATTCTGGTTTTAGTAAATTCAAATTTGGAATTTTTTTTCCATTTAGGGCAATTTTGAATTTCGAATTTAATAATTGTAATTAATTAACATGATTGTTGGGAAGAGACCTGATTTGACCCAACTAACTATTTGACTATGAAACTTGTATGAAAACATAATATTTTATATTGATTGCAGGAGGAAAAATGGAACAACCATGTTGAATTTAGCTAAACATGACTCCATGAGTGGGGAACATGTTGGAACTACCCCTAGGCCGATTGTTACAAGTGGAAAATCAGTGATTTGGCCATTGGCAGCCCTTGAAAATCAGGGATTTAGAAAGCTGCAAAAATTCCTAAGGGAGGGAAAAAGACCTGGGCAAAATTGATAAATAGCATATGTGAGGAGGCAGGACGCTGCCAAGTATGCGGAGAAAAGAGACTATGGATTTTCCTTGCTGTTATGAGCATTGTTGAGTAAGTGTGAGGAAGGAGGATAACTATTGGAATTGTGGACATTGTTGAGGAGGAGTCTTCCAAATTCTCCCTCATGGATTTATGGTCAGGCTAGGGGGTGAATCGGGCAAGAAATATTTGGCTGCCTATTCTACGGTTGGGAGGAATGTGGTTGTTACCTTTGCCTTCCCGCAAACTGGTTTAGATATGTTAATTTACTCCATATATGTTTTAAATAATCATTTATACTGGTGATATGTATATGTAATTCTGTATTGAAGTACTTCTATGGGAGAAATCTGTCGTGTCATAATCCATTTCTATAATAGGAAAAACTGTAGGAACATAGTAGGAATTATTTTTTATAGGAACAACTCTAATATTGTAATGAATGGACTGGTAGAAATGATGGAGGATCTTCATTCGGGATAGAGGTAGAATAGAAATAACAGATCATATTACAAGTCACTGTGTAGAGGG
The DNA here is from genome assembly GCA_009831015.1 of Picea engelmannii. Taxonomy (NCBI): domain Eukaryota; kingdom Viridiplantae; phylum Streptophyta; class Pinopsida; order Pinales; family Pinaceae; genus Picea; species Picea engelmannii. The sequence goes on along the minus strand of ML783525.1, from coordinate 555,141 downwards.
CATGACAAGTACATAAATTATTGTATATGAAAGTATTAAACTAATTAAGCAGATTTTAGCGTGATTTTTTCTAAGAGTTATGCTTTCCATGAGGTCATACACCTTTAATTATTCGAAATTTCATAATTAGACTATTGTTTAATGGCATAAACCATAGAGAAAAAAAATGGGATCCTTCGAGTTAACTATTCTTTGATGTGTAAGCTATTGATGTGTAAGAATGAGACCCAAGTTAGGTAGATATACTTGCATGTTCATATTTCTGTAGGTAAAGATGTAGGACCGTAGCACGTAACTGAGTTTTCCAATTATTAAACTAGCATCAAGATGAAACTATACCTTTGAAAGTGAATCGTTATATATATATAGAGAGAGAGAGAGAAAGCTATAGCTATGTACATACTTATAGGTGGAAATAAGTACAGATGTTAATGGTGAGTTAAAGCGAATTCCCTACAACAAGAATGATTGTTCATTTTTTGCCACCCCAAAAGATTTTGCAGCTCTTAAACTATAACCTTATTCTAAACCATGTGACTCAGTGAGATTTCTTTCACCACGATGCTAATCCTAGGTTTAGAATCGTATCAGTTCATAGAAAACTATGGCACGCATTGGAGTGCAACGATTTGGAACCCGAGTACCTTGTATGCCTTTGATGAGCATCGACATCCAGAGTTGGATCGATATTCTTCTGAGCCGAAATGGCTCTTCGGGCTCCTATTGGAACCCTTTGAATGAATCCACAGGTCCCCTTGTCCTCTGGCACAGGTCCTGAGAAAATATGTGCGCTTGCCCCCTTTTCGGTGCTATTCTTTGTTCTGAACCAATGCACACCTTTCATGTTTCGGGGTTTCGGGACTCTTGCATGCGAGCTCTCCCAAACTCCTTGTCCTTCCAACTCCCAGTCGCCGAAACACCGAAAAGGGCTTAACGGTTCTGGATCGCCTCTTAGCCTCCATCCACATGACCTTTTCCTGTGACCTAGGGCTCATCCACAGAGCGCGTTGGGGTTTCATGTATTGGTATTTCGCGACTTGCAAAGACAAGGGGTCTTTCCCTTTTATTTCCCGGGTGTTGAAACACCGAAACTTATTCACGCTAAAGTGATTCAGGGTTTCATATACCAAGATTTTGTGACTTGCGAAGACGAGGGGTCTTTCCCTTTGGTTTCCCAAGTGCCGAAACACCGAAACCTATTCACGCTAAACAGATTCGGGGTTTCGTATACTGGGATTTTGTGACTTGCGAAAACGAGGGGTCTTGCCCTTTAGTTTCCCGGGTGCCGAAACACCAAAACTTATTCACGCTAAACTGATTTCGGGGTTTCGTATACCGGGATTTCATGACTTGTGAAAACGAGGGGTCTTTCACTTTGGTTTCCCGGGTGCCGAAACGACGACCGATAGCCACGTGTCCCTCCGATGGACGGCTGTGACCTTTAGCCACGATCAACAATTGTGAACTTTTCGGCATGATCAATGGTCATGATCAAATCCTAGCTTTCTCATTTTCGAGAATTTGGGAGAGTCTTCACTCCCGTTTCCCTGGTGTCTAAATCCCCTATGGGATTGGATCTTTGACACAAGTCCTCCAAAATGGACGGTCCCGATGCTTTCAGGACTTGACAAGTCCTCTTCCTTCTTATGTTATGAGGTTTAAACCTCGCGCACCTTTTCTGGATACGACGGCTCACAAAAAATTGACACTTCTCCCTCGAAGCTTCTGTCATTCGTTCTACCCTTCTGTGTGTCTTCCCAAGGATTAAACCCCTCACACCTCCTTCCGGATCCGACGGCTATTGGTCCTTGGTGCTAGATCTAACGACCCAGATCCTTTTTCCTGTGCACCTCCCAGGGATTGAACCCTATGCACGTATCCTTGATCCAGCGGCTCTCAGGGCACTGCACTCCAGATCCGACGGTTGGCGCGATTTCACGAAGCGGGAGTTCACAATGTAGCGACTCCAAAATCACTTGCCGCTCCAAACCCTGAACTCCGAAATAGCGAAATTCAATGCCTTAGAGTGTTGGAAGACACTCGTCCTTAATCTCCTTTCTTCTCTGGAAGATCCAACGACTCTCGCAATTTCGACACTTCTCCCTGAGGTGTCCCCACCGTTCATTTCAATTGCGCTCCTGAGATTTATCTCTCTGAACTTCAAAGGCTCCTTCGACCTAAGTTTATATATTGCCTATATACATATAAGTATGTTGGAGTAGTTTGAGAGTTAAGGGAAGTGGTAGAATTATGGAAAGAATTTATCCACATAAGATTTTTTGTTCAAAGTAAACTAGACTGGTGTAATAATGTCATTATGGACATAAATGAATCTTACCTTTTCTTAAATTCTAAGCTTAAACGAAATTGAATTATGTCATAGAATTTTTTTTTTATGGTGAATTTCAGGTACATTACATATGGTATCAGAGCAAAAGCTACAACACTGGGCCTGAATAGGTCCACATTAGCTACTTAGTATACATTCCGACGTATGTAAACCTAATAAATCTTATGGTTTCAAACAGAAATCCATTTCTATTTTTGTAAATTCTGGCAGCTCAGGAGGGTGCAGAAATTAGGATGGAAGGAAATCCGCGGCAAGGACCTCTGGGAGATCCAAGACAGAACAGTGATGGAAGCTCACCCACGGAGGTGTTGGAAACAATGAGGAATCTTATTGTTGAACTACAGGTTTTCAAGGCCGACAATCAAAAATTGAAGAAAGCACAGCAGGAACACCAAGAGATAAATGAAGTCCTGTTGCGTAGTATAGTAACCAAGAAAAGCCCAAAAGACGATAACCATGACGAAGAAGTCAGCAAAAGGGCCTCCAAGAATTCTGGACCAAAAACAAAAAAAGGAGACTGTTCGTCTGAAGGGACACCTTCAGATGAGGAAAAAACTATACCAGACAGAAAAAAAAAAAACAAGTAGACCACCTTGAAGGAGAATTTAAAAAGATTAAACTAGCTACCTTTGATGGAGAATCCAGGACAGGAGAAGAAGCTTAGGCATGGTTGTTGGACATCAAAAAATACTTCCAAATCTATAACTATTCCAACAACATGAAGGTCAGAATGGCCATCTACAATCTTAAGGGGAAGGCCAGCATTTGGTGGCAGGACCTGAAATTGGCCAAGGGCCTAAAGGAGAAACAGTTGGCATGGTCTGACTTTAAGAAGTATTTCAAGAAACAATACCTTTCTGAAAGCTATTATGAAAGGAAGACAAAATAATTTTACGAGTTACGACTCGGAAAGATGACGATGGAGGACATCTGGGAGGATAAGGTAAAAATCCATCAATTCTTAAGTTGTTTACCACAGGCCTATTGGGACAAAATTCAGTTTGATAGCCCCAAATCCTTGAGTGAGGTATTCAGGAAAGTTTGAATGTGCTATGACCAGTATAAACAGCGGGTAGAGTTTCCCAAGACCTGGAGGGATAAGAAGCAAGATCGAATGAACCAACGGAAGAAGGGATACCAGCTAGCTCCTTATCGGAATGCAGCAAAAAGTTTCCCAAGGAAGGATTTTCATTCCAATCATCCGAATACGCAAGGTAGCGGTAAACCGGTAAACCCGGGAACGAAGAAGTTTGGGGACAACTCTCCCGAGCCATTAAAGTGTTGGGAGTGTGGAGAGCCTCATCTAAGGAGGAACTGTCCATATTTAATTATAGCAAATAGAACTGTTGTTCACAATTTGAAGGAAGCCTCAATAGTGGGAGAGGTGGGCAGAAGTCTACATCGGATAAATGCAGCCATAGATGGTCGACAAGATGACCACCAGTCATATCATAAGGAGCAGATGGATCCACCAGTGGTGAGGTAGGTGACCCCACTATTGGCCCTTGACCAAGTTTTGAAGAGTACTTGGTCATATTTGACCACTTTTGGGACTACAACAACTTGCCAAGGAAGGAGCCCAACGTGAAGTAGAAAATAAGGAAGCAAGAGCTATTTTGATATCCAATTTAGGGTTTTGGGTTGATGTAACGGTAAAGGGATGTCGAACCGAGGGTTTACCCATGTTTAGGCCCATTTTGTAATATATAAATAGGCAACATAGATAGTAATATAGGGGAGATAGAAATGTAATACATCTGCGTGGTGTATGAATGAAAGCTTAGTGCTAGTATTTGGATCTGTATGATCGGATGTATCTTAGAAATCTCTGTGCATGAGATCAGACGGATAAGTATCGATTGTTATAGTTGGATGTTGAGGAGTGAGGAAGAAGGATATAGCGAGCTACGCAGATCTTCTGTCTTGTGCGAAGTAGGGATCATTGAAGCTCTGTGATGTAACTTCTTGACCAAGATAATATAAAGAAGACTTTGTGGACGTATCCCCAGGGTGGGGCTGAACCACGGTAATTGTGTGTATGGTGCTATGTGATTTGTTCTTATGTGTTTACCCCTCTCTCTTGTCAAGTGCTCTGATATGTTTAGATAGATCTATTGATGCTTTGTGCTTATGAGATATGAATGCATGCTAGATATGATACATAAGAGGCTAGGTGATTAATCTATTGAGTATAATGTGTTTATCATTGCTAAGTGCTAGATCTGAGTAATTACTACGGTACTATGTGCTTTATGCAAAGTGTATTAATGAATGTTTGTTAGAAAATAACTGATCCTAAGTGCATTGCAAGCAAGATAATCACAGATCTGTGTCCCAACTAAGGTTGCAGACACCTGAGTCTTGCAACTACCCCTTCCTCTACCTTGGGTGAGACTTCATCTGCTTCGCAGGTGTTTCCCAAAGGGTCGGTAGTTAGGGTTTTGTTGGTGCACTCTTGAGCGTTGAACCCTAGGTCTACCCCTGTGCCAACAAATGGTTCTATTGTTGGGACCTGGAACTATGATTGCTGGGAACTAAAGAAGAAAAATCCTTGTGTGAAATAATCTCTATGCATAGATCAGTATCCCTAGTGCGCAGTGTTTTGTTTGACCTGTGAAGCTTTGTGCCAAGAAAGAGGTCAGATATGAAGAGAAAGAGACTAGATCTGAAGAAAAAGAGGTCAGATCTGCAAGAAAAAGGTAATATCTATAAGCTCTGTGATTTGATAAAGGTAAGAATAGTTAAAAGCTTCAGATCTGGAAGCTTTGTACTCTGTAGAAGTAATATAAGTGAAATTTTTGTTTCTAAAGCATGGATCTAGGTATGTTTGATAGATAATGTCCTAGCTTCAAAACTAGGGCATTGTTAGACGAAAGAAAGTTTGATATGAATAGATCTGATAAGTATAGTGATAGCTATGTTATACCTATGCATAGAAAGAATGTCTAGACTAACAAGTGGATGCAGGATCCTAGAAAAAAAAAATCGCAGGCTAGCTACCATGATCCTAGTGCACAGTACAGAAGAAGCTGGGGATCATCTAAGAGAAAGAGAGGATTAACCCTCTGTTACAATTGCAGTAGACCGAGACATCTTGCTAAGGAATGCCCTGGTAGGAGATCTAGTTGCCTTTGTTGTAAGGCTATGGACCATGAAGTATTGGATTTCCCTAGAATAATTGCTAGGCTTGAGAAACTGAATATGGAACAAGAAAACCCTGAGGGAGACCAAGAGACCAAGATTATAGCAGAAACCCAGAAAGAATCAGAGAAGATATTACTACAGATGAAAGATACCTTGAATGACCACCGACATGTTAGGTTATCAGAGATCTTCAAAGCAAAGGAGCAAATCGAAGCAAGAATAGGGGACTTTGACATTGATTGTACTCTTGATGAAGAAACACAAGTAAAAATTATGCCAGAAAGAACTTGGGAAGCTATAGGAAAGCCTTCCATGACCCCTTCCCTAGGAGGAACAAGTTTCTTCAGAGGAAAGTTAGTAAAACTATGTGGAAGGCTCGCCCGGATACCTGTGACTGTCAATGGAACTTCGACAAAGGAAGACTTTGAGATCATTAAATTTGTTGAAGACAACGCCCCGTTTACCATGCTCATAGGGAAACCCTGTATTGACAGAGAACAGGTCAGACAAAGGGAAGAAGAAAAAGTTTTGGAACAGAAGAAACAAGAATTAAAAGACTTTATGACCAGAAGGATCGCGCACTTGATAAAAGAACAGAAGAGTAGATCGCAGATATTTAATATTAGTACCTATGATTTCGAAGCTAAGAGAACACTTGAGTATCCACAGAATATCGAGTTACCTATTGTTGATATAGAAGAGTTATTATCAAGGAACCCTAAGAAATATTTTGCACAGCGCGAAGTAACTAAGGCCATAGAAGATAAACATTAGAATGGTAAAAGAATTACTTAGACGAGACTCATCAGGAAGAAGGCTAGGAAGTTAAGAAAGAAAAGGGATAATACTATAAGGTTACAAGAGTTTCTAGAGGACACTTCATAGCAAGAAGAATTGCAGAATTGGAGCTTCGCCAAGATATTAGAACAACAACATAGAGTACTTCACCATGATGAAGCAATATAGTCGTTGGAACCGATATTCCCGTTCGACCACCGCTTCGAACAGATCAAAAAGAAGTTATGGGTTACCATTAGACCGTTGGACCTCACCTTAACGGATAGATCAACGATCATGGAAGTTTCACATCCGTTGCAAGCAGGCTGTTGCAAAGTAACTTACTTATTCTCTCGCACCATGGTCGGAAGACACTTTTTCCAATTGAGAACTTGAGCTGAAAGAACAACCACATTGTGAAATAGTGATTACTCCAGCTTTACGCTCTATCTGATTACAATATTGACAATCTATTAACAACCTGAGATAGTGATCCCGAGCTTACATGTCTGACGAGATTAGCGCAGCAGAAGAATCGATGAGAGAAGTACTTGCTATCTTAAGGACAGAAAGATTCATGTCGAAAAGAGGAATGTCCACCAGATTCCAATCCTCGTCGTTGAGAGGAGTGGTAGCCTCCCCATCGACTACTCGGGCTGGAACATCATGAGCTGGCGCAGAAGTGAGAACTAAGCATAGACATGACAAATCCAACACTAGGATAGTGCCAACCATTCTACCTGCTTACATTCCCCCTTTAAGTGGTGAGATTAACAGGGACAGTGTCCCTCAAGACTTTGACTACACCCTAATCACTACATATCTACCAAAAGGAGTTCACACCTACCACACAGATCAAGACAAGGTTACAGCATTGAACTATTGTGACTTCAACCTGGGAGACCATAAAGACTACAACATGCTTGCACCATCTAATTACTTAACAAAGACTAAGGGCCGCAATCCGAAGATCATCCCTCAGCAATGGACGATGAAATTTGTGCAGTCTACTTTGCTCAACGTCATGAAAATACCGCACTTTGGAAGACATCAGGAGGTGACTGCTTGTGTGAAATTGTTGCTAGCAAGTTACCATGGAGGATACCTGTGGTTGAACAGTCGCATAACTGTTGATCCGACGCTGATCAACAAGATTACCAGGCTTAGCATGCAGGGCCCTGATCCCCATGAGTACTACCCTAGGAAGACTATGGACTGCACACTTTCACAGAAGATTAAAGAGGCATATGGCAATGTTTAAAAAGGCACGCGAGGATACAAGGTTGCCTCTAATGAAGAGTAGCGCAGTGTGCCTTGCATGTCAGCTGATAGCAGGGAGGTTGGTTCGTAAGAATAGACCTACGCAAGTATCAAGCTTCGTAGTGGACCTCGCCAGAAAATGCACAGAAGGACTCGAGATGAATTGGGAAAAGTATTTGGTCAATCAACTAGAGATTGACTCTAGAGAATCTCAGTGTTACACGTCAAAATTGCTCAGATGGATAAGTGTCGCATTATCCCTCTCAATTGTTGAAAGTGTCGCATTGTCCCTCTCAAATTTCGCAAGTGTCGCAAGTTGGTCACTAGTGTCGCAAAGGATGTTCAGACATACTGTCATGATAACGACACTAAGGAGACACTTATAACATCTCACATGACTGATTTGAAGGAGGAGAACTGATCTACTGAAGTCAAACAACCTTTTGCCACTTGAAAGCACCTCAAAAACTGAGTTTTGGAGAGGAGCGCTCCCCCTTACACTATCTCGGAGCGCCGGCGCTCCCCAATACACTGTCAGGGAGCGTTATAACGCTCCCCTGCCCCTTTTGAGGGAGCACTATAGATTTTGAGGGTGCTGGTGCCCCCCAAAGCTTACCAGGGAGCGCTACAACACTCTGATGGCCCTTTTAAAGGAGTGCTACCTATTCTGGGTGGTTGTTAAGCTACTGAGATGAATGGGGGAAGCATCTTTTCATTCTTGGAAGGCAGTTGGATTCGAATCCCTAGTCTAGCCATGATCCTAGGGCAGATCCTCAACTGAAGGAGGAAAATCCTCACCTTCCCCAAGGATATCTCAATATTGTTGAGCCTCTCCAAGGCTATATAAACAAGCTTTCTAATGGTGAAGTAGGACTGAAAAATAGAGAATGTCAAACCTATGATCTCATAGGTGAGAACAGAAAGAGAGAATCATACCAAACTTATGATCTCATGAGTGGTATGAGGAAGAACTGAATATGTGAAACTTATGATCTTGGAGGAAACTTGCAGTCAGCCAAAGGAGAGCAATCATCGAAGTTGTTGTCATCCAGGTTGTGGATCGTTTATGCAAGGGTTAGACGAAGAGGACCTGATGAAGCTATCGCATTCGCATCTACGATTGTAAGTACTGCTGTCGTTATTCTCATTAATATGACATGCTTGGCCTGTGTCTTTCTAGTTTGTGTCTGATGTTACACGAACTTATCATTTAATGGTAGATCTGTTTTCAAGCTAATATCAATAGAGTAGGAAGTAGTTGTATCTTTTTTTGCCCGCAGGACTCAGCGAGAAGCAAAAGATTGGAGCGCAACTCGGAGTGTGCAGGGACAAACGTCGATAAAAAGGTACTCCTATCATCCTTCCTTCTCATGTGTTAGTTTAGATAGATTTGAGAGAAATTCAGTGTCCACGTTAAGCACTTTTCTGTCTAGGGTTAAGGTCAAGCCCTAGAGGTCGATCTACTTGTCTGCAGGCAGATTTTCCTACAACACTCAACACTAGGGGCATGAATTCCATTGTAGTTGGTTGCTAATATTGATCGCCTTTGTTGCATGGGAGCTACTGGAAGGCACAACTTTCCCAGACCTCACCCCATTCAAACCGTTAGCTGCGAAGTTCAGTACCTTGTGGTACTCGACGGACATGACACTACTGCATTTGGGTCAAATTCCGACGTTTTATTTGCGGCGTTATGGACAAAATTGTCCATATTGTCGCAAAATAGAGGAAATTTATAAAAAAAAAAATCATGTTGCCCGATAACGTCGGTCTTGCCACGTTGACGTCTCTCTTGCCACGTTAACGTCGGTCTTGCCACGTTAACGTCGCTCTTGCCACGTTTTCCACTGCAACGTCTCTCTTGCCACGTTTTCCACTGGAACGTCGCTCTTTCCACGTTTGTGAAGATGTATGTCTCAATTGCGATGTTAACGCCGGTCTTGCCACGTTAACATTGATCTTGCCACGTTTTCCACCGGAGCGTCTCTCTTGCCATGTTTTCCATTGGAACGTCGCTCTTGCCACGTTTGTGAAGATGTATGTTGCAATTGCGATGTTTTGGAAACTAGGTTTTCCCCTCCAACGGTCACCTTAGTATGTTCACCAAGTCAAAATACCAACGGTAACTTAGGACTTTTTTACGTCGGAATTGCGACGTTACAAAATCTATAAATATGTTGCATTTAACGGATGTTGCAAATTTTTTTCTATAATAACGATGCTTCAAAAAGGGTTGGGACAACTTCCAACACCTCCTCAATTACAACTTGACCTCTTTCATGCTTCATCACCATTTATATGAAGTGATACTTATTATTAGTGCTAGGTATATAATCAACGCCATAATTTTTAGAAGAGTTTAAACTACTAGAATAAAAAACAATGCTCTCATCTTTCCTTGTTTTATGAAAAGCAAGTCTCTTTCGGAAATAGGTCTCCTTCTCATTAGTGATAGGAACCTTCTACTCAGTGCCTTTGATTTCTAATCTTTGTTCATATCCATGGTCCCTTTCATGGTCACTTTTGAATCATTTATATATAGATCTCTCTTCTCCCCCACTCCCCACAATTCCTTGAGTCATTCTGATTATATGCATTACATTAGAATGTTAGGAATTATGGATAGACTACTAACCTAAACTTAGTCCCTAATTTGACACAAATTTTGAAGTCATATTCTTGGAACAACATCAACCATCAACTTATGCTTCCAGAGTTTATCAACTTGTTTACTATAGATATCAAACTCTAAATTATGATTTACATTTTAAAAATGAACTTGTTAGATAGTAAGTAATGTCAAAATTTGTGTAATATACCATACCTAAGGTTTCCCACTCTATAGTATTGTAATTGTTGTCAACCAATGACAATTTTTTTCTTGCAAAATACATCATATGCCCAATTTTGTCATCGTCAACATGTGTGAGGACATTATTCGTAGATACACCCAAGGCATCTACACATACATGGAATGACTTGTTCCAATTAGTAAATCTTAAGATTGGTGCACTCACAGTTGTATCATTTACCATTCCAAAGCTTTATTGGCATTCATTTATGCATATAAATGGTGTTTCCTTCTTCAAACCATCTCCATCAAGTATAGGATCAGTCATATTGTTTAACAAACTTTCAATAATACCATGTATGTCCTAAAAATTTCCTAACCTTTGATGGATTGGTGGGAGGTTCCAAATTTTTGATTATCGTAAATTTATCAAGATCTACCATTGTCCCTTCCCTTGAGACTATGTCCAAAGCGATTTTTGAAAAGATGCAAAAAATGAAACTTCTCTAGATTTAGGGATACACTTGTCTCCCTACACCTATTCAATACCAGTGAAAGGTCAAAGTTGTGGTTTTTTAGACAATCAAAACGTGCCCCAACATTCATATATACTTTTAGTGACTTATGAATGAAAACATTGAATATATCCAAAATTGTTCAAGAAAAACATGTTGGTGCAGTTTCTAAACC
>ML783525.1:491699-502780 GCA_009831015.1 Picea engelmannii | reverse complement strand
ATATATATATATATATATAAACAAATCTTATTATTTAGCTTTGTTGGTTCACTTCATACTGATGCAACCTCACTCCCATAATAAACTTTGGTCTACACTATATTAAAAGAAGACCTACAACACATGGAAACTCTCATTTCCTCAACATAGAAATTAAATTTAGTTGTAACAACATTTACCTCAGAGATTTTGATAATTAAAAATTCTTAGAGATGTGTCTACTCATTGCAAACTCATCATGATCCCTTAACAATTAAGGATTCAGATAAAAAAAAATGGTTATACGGAGAAACCTCCCTATTTCCAAGTTGGACAATATTTTGATACAAAATGCAAGGAATGTGATTTATAATAGTATATTTCCCTTCTTTAATGCTTAAATTTTGCTACATATTTCAACTTTTATTTACAAAGTTAGATGAAACACTGCTTCACCATACATAACTTCCCATCGCTTCTTGCTAATTTTCAACAAGGATACCACAATAAATTTATAGGACAGTCTTAGTTACTTGTTAAAACAATGAAGTTGTTACAACTGATGAATGTCAAACATTTTTAAATTAACTGATAAGAAATTGGTTCGCTAGTATGGACAATAGATTGTTAACCCATCAAATTATACTTTTGTTTCTATAATATGTCCTACTTAAATGGCATGAGTTTCAAAGAAATTGAACCAAAGGTTATTCCACAAATCTTACCTTTCCATCCATGGCCTTTACATTAGCAGCCATAACCCCATCATAATTTATTACGAGGCAAAATTCTATAAGATACATGTTAGGAAAGGTATGTCATACATCTCACACTTAATGGTGTTAGAAGATGCCAAATTTGTTGGAGGTTTTCAACCCACACTATGGTATTTATCTCATGCATGAAATAATGGTTTTAGTAAAAGGAAAACATCATGCATGAAGTAAACCTTTTTTTAGTAAAAGTAAAAAAATGTTGGTGGTTTCTATCATTTGGAATTAGAAACCATAAACGGTTTATGATTTTTTTATGCATATATATGGTGTGATTAGGTTGAAGGTATAAAGAGAGAGGTTATTGAAGGTGTTATTATGCTACTAAAATTTGTCTAAAACTTCAATGTTGCTAATCACTCCTATTAAGAGTACAAAGGCTTTAAAAGTGTATTATAACCTTTGTTAGTTGTTAAATAAAAAATTGAGCTTCCTTTGAAGTGTGGGGTTTATTCCTCAAAAGGGTTTTTCCCCAGAAAATAAAAAGTACAAAATGGGTTTTCCCTAGATGTTAAGCTGACATCTATCAGGTTCACAAGATTTGTTGCATCAAGTTTTGGCTTGGAGATAGAATAGATGGATGTGAAGACAACATTCTTATATGGTGACTTGGAGGAGGAGATCTATATGACACAATATAAGCATTAAATTGAAAAGGGAAAATAGTCATTGGTTTACAAAGCAATAAAATAATATATGTATGATCTCAAACAATCACCTAGAATCTAATACCAAAAGTTTGATTATTTTGTGTTAGGATTGAGATTTTTGAGATCCAAATCAGATAATTATGTATATTACAAACATGATGGTGGTCATTTCCTTGTTATCACTTTATATATAGACAATATGTTAATTTTTTGCAACAGTAAGGATGTGACTAGTGATTTGAAGTCTCAACTTTTATCACAATTTGACATGAAGGACTTGGGGGTTGCAAAGTGTATCTTAGGAATGGAGATCATGAGAGATGGAGTGAACAAAAAGATTTGGTTGGGCTAGATTAAGTATGTGAACTTTATGTTGCAATATTTTTGCATGGCAAATTGCAGACCACTAAGTGTTTCTATTTGAATAAGAACTAAAATTTCAACTTAGCAATGCATTATAACACTCCTGGAGATGGAGGATATGGATCATGTTCCTTATGCTGGTGTAGTTGGTAGTTTGATGTATGTTATGGTCTATACCAGAACAAACATTGCCCAAGTTGTGGGAGTCTTGAACTGATTTTTCACTAATCCTAGACATGAACATTGGGCTTAATGAAGAGGGTCTTCAGGTATTTGAGGGGTACTTATAATTATCCCCTTTACTATCATAGTAATATGTTGAGGACCAATGATCAATGGAAATACATGGTTATGTGGATTCTTATTGGGAAAGGGATGTAGATATGAGGATATCTACCAATGGATATGTGTTTCAACTGCTTGGTGGAGTATTGAGTTGGATGAACGAGAGACAAGTTGTTGTCACTTTGTCCATTATAGAGGCAAAGTATATGGAAGCTACTAATACGTGTAAGGAGGATATTTAGCCTATGAAACTGTTTTTAGATGTGGGGATAATTTAGAGAGATATTACAATTCAATGTGATAGTCAAAATGTCATCTGTTTGGAAAATAACACATCCTTTCATGCAAAGACAAAACATATTGATATCCAATACTATTTTGTTCAAGACATGGTAGAGGTTGGAAAGGAGATACTAAAAAAATTTGGCACTTTGCATAATGGTATAGATGCATTGGTGAAGCCAGTGAGCACAGATAAGTTTGGGAGGTATTTTGAATCAATCAGCGTCACAACCTTAGTAGTTATTTCACGGGGAAATGCATTATGCCTTATTATCTTGCAAGGTATATAACAATTGGGAGAATGTTAGGAAAGGTTTGTCATATAGTTTGCAAATGATAGTTTTAGAAGATGTCAAAATTGCTCAGGGTTTCCAACCCATGTTGTGGAAATTATCTCATGCGCGAACTAATGTTTTTAGTAAAAGACAAAAATTCTACATGAAGTAATGTTTTTTAGTAAAAGCCAGTAACTACATATCATTTCCAACATGTAGACTTGAAAACCATAGACAATTTATGGTTTTATTATGCCTATATATTGAGTGATTTGGATGGAGGTACATAGAGAGACTATTGAATGTACCATTATGTTGTCGAAATTTCTCTAGAACTCAAATGTTGTTACTCACTCTTATTAAGAATATGATTGAGCTTGTTTTAGAGTACGAGTTTTGTTTTTTGAAAAATATTTTTCCTAAAAAATCATTATGATTACACGTCTTTGCATTATCTATTTTTTTCCATTCTTTAATCACTTTTACACATTCTTTTCTCATTAATTAAAATAAGAAATATATTCCACAACTTCGTTTCCTCTTAATATGAACATAGCAATTGCAAAATAACCTTAAAAAAACCACTAAACTAAATACTTACCATGACATCACCCAAAGTTGAAAAAGACTCTACGAGAGTCTAACCACAAAATACATAACTCTATTATATCTCCATATATCTACTTTCAATAATAATAAAAATAAAAATAAACAAATAAAAAATAACAAAAACTCATGGTCTTTTACCAAAGTTAGAACCTTCAATATTTCGTTATTCTTTTATTTAATAGGAAGGGTGAACTAAGATAAGATGGAAAGTCACTCCTATTAGTATTAAGTATATTATTATTGTTCCTTGTATATGATAGAATATATAAATTGATTAAGTTAAACCTTTTTTTTTAAGTTAGTTGTTTATATATTATTTTCCAAAGTTAAAAAATGTAATGGTGACAGTCATAACATAATGGTTATCTGTCTGAATTGTTCATGAGGGAAACCAATTCAGCCTTGGTTGTAGAATATAACTGTAATCAAAATAAGTCTTAGAAATTTCAATTTTTAGATGTCTATGTAACTATGTGTCACGTAGGGCCCAAATGAAACAAGAGTGCATCAAAACTAACAAGATACTACAAAAAACAAAATCGGAAACTTGAAGCATGATTACGAGACCGAATGAGACTCATGCTCCATATCATGCAGATGCGACGTCGAATCCATGCCTCTTGTTGTTATTGCATCATTTCCTGTTGCATGTGTTGGGGCTGGAGTGTGAAGGACTGAAATTGGGTAGACCCAAGTCTCAACAAAGTGGTGAGCAGGGTCTCCAAATGCTCCCCCCTTCTATTTTCTATCTCAAGCCTAAATCGCAGGTCATCCATATCATGTTTCATGTCAAACAACAAACCTCTATTTACTTCCACATAAGCTAAAAGACGAGACCCATCTTCACATTTGTTGTAGTTGTGATGCTGGGGAAAGGGAGGGGTCACCACTCTAGGAGTGGAGGCGATGCTAGAGGGTCTAGAGGAGGACAAAATATATGGAATTGCACCCGGAGAAAAGTCCAATGAGTTTCTCTAGTCATCAAACCATTCCACAGGGAAAGCCCAGGGGGAAGATAGAGGCCTTGGACTATGCAAACCAAAGGTTGACAGGGAAGATGAGAAAGCATGAGGACTGGGCATATTTGGATGCCCGATGTTATTCTTGCGCACCATTCCACCATAGGTTAGATACCAATATAGACCATGTTTCGAGCACCCGCGCAGATGCGAAATAACTAGGAAGGATAAAGACCAGAAGTAATGTAGATAGCAATGCACAGATAGTTAGAAGCAAGTGCCAAACCAAAGGTTGAGTTTGTTGGGATTGAGAAGGGAGGTAGCAAGTTCCTCTGAGTCGTGGAGAGCCATAGGACCTAGCACCCAACATATAACCACAAGGTTGATCTCACACATATAATGACTTAACATACTAGGCATGTCCATATGCTCTATTAAGTAAACCATATAATCCACACGAAGCACCAGCAGCCAGAGGTACATACCAGAGTAAATGTGAACAGAATGCCAGAGGGGGAGCATTAAGGATCCAAATGTGACAGGCATGGTGCTTTGCACGTGGTGCTCAAATGTTTACCACCTTCCAACCACCCTCATTAAAACTCTTTTAGACGTGTAACACCCATCCGGGGGATCAAGTCAAACATTTTTTACTTTCAATTAGTTTGGACATTTAAATTGAATTGTTAATGTTTAACTTTTTTTTCAAGGAGGAAAGCCTTGCCGGACAGCCTTGCCTTTTATTTTAGAATTCTAACCCCATAACACTACTTGGATGTTAATGTTTTTAATATGTTATATAGATTTGTGATTTCTATAATTAGTCCTTATCATGTTAGGGATTATAATTTTTGGTTAAGAATAAAAATATTTGGCTTTGTAATAGTTTTACCTATTTTTTGTAAAGATTTCTAAAATTATTTTATAATTGTTTTATTAATCTTATTTATTTGACATCCTAAAAGCTATTTTAATAAATATTTGGAGAAACCACAATATTTTCATTCATTTGTCCACCTTTGCGATCCATATCATGATTCATCTTCAAGACATAAAGACATAAAGTCTAAATGAATAACAAGAAATACTAAAGAGGGATGAAAACATAAGAGTAGATTGTGTGATGTTAATAGTTAGGATTTAATATTAGTTTTATTAGTAATAAGGTTATTAACGCTATTGGAGATGTACTAAGTAAGTAAATAAAAAAAAACCATAGAGTAATAATATTATTAATAGTATTAGTATTAAGTTTATGTTGTAATAACTTTAGTTTTAGTAATAGAGTTAGTATGTAGAGGTTTAAATTAGTAATAAGAAATGAACCCTAGAATAATAATAGAGTAATAATATTAATAGTATTAGTATTAAGTTTATGCTGTAATAACTTTAGTTTTAGTAATAGAGTTAGTATGTAGAGGTTTAAATTAGTAATAAGAAATGAAGAGGTTAAATATTTAATAATATTATTAGGTATAAACTATATATTATTAATAATATTAATATCAAAGGTTAAATATTATTGGTTTTAAGTATTTAATAATACTATTTTTAAGGTATAAATTATATCACCAATAATATTAGTGATAATAAAAAAGAATCCTAATAATAATATTATTTAGGATATAAAATATATCACTAATAATATTAGTATTGATAAAGAAAAAAGAGTAATAATATTAAGAAAAAAAGTATTAATATTTAGGGTATAATAATATTAGTTTTAATAATGTAGTTATTAACTTATTTAAAATGTATTAAGATTAATAATTGTAGTAAAGAATAAACTCTAGAATAATAAAAGTACTAAGGTATAAGACAAATATTTAATAATATTATTATTAGGGTACATACTATATCACTAATAATATTAGTATTAATATTTAGGGTTTAATTTTATTAGTAATGGATTTATTAATACTAAAGTAACAATATAACTTACCGTAGTAATATTAATATAATTACTTATGATATTATTAAGGGTTAAGAAAAACCCTACTAATAATACTAAAATTGACTTTATACATGTTGAAAAAGCTAAAGAGTGGAAGGACTAAGCACAACAATGAAGACAAACAACAAAAAACAAACAACAAAATCAAAAGAAAAGAAATAAGGGTAACCAAAACGAACCTAATTCGTTTTTTTTTAACATAAACTAGGAAATATTTTCCATTAAAATGGTGTGGTCAAGACCACTTAGTTACAATAGATCAAATTCAGAATTATATATCTATTCAAAACTTGGTGGACTAAGCCTATTTCCCAACAAAATTATATATTTCCCTTAATATTGCTCCATATTCTAGCACTACTACAACTTTGGACAATATGAAGACAGTAAAAAATACCAGCTATACATATACCGATGCAATATATATATATATATATATATATATATATATATATAATTGGAAATGATTTTTAGATCAACTACCCATTTCATTTTGAGGGCCTGACATTCCCTACTTATTCCAATCCGTAACCATAGGTTCATTGAGATCTAGTATTGCGGCTACTGATGTCTCAGATACAATTCTTGCGCTACTTGATGAAGACAAATGAATTCTGGTCTCTTCTCTCTAATCTAATCACCTCTGAAGATCCTCATCCTGACTCCTCAAAGCATACACTTCATCTTGGAGTTGGCCAATTAAAGTGCGATGTTGTACCAAAGTTTCTAGAGCATAAGTGATGATCGAACTAAGAGCATAGAACCTGATAAACAGTCTCTATCGGTCTCCAAAATCATTTGCCTCCATTTCTCTATCCATTAAATGCCCAGGATCCCATGGGTCCATTCTTTTTCACATTAGAACGATCTTCACAACCTCAAGATAATTATTGGGGATGAAGAATAGTTTACAGGTAAAACCGACACCAAAATGGGTCTAGTACTAATCCTGAGTAATCAAGCCAACCTGAGAAACATCATAATGCAAATGGAAGAATTCAAATCTATATTGAAACGAGTAACCCAACATATACCCCTCACGACTACCACAGAGACAACACACCTACCCAACAATAGAAAACTAGGAAACACCAAAGACAAGGAGATGGAGGGATGCTTCCAAATGACGACCGAGGCTTCTCCAATTATGTTTTTAACTGCGCTTCCTCCCCTATTCCTCATTATATAATACATGGAGAGCTTAACCTACTAAAATGATTACTTGAACTGGAGCGTACCTGAAATGAATGAACTTTCCATATTCACTCGCATCCAACCTCCACCACCATGCTCTTGCTAATGTCCATTGCCAAATTAACATTCTTCTAATGTCTTGTCCATGTGTTTCTAATTTCTGGAGAAAGTGAAAACATGACCAAATATATTTTTTCTCCCCTACGATGGTACTGGTAGTGATTCCCCGCACGCATTCAAGACCTCCACTCACTCTGTCTTAATAACTCTACCTTTGCCATCATAACCCTGTCTTATCCAAATCCATGATACTTGAAGCATGAATATGATCCAAGTATTTCTCCCATGCATCCACTCATAGGACACATGGAAAGACATAAAATTTGAGGACCCTACCATATGATCACAGAGGGAGAGGAAAATCTGTAAATTTTAATGACAAAATCAACAAGCTAACAATTTTGTCATACACTTAGAAACCTAGAGATAATTGTTCTGCATGAACTCTGAAATGTCTCAAACCCACATTCAGAAATTTCCATACGCATAAATACACATTTCTAATCAAATATGCAGTGGAAATAAACACAATGAACAACATTCAATCACCCATGAAAAACTCATAAGTTTAGGCAAAAGTAAGGGAAAACCCCAATGTGGGGAAACCCAATGAGAGAGAGAGAGAGAATGATTTTATTATTCAGCTTCAGGAAATTTCATATCAACAACAAACTCACAATTTCCATCCAAGAGAAAATACCTCACAACACCAAAACTGTCCCCCACAAATTTTTCTTTGAAAAACATGCCAAATTTGTATAACTGTACAACCCACCTAGAAAATTGAACCTTGGAAAACGTTCCCACAATATGTTGTACGACCTGATCAGTATGGCCCAACTGCAGCAAGAAAACACTCCAAACAACCTCTATTTGTGTGCCAACAGTCTACCTTGAAAATTGTGCCCTATTTCCTTATTGTACGAACTATGCGGATCTGTATAGTATGACATCCAACAACAACAAAAGATATCAACACATGCACATAAATTTTCCCTTGGGATTTGTTCCTACTTTGTCTTGGGAAATGTTCCCTCTAAGCTTCCCACTTTCCTCTCTCAAGCTCTCTCGAAAAATCTCTCTCAATATCCTTCTCATTTACAACCTGTCAGTCTGGACCTGTCTCTGTGATATTTAGGAATACTCGTCAGATTCTCGTCATGTGGCAAGAGGCTCCACTATCCACATCCATCTGATATCACTTCCAAATCCTCTTCTACCGACACTAGAAAATAGGGTAACCAAAGAGAATTCCTTGTCATACTTGGAAGCAAAGTCTTCCATGGTTGTTGTAGTAGTTGTCTTAGGCCCCTCTAGTTCCTTCTTCTTTTTCTTCTTCTCAGGAAAATGAAAATAAAGGTGCCCCAACTAGTTACAACAATAACATCTGACTTTACTCAAGTCCCTCCTAGAACTTTATTTCTTCTTTCACTTTGCAGTAAGATCAACATTCTCATCATCTCCATCTGTCTTATGTCCACTTCTCTGATATCCTTCCTGGATCTCCTCCTGAGATAAATCATCCCATAGTCTGCTCCAATCTAGAAGATGCTCACGACCCACCACACACTTCACGAAGACTTCTCATTCCTTGGTGAAGCCTTTCAAGACTATCCTCACCAACTCTGAATCTGATATGACCTCTCCAACAACAGCTAGCTCATATTTCACTTGAGCTACTCGGGTAATATAAGAAGAAACACTCTCCTCCTTCCTCATCTTAGTATCATGCAACTTAGCCTTTTAGGCCATCTTCTGGTTCTCATTCTTCGTCTCAAATAAGTTCTTAAGTGTATCCCACATCTCCTTGGTTGTCTTCTTCTTAGCCAAGTGTGGGATGAGGTGATCCTTCACCCCATCCAGAATAATATTCTGAGCCTTGGTCTCCTTGAATTCATGCAAATCCAAAGCAACAGGATCTGTTGCGGGAACCACAACAACAGAACTGACAAAGTTCCAAATATTATTCTCCTTGAGAATATCTGACATCCGGACCTTCCACTACAAATAGTTGGAAATGTCATCCAACCGATCCTCAAATCTAATGCATCCAATCATATTCCCTGTCGCGCCTCAAGGAAAACAATCACAAATTTTCCCCCTTCAAAATTGCCCAAAAATCTCACTATTCACTGTCATTCAAAGCCCAAGCTCTAATACCATGTATATTTTTAATGACAAAATCAACAAGATAACAATTATGTCATACACTTAGAAACCTATAGATAATTGTCTTGCATGAACTCTGAAATGTCTCAAACTCACATTCATAAATTTCCATAAGCAGAAATACACATTGCTAAGAAAATATGTAGCAAAAATAAACACAATGAACATCATGAAATCACCCATGAAAAACTCAGAAATTTAGGCAAAAGCCAGGGAAAACCCCAATGTGGGGAAACCCAATGAGAGAGAGAGAGAGAGAGAGAGAGAGAGAGAGAGAGAGAGAGAGAGAGAGAGATTTTATTATTCAGCTTCAGGAAAGTACATATCAACAACAAACTCACAATTTCCAGCCAAGAGAAAATACCTCACAACACCAAAACTACCCCCCACAAGTTCTTCCTTGAAAAACATGCCAAATCCAGACAGCTGTACGACCCACCCTAAAAACAACACCTTGAAAAATGTACCCACATTCTGTTGTATGCCCTGATTAGTACAACCTAGCTGCAACAAGAAAACACTCCAAATAGCCTCGATTTTTGTGCCAACAACCTGCCTAAAAAATTATGCCCTCTTTCCTTACTGTACAGATTGTACAGATCCATACAGTACGACCTCCAAAAGCAGGAAAATATATCAGCTCCCACACCAAAAAAATCCCTTGGGATTTGTTCCCACTTTGTCTTGGGAAATGTGCCCTCTAAGCTGCCCACTTTCCTCTCTCCAGATCTCTCGAAAAATCTCTCTCAATCTCCTCCTCTTGTGTCTTGCACACTACCTAATACATTATTTTATAAATCTAAAAATTACCTTTTACCTCCCTAGTGTCTTTTCACCTTCCCCAACCCTAAATCCAAGGGTCAAGATCTAATCTTGTCTTTTTCAAGATCAAGGGTCATGATTCATTCCCTCCAAAATGAATCGCTTAAAATATTAAAGTAATTTCGCTTTATTACATAAGTGCACTTTATGAAATAAAGTCACTTTAAAATTAGAAGGTACACTTTATTAAAAAGTCACTTTAATAAAAGAACCACTTTACAACTTTATAAAAAAAAACATTACAAAGTTAAGTGCCTAGTAGTGTAAACATAAGGTTACATCCGCATACAAGACAAAACATGCGGAGTACCTCCCGAGTTAAAAATCTAACAAAATCTCCATTGCTTCAGCCCTCAGAAGACCCAGGGGCTTTTCAATGGCTAAATTGGTCATTTTGTCGAATGAACTATTATATTGTCGGACCACATGGAAGAATTTCACTTGGAGGTTTCGAAGTGAAAAACAAATATGATCCAAAAGTTTCTTTAGATGAATATCCTTTGGTGAGGAGTCAAAAACCAAAAATATGATCAAGTTCTTGGAATCCCCGATTATATTGAAAAAAAGAATTTGTCATTTCTTGACCAATTTAATGCCCTCGAACAAAGCGTAAGATTATGATATGTTGTTGGTGGCAATTCCTAAATTCCAATAGTAATACAAAACTTTGTGTCCACTAGGTCCATACAATACCCCCCCCTCCCCCC
>ML783525.1:465166-486664 GCA_009831015.1 Picea engelmannii | reverse complement strand
CTTACCACCAGAAAAGAGATGTCCCTTATTGCCAATACTCTAAGGGACTCATTTATTAGTAGCAGTTCCTGCGGAGGAACTAGCATGGAAAATAAGTGAAGCTAGAGGGAAAGAAAAACAACAAAGTGTGCTATTGAACGGGAGGGTCACGCAGTTTACCAATCACAACCACTAGCAAAGGCACACACCTGGTGCAACTAGTGGGAATACAAATTACACAAACTACCAAGTGTGGAATGTCACATATATCTTATCCTCACGTGTGGTCCTTGTTGATCCCCAAAGTTAGGCAGGACTATGGTGACTTGAGGGGAAAGCAACCTGATCGAGCCAGCGAGACGAACAAACTGTTACAGATATGCTTCCATCAGTGGCGAACCAGCTTGGCGAACATGGATGTACAAATATGTTACAGATATGCTTCCATCAGTGGAGAACCAGCCTAGAGAACATGGATGTACAACTCTTAAACATGAGCGAAGCTAAGGATTTATATACTGACAGGTTTACAATCATTCAAACACTTGGCTAAGGTTTACAACTATTCAAACACTTAGCGATTTGCGTCCATCAGTGTTTTGCATGAAGCAAAGTCATGCGATGGGATAATCCTTGGATAAGCACAAGAATTTAATATTCTGAAGTAATGCTACCCTCAAGGGCTAGCATTAATCTACCTCTCTAAAATTCAGTGCAAATATATCATGTATTCCTTAAGTTTCAAATGAAATTGCCTAGATATGAGGCCAAATAAGGCCTCAAAATTTCTAATTCGTTAAACAAAAGTGTTGTAAATATTTGGTAGGCCAAGAAAAAGTGTTGAAGGGATATGAAAATAAAACTTAGGGTTAAATTATTGGATTTGTGTGGTGAAGTATTTGGAAAATGGATACCGTTTATAATAGTACCTGCTTCCCCTAGGCAAGGACTAACAAGGGTAGTTGTGGAGCAACAAGTCCCTGCTAAGGAGGCAGAAATATCTCTTCCCTACAGTTAGGGACTTTCTTTTCTGATATTAGTAGAAAAGTCTCTGATGGTATCTAAAAAATATAGGCATTGCTTGCAAAGAGGAAGAAAAGCTATAATAGAAAAATGATGGAGTTGATTAGGAATACAGGATATTTTAAGGCAAGTATGTGTTATTTGTAATTATTTCTTTGAAGCAGCTCTTCAGCTAGGTGTTTGTTCAGTTGTTTACAAGGAATGCAGTTAAGACACAATTGTTTTTATTAACTGTCGATCCAAAAGTTTTGGGAGTGCTTCGATATTTTGGACACATTTCTTGAATTTAGGTTTTGGGAGAGCTTCGATGTTTTGGACACATTTCTTGAAGTTAAACAAGAAGCACATTCAAGTCTGAAGTGTATATAGTTGAGGATTAACAAAGTACATGGATAGTCAACGTTAAAACATTCCATGCTCAAATCCTGTGTGATTCATAATTTCATGCTCAAGAGGTGGAAATTTCTAAGGGTTTGATCAGTTTTTTTCCATCATAAAATCACACGATGTAAAATCACAGCTTTCTCCCCATCCATGTAGCCACAAAAGTATTGAGATCTATTGGAGAGGGGTTCGAAGTATTTTTTCATTTATTTGGGCATTTAGGTTCGAAGTATTTTGTTATTTATTTTGGAATACAGGGAGCTTCATCGCTTTTATATCCATTGGTAGAGGAACAATAAGTGGAGCGCCATCTTCAGTTCAAGTATTTGATCAAAAATCCATGCGATACATTTTCAAGATGTATAATACGTTAGCTCCCACATCGTATTATGTAGATCACATTATTCTATAAATATAAAGCTTCAAACGATTATGCAAAGCGCCACTACCATCGCTTCAGATCGTAGTTTAATACACATCATGTGTACTTCATTATTTTGAGTAACAAGTTACATAAAATCTCTATGTACTAAAGAATAAACAATATATGCATCATGACAAACAGACTCAACTCAGAAGCGATGTTATAGAATACGTGTGGGATTTGTACTAGTTTCACCAGAGCTTCAGGGTGATGGATCAAGCATCCGTTTTGCATGCAGGGATGGTTCTTCATTTCTTTAGTGGGATCGTGGGTTCCTTCTACTGCTGCATTTTTTCTTATGGAACAGGAGCATTAAATATTATCTAAGACCTTTGGCATGTGTAAAGATAAAAGAGAGGTAGTTAATGCAAAGGATAGCAATACGCAACAGCGATGGTGTTGGGGTCCTTATATGCAACGATAGATTACTTTATAACATATAAAAATATTTTTATATAAATTAAAACTAAATTATCCTCTAAAAAATAATAATTTTTATTAATGATTTAATCTTTCGAAAATGTGTTTATTTTAAAGGCTCCAAACATTTACATACGCACCTTTTAGGTTTTATAAATTCACCCCATCCATCCTCACCTCTATTTGTTATCGTTTAGCTTGCGTCTTTCTCTTCTGATTGCGTCTTTCTCTTCTGATTGTGTTTTCTGAATATATCAATAGCATTTTATCTGTAAAAAATTTCATAGCGGTTTGATAAAGTTTGGCAGGCCTTTGAAGATTCATTGCCCATAAGCTTTTAGCTTTTCATGTGTCTCTTTTTCGGTTTCTTTATATCAGAGTTTGGATTTTTTAAACCTCGTCGATAAGATAGATGTCAGTGATAGTTGCAATTACTTTATATAACGATCATTGAAGATAGTGTGAGATAATATAGATGTCAGTGACACTTGCAATTACTTTATATAAAGTGATTTATTTAACTCATGCCACGTGCATCCCATTACATGGAATTCTCTCCACTTGGTTCCCATGCTTGCATGTAATTTTCATGGATTCTATGTGTGCATCCATCTTGGCTGAGTTTCAATCCCAAGAAGACCAAAGGATATGGTTTTGCCAGTTCAAAAGTGACTAAACAGAAGGATTAAAAGTCTAGGGTGAAAAAAAAAAAATAGAAATTGGAGGACCAACCACAAGCCATTCTAAAGGTACCCCTATCGACTCGTGGGATCCATGAACAAGGTTTTCACAGAGATGTCATGGGCTCCATGAACAAGGTTTTAACAATCATCTTATCCAACGTAATGTAGCCATTAAGATTTTACAAGGTGAGAAAGTCTCAGCAGATGGTTTGGTTGTCAGGGCCTAGGAACAAAGACATGTCAACAGAAGTATGATAATAGGTAAAAAGAGGAAGACATATTCAGATGGAAACCAACAACAAGCTTATGGGTAGGGACGAGCCACCCGTATGGATTAATATCACAATTAATTATACTTGCATATCTACGCGTTTCACTTTGTCATTTCAATTTTAAATCTAAATATGCAATATGATGATGAATAAGAAATGGGACTTTCAAAATAAATAAATTCTACAAAACGAACGGGTCAGTGTCAGTCACATTGCCAGTGGTTAGTATGCCAGTGTCGATATCCAATCTCATTAACAGCCGGAAGAATATATCCAACCAGTGGTCTCTCAGAGCCAATCGCTAGGAGGTCCTTGTTGATAGCCCATTGTCGATAGTCGCTAGTTGACGCAGGTGGCCATTACACTCTCGATATGTCGGTACTCGATCCAGGCATGTATCCATGCATTCTTGGTACTTATTGTTGGTACTTTATGCAGGCGATCCCAACGGGTGATCCCAGGCATGTGTTGGTGTTGGTACTTGATTCCAATTAGTCTTCTGAGTTGGTTGGCCGAGAAGGAGAGGCCAAAGGGAAATGATTAGTCTTCTCGAGAGGGGCTCTCACGGACACAGATGAATTAGAATCACCACATAAGAATTGGCCGAAAGAAAAAAATAAGAAGGGAGATCCCCTTTTTGAGACACCATACACGAGAAACTTGAAAACTTTCCTTACCACCAGAGGAGACGTGACACCTACCTAGGGAAACGTGTCATGTATTTAGGTGGTTTTTCAGCACATGGTTTTTTGCCGATGGTTTTCTATTTCCGGTTAAGGAATTAGGGTTTTGGACTAATCTAGGTCATTGGGTTAGGGTTTTGGATTCTATATGTATATTGTATTGTAAACAATGTATGAATATAATATATGTTGGTTTTCCCGGTTTGGGTTTCCAGGTGAAAAATATCTGTGTAATGTTTGTATTTGCCATTGTATATTTTATGTTCTTTTATGAATATCAGTTTGCAGTAGATATTGTACAAGGTTAGGATTTACACATTGGGCAGCGGCGCACATGGGATCATATATATAGGGTGCTTGACTTGGCAGTGTAGAGGCACCCCTACAGAGGAGGTGAAGATGTCCTTGTACTCCTCCGCGACTTTATCCATCTGTTGTTTTCGTGCAGCGGGGCCCTGTCTGGAGGTCATGGCCATAGTCTTCCTCTTTCCCTGAGGGCGAATCATCAGGAAAAAAAAATTCCTGGTTTTGGAAATGATCTTACTGCATTGTTTTGTAGTAACCAAAGAGATGATGGTAGGCGGTGCTATCTTCAGTATCCTGTACAACTTATTTCCCAAAGTGATAATAACAGCACGAGGCCTGGACTCATACACAACATGTCGCTTCCACAAGTATGGTTGGCCTAATAATACATCAAAAACATCAAGAGGAGCAATGTTACATAATACCTCATCCGTGAAGGGCTTGATGTTGTAGGGGAGACGACATTGTTAACTGACGCGGAGGTCCCGTCCTTAGTGCAACCACCTGATGGCGTATGGTTGTGGGTGTGTTATGGTCGGAAATCCCAGCCGCTTCACGACCTCTACCGAGATGAGGTTGTTCTGGCTCCCGCTGTCGACAATGAACTGCAACAGTGAACCCTAAACATCCAAAGACCTAACCCTAGGAGATGAAATGCCAAGACTATGGGCCCTGTTTGGGTAAGTTGGTACATCAACTTCCTGGGGACGTAACTTTTGCATACGATCTTCATTTGACGCATTCCAAACCTTGTTAGAAATATCTATCCGAGGACTACAACTTTTGGGTGAGCAACATTGATCTACAATCCATGCTGCTCCCTGTTTTCCCAAAAAACGTCGTTTAAGGCCTCAAAATGGCTCCGGAAGTTCAGGACTCAAAAAACTGCTAAAAATAGTAAACTGTGCGAAAACTGAAAGAAGCAATGGTGGGGGTCCAAGTGGAATAGGTGGGTGGCCACCAATATCCACCTGGATCAGTTTGTAAGTCCAACGGTAAAACAATAAACTTGTAATGTCCAAACCTCATCTTAAAGGCGATCTTAGGGACGTCATCCTCCTTGATCTGTAACTAGTGATATCTTGATCGCAAACCGATCCTTGAAAACACCATCGCACCCTTCATCTGATCAAACAAATCATCAATCCTTGGCAACAGATATTGATTATTGATCGTTGCCTTGTTTAATTGACGGTAGTCAATGCAGAGTCTTCACAACCCATCCTTCTTTCGTATGAAGATAACAAGCGCACCCCATGGTGACACACTCGATCGTATAAGTCCCAGGTCCATTGACTCCTTCAGTTGCATTCTCAACTCCTTTAACCCAGGGGTCGACATTCGATAAGGTGTTCTTTTTATCAGTTCAGTCCCCAGTTTCATGTCTATGGTAAACTCCAATTCCCTCTCTGGCAGCATCCTAGGTAACTCCTCCAGAAAGACGTTTGCAAACTCTCTCACCACCAGAAGGTGTTCTAGAAATTTTGCTATTCCCTTCTCGTTTAACGCAAGGATCGCATAAAGCTCATCTCTTGTGCATGGTCTTCCGTAGCTGCAAGGAAGAGATGAATCTCAGGGAAACTCCCTAGTTCTGACCTACAATCAAACATCTTTGTCCCTCATCATCGACAAAACTCAACCATTTTGTATTACAGTGGAGTATCGCCTCATGCGATTCCAACCAGTCCATACCAATCACGACGTCATAAGATCCTAAGATCATGATATACAGGTTGGCCCTAGTGACAACTCTCCTAGTTTAAGGGTACAACCCATAACCTTTCCTCCAACCTTCTATTTGGCTCCAGAAGCCATCTCTACAAAGATAAACTCATCATGTTCTATTGTCTTTACCTTAATCATTTTTAGCGCTGCACCATAGATGAAAATATTGGTAGCACCGGGATCTATCAATTACTAAAAGACTGGTCAACGAAGGTACCTAACATCTCGAGCATAGTCGACTGGTTATTTGTCTGGCGGTTATTCACTGCTGCATGAATCTGATGTGCCTTGCCCAAAACTCCCACAGTAGTGGATCCGACTGATCCAAATGATTTGGCCCTTTCCTCTAGGCAGTAATGTTGGTAATGTGGCTCCCCACAATCCAACACACTTTCTTCAGCCCAGTAATCCTGGTACCTGAAGTAGAAGCTGAATTCTAACAATAAGGCCAAACTCGAACTTCTTGACCTTACATTTCTGGGTAATTTGGTGTGGATCATATTGAAGAAGCTCCAAAACGGGCCTCGTACTCGGGCACCATGTGACTTCCTTGTCACAAGGTGTTGAAATCATTGAGATGACACTCAACAAATTCCTAAAAAAGATACCTCTCCTGGAACCATTCCTTGAACAGTTCCCATGACACATCATCGACGGCCACGTTCAAATGTGGCAGGAGTGTCTTTTTCCATAGAAGAGCACTCCCTTCAGTTGAAATACCACCATGTGGACCTTCATGCTAGACGTCGTAATCAAGAAGCGTGAAGCACAACGCCTTTCTCTACAATCGTGCCTTGACGGCACAGTCGTTCACAACACTCGTGGCCTCGAGAACTTAAATCTCTCGAGTTCTCGGTGGATGCTAACGGTACTAGCTAGGGCGCTCTATGGACCCTCAGAGGCACAGGTGCCATCACCTCATCTCAGTACCGATGGTGAATCAAGGCCCTTGACATTACTTGAAAGGTCCTTGTCAGACCATCATCATCCCTTACAACAAGTGAATCCAGCCCAAGGACTTGTTCTTCCCCTTGGGGGTTTGACTCAGAGGGTGCAGGAACTTCTGGAGGTGTCGCACCTCCTTCCACGACACCACGTTGCGTCCCTCTGAGGCATCCTCTAAATGCGATCACCACATGGACACGTTAAGGTTTTTAATTAACGCAACAATTAATACTCAGGGGTTTACTGCAGTGGAAATCCTGGCGATTCACATTCGCAGGGTTGAACTCGCTCTGATACCATATGTAATGCCCCTCCGCTCCCGACAATAAGCTAAGTGTGACATAACTTTTTTTTTTTTCTGTCAGGAAAAATAAAACTTCAAGAACATGGTGCCCGAAGAATCCTTAACATCTAACATAACATTCCATTTTGTACAGGAAGTCTGTAGTCTACTACAGTACCTTGTTAAAAATTCAGGGCGCAATAAGAGTTGTTAATTCCTCACTCGCTAGTAAACTGAAAATGCACACCAGGTTTCTAACCCATCACATGACCACATATGTGAAGGCATAAGGTGAATGACTGTACACACAAGATGTGTAAGGAAAACTAAACACAAACACAATTAATCATCGCCTAAAGTTCAGGCGCGAGAGTATCGTCAATTAATTCGCTGCACAAGATCTAAGGGCTCACAATCAACACAACTTAAAAACTTATCACCCTCAAGTAGTCTAAGGTCTATAAAATCCTTCCTTACAACATTGTTTCATTGTGCCCACAGCTTCTAGGGACTATCATTACTCACACTAAAATTACGCACACAAGAACTCTAACTTCTAATCCATCTCATCATCAACATGGACTGCGCAAGAAAATCTAAACCACAAACAACAAGCGCCAAATTAGGCTGGGGCACAAGGTGTCATTCATTTAACTCGGCCCAGGCACTCCAACTATTACTATCATTCTGGATATTACATTACTTTTGTGCACTTGCCTATATCCACTACTAATGGTGCAACGACTTTAATTACGAAGCTACACATCATCGCACGAGGTAATATAAATTAGTGACCACCTAAGGTGATGCATTCTTTAAAAGGGGTAACATACTGATCCACGGGTGACAAGGGGGATTTTCCTAGCCTCAAGCATTGAAGGTGTAAAATAGATGAATACTACTATAAGCCACTTGGTACAAGTAAAAAAACACTTAAATCTTAAGGATCATCAACACATTTTGGTTGGGATTCCAGCACAATATAAAAGCCAACATTAAGAATATAATAACACTAAAGGTGGATACCAATATCTACAATTAACGAAAAGAAAGGTGACTGCCATCAATTATGATTAAAGGACGAGTAAAATTTAATGTTGAGTGTATGCCATCGTTTAATTAAGGGTGAAATCCATCTCTAAAATTATAATGGACAAGAAAGCGAAATTGCCCCCTTTGTTTTTAAAAGGTGAACACCATCAACATAACAAATTTGAAGTCCAAAAGAAACTAAGGTGAAGATCGAAGTCAAATATGAACTTCACTGTCAACAGTAATTGAGGACAAGAGGATCTTTGATCTTGTTTTTGTACTTCTAATAAAATTCCCAACCCCGAGTTAAGATCGTTTCCCAAAAGAAGTAAGGCACCGATTTTTTGTTAGTGTTAATTGATGCACAGTTATGGCCAACTGGCAACCCAAAAAGGGGGATTCGTTGCCATTAAGGAGGCAGTGGTAAAGCCGCCTTGCCTGCTCACTATCCCAATCGTTGTTTTAAAATTTGGGTTTCGGTATCCAATGAATTCGCAGACCTTCCATAATACAACATAGACATAAATGGTTGGGAATCATGCAAACATTCCAGGCGTTCCATAACGCAGTGAATCCATACAACGCTGCCCTTCATAACAGAAAATTAAGGGCATCGCTATCTAACCAATATGTTCTCTATAAAAACATCTCTGTGTAGATTAAAACCGTAGTAAAAATATGGCTCATTGCATACTAATTTTGCAGTAAAAAGGGTGAAATTGATACTACTGCAACACCATTTAAAATTCTTATCCATCGAATCAGTAGCTATCCCTTAAATCGACTCGCTATCCAGTAAATCCGATTGCTGTGTAATTTACATATTAAAGTGTATTTAAAATGCTAAGAGAGAGTGTATCGATGCCCAACAAATCGCAGTCACTAAATTAATATACACCAATAAATCTAAAATTCCCAGACAATGATATTGCCATCATAATTTCGCTGTCAAATTCTAATCAATTAGAATATCACTGGAAATTTGAAATGAAAAACATTGGCTAGGTAAAAAGGTCGTTGTGATAACCCTTTTTAAAATAATCTTAAACTCCCTAGGATTTGAATGGACACCGGTAATATCGCCTTCAAGCGCAAAGCATAGAATACATTTCAGAACGCAGGGTAAAAAAAATAAATCGTTGTAACAATCACAGTATCGAATACCTGACAAAGGTTCATAAATCAATGGGTTTTACATTAAGCTCGTTGTCAATAAAAGGTAAGAGAAAACACAATCATGAAGATTCAACTCGGTCATAAAATAAAAAGGAAAACGTGGTCCAAGGAGGGTAACTTAGCAGTCTCAAAAAATATATAAACCAAGGGTAAGGTTGCATGGTAAACTTCTCCATTAAGGTAATAATTTGCAGAGGAAAATCCCAGGCCAAAAGTGTTAAAACTGTAGGTAAAATCGCCCTCGAAATATATTAAAATGCAGAGGCAAAATCGCAATGGAATGTATTGAAACGCAGTCCAAAGACAATAAGATACGTGGTCATTAAAAGCACAGAGAACGAAGATGAATCAATACACAATGGTATCCAAACGAAAGAAAGCGCAAGACAATCAATCAACCAAGAACACTCAACGGGGTAGATAGATGGGAAAAAACATCGTTATCTCAACATCCACGCATAGAAAAGCAGGGCATTAGGATCTATAGGTCTATTAACTCCGAAGTGATGACCATACATCCGACTCCTGTCTTACTGCTCAGGCGTGGACTGATGATCTAGGGATGAGGGCGAAGTAGAAAAAAAACACAACGCTTCACAACGAAACAATAAAACCAATAGGACAGTCACCACATTCAGGGATCGAATGCCAAGGGAATCAAGTCAAATAGTGAGCTTAAGGCTATGGGGAATTTGAGTTCTCAATTAAAATTCTAACTCAAACAACTTATTTACACAGCGAAAAGTACAGAAACGAAAGCGTAAGGTCATAATAATCTACCATGTAGAATAAAAGCAAGCGTATCGTAGCCGAAGGTGACAACTCTAAGTCAGTGTCTCGCGTTCTCTATGCAGCTCTCACTTGCCAACTGAAGATACTTCACCGATACCTCCTAGCCAACGCTAATGGTACTCTTCTTCCCCCTTAGCCCCCTGAGCCGCAAAGGGGCCACGCACACTAAACCAAAGAACAATTGGTTCCCATCTCACCTCGCAAGGTTGATCTACTGCTCCTCACCGAGGTGGGTATCCCAACTCCCACAAGATAAGTCAATCAAGTCTAAAATTCCATAGCGTAATGTTACGCATAACAGGAGAGATCCATCATCTTCCTCCTCCCTCCTTTATATAGAGTTTCTAAGTCAATTATTTCCCAAATTCCCATTTAATTTATTGTTCAATAATTTAATTCAGAAAAATACTCCCCGTACATGTGTCACCCATCCCCTTCTTTGCACCAGAAATTAATTTCATTAATTATTTAATCACTCATATTTCTCTCACCCACCTAAAAGAATTCCTAGAATCGCTCCTAGGTGTCCCCATATTCCCTTACACAATTTAATGACTTACCCCCCTTACTAATTTACTAGTTGAGTTCAATTTAGAAATTTCTTAAAGGCAAGATTCCTTGCTATGTTATTATTTCTGTTTTTTCCTTATGTTTCCCTTTCTCTTTATGTTTCCCCCTTTTTCCCTTAGTTTCCTAATTCTTCTAAAATTCTCTATTTTCCTTTTTATCTAAAACTCAAATTAGCAAGCGTAGGAAATTACCTCTTTCCCCTTTTTCTTTTTAATTAATAATTTTTTAATTAGCATAAGTAGAAAAACAACTATTTCCCTTTTTGTTAAAAAGTAATCCCCAAAGTAATTTGATATTTTTACAAATTAAATGAATGGCTTACCCCTTTCTCGTCACATGCTTAATGATGATTATCAGTATTATATATATATATATATACCACAAGTATCACTTAGACCTAGATTTTATTTTCCTAGGTTGGGCGACATTTTAATAGGAAAATTGTTTTTAAATCTTTCTTATCACAATATTCGTTCTAAGGCCATCTAGGTTTAATCACTTATTAGTTAACAATGCAACGTGCATCTCAAGATGCACTAGGATCTCCAAGGGTGCCACTCGCCTCATTCTATTTCCCTTGTGCGATGTGCCCTTCAGGACGCACTACGTGCTCCAAGGGTGCCACTCACCTCATTCTTTTTTTCTTGCGTGATGTGCCCTTCAGGATGCACTACGTGCTCCAAGGGTGCCACTCACCTCATTCTTTTTTTCTTGCGTGATGTGCCCTTCAGGATGCACTACGTGCTCCAAGGGTGCCACTCGCCTCTTGAATGACTTGGTAGATGTCAAAAACACCTGGAGTCAATACTCCGTCAGGTGATCTTGTGAGAGACTAAGGGACTCTAAGGAATAAGGCCCCTGCCTTATTGTGCGCCCCTTAGAATCATCGTGAGCGCCTGTTGCAATCTACCCTCACGACATCGTGGGTCTTCTCGAACTAGGTAATTGTTAACCTACAGTTCAAGCCAAGATGAGAGTGTTAGTAGGTTGTGGCAGGGTTGTTGTCCACACCTCTCCCTCAACGCCTCTGGTTGTCGTGCATGACCCCTCTACTCCACATGTGAGTATGGTCGACAAGATATCGTCAGCCTGCATCATCAACGAATCATGTCATAAATAAAATCAATCATCATGACATCTAATTAGATGTGAATATGTCATATCAACAATAATCAAAACCCAATAGTCCACTCCTTGACTCCATCCAGAGTTCAAGGGGTTTCATCGATGCCTCTGCATCCTCGAGGTACAAAGTCCTGCACACTCAGGAGAACCCCGTCAATATCACCTATCTATGTAAATACACAAAATAACATATCATTATATCCATAATGCCTCATAATCATAATCAAACAACAAATAGTCCCCCCGGATGGGGTGCCACGTCGCAAAGCGGAGCCACGTAGGACAACGTCGGGATGCACCATTAATACATCCACCGACAACCATCCCCTCAGCCATTAACCAAGTATGAATCCATGCAGCCAAATCCAGGCGATGAGCCCCTTCGCGCAAGTGATCGATACAATGCACCAGCGCACTCGGAAGCAAGCCTTAATGGCCATGGCGGTCGTGGTTGTCCTCCTCCTTATCACTCACCTTGATAGAATTGAGCGATATTCATCCATCACAGCGTCGAGTGTAGAGTTAATTTTAGCAGAGCGACAGTTTGCGAACCCATTGAAGCTCTGGATCAGAGCCTTCCACCTGCAAGGAACCTTGGTCATCTCCAGGGTCTCCACCATGCCCAGAGCACGAGGTAAGCCATGTAGGGGTGCCACTTGGTACACAGCCGAATCTCGCCACCAGAGACAGAATAAATTTGAGCACGCATTAGTCATGGCGTCCTTCTGAAGGCGTAGGAAACCACGAACGCCTCCAATGGCGTACATGGAAGAGATCACCTTGGAAGATGCCATGCAAAGCTATCCCAAGCTCCCTTTGTTCACAGTCCCGGACAATTGGAATCCACCCACTGATTTCGGCACAGATGACAAGCTTCCGCCTTCAGGAAAACTGCTTGGCTCCAGTGTAAATAGCCCAATGGAGAATTTTACCACCTGCTATGTTGAAGAAGAGACCCCGTCCCGCACAAAGGGAAGCAGAGACTCACCTAGTGGTGCACCTATGGAGGTGGTGACCCATCTTTCCAACCGACCAATGCATGCAAGTGAGTGAGCAACACGGCCCATTCCCTCAGCCTCCATCGACGACCACTGGCAGGACCAGCACGCCTTCACCAATTCGGAGCACCTCGCTCTAATCTTCGATATGCGGAGTCAGTTGGACGACCAAATCTTTCGCATCACCCGAATCAATCATCGACTCGACATGTTGTTCGCTGCTCATTCCAAGACTCTCTCTAAAATGCAATGCCCAACGTGCACGCAAGCTTACGTATTTCCAGCAGGATGGCGAAAGCACAGGGACGAGGACGAGTTGACCGAATAAGAGGTTCAATTATGTTCTTGGTTAGAATTTTTTTTCTGTTTTCGAACCAGGCTTTCGCCCAGTTAAATCTTAGCTATTTGTAACTAGTTTTTTGGCATACAGTTTAAACTTAATGGTTGGAAGTCCTGGTTTCCTTCGGGCAAGACGGTACTCTGATAGTTTTGTTTGCTGGGAAACAAATGGAACAGGATGCCTAGTTGTCTCGGATTCCTGTTTAGGCGGGACAGTTGGCATCATAAACAGTCACTGTAACTTGATAATGATAATATAACAGGTTCTATCCTTTTTTTTTACTTTAAAAAAAAAATTCAAACAGCCAATAGTCTAATAATCAAGATCACTTGCAAGCAAGTGTCCTCAAAGAATAAGTTTGCTCAGTGCGCATAAAAGAGGGATTTTACACTCTCAGTGCACGCAATATCGAGATGTTACATAATAGGATAACCCTAACCCTAATATTGAAAAGAATAAATTTCACACAAGCATTAATTCTCAAACCATTTAAATAAAGAGTAGTATACCATTTAAATAAAGAGTAGTATGGTTGTTATATTTTTTGTCATATTTTATATAAATATTTTTAAACAATGTAGAGATACACATATACTTAAATTTTCTCTTTCCTAAGTATTGTGACAAGGTGGGGATATTATTATTATTAAGATTATTTTTCATTAACATCAAACAAATATAAGGGAAAAATATTTTTTTTAAAAATAAGAAAAAATATTATAAAAAAATTATGAAGGATTAATGTGCTTGCTTTAATATTGTTTTTTATTGAATAGTAATTAGCTATTTTATAACCCCAATGTTTAAATGTTTTATAGTTAATTACATAACAATTTTTAAAAACAAAATAAACTAATTTAAATTCATTTTAAATTTAAATTTAAATGTTTAAAATTATGAATTTTTTTTTTTATTTTAAAGTCTTTTCACCTTTTAAAATAGAAATAACTCCAACATTAATCTTGACTTAATCTTAACCATAATAATCATTATTAGCTATAATTAACCCTAATAACCATTAACAATAGTTAACCATAATATCATTATGGAATTTTAAGTTCAAGTTCACACATCTAATGCAATGCAATGAGAATGCAATCACCATCGTCACTTATGTCAAACTTAATTCACTAAGTTTAAATATTATATGTCAAAATAGAGTTTGCAATTTTTAGAACTTACTTGAGATCTTGTTCTTGGATTTATTAACCCTAACTTCATCCAACTATATAATGACACTGAATACTTCAAAACAAATACAAAGTTTACATAAAAAAAATTCTATCTTGAACGCATTTAACTTTCATTAAATGCATAACTTTTATTGAAATTGAAGCATAACTTTCCTTACCATATATAAACTCATACATAAAACAATAGTTTTCCTTAAGTGATACAAGAACTTTCATTTCATTAAACACATAACTTTCATTGAAAGTTCATTAACATATTGAAATAGAAAACAATAGTTTTCCTTAACTCATACAAGAACTTTCATTTCATTAAACACATAACTTTAATTGAAAGTTTATTAACATATTAAAATAAAAACAATAGTTTTCCTTAACTGAGACAAAAACTCTTTCATTTCATTGAACCCATAATTTTCATTAAAAGTTCATTAACATATTGAAAGCATAACTTTCATAAAAACAAAAAAACTTTCATGAAATGCATAACTTTCATAAAAACAAAAAAACTTTCATGAAATGCATAACTTTCATTAAAAAAAAAACCGGAACTTTCATTAAAAAATCAGAACTTTCATAGAATGCATAACTTTTAGCGAACATATTGAATGCATAACATTCATTAAATTCCAGATATAATATTTTCCTATCTTTCATTAAAACATAACTCAATGAGTGACTTTCATTTAATATATTAAATGCATAACTTTAATTAAAACATATATATAAATGCATATTTCAATACTTTTCATTAACCAAGTAATTTTGATTGAACATATTGAAATCATAACTTTTATTAACCTTTTAATTTTATACATTAATTTATATATTATTTAAATTACATATTAATATTTTAGTACAATAATGATTTATCACATCAATGTATTAATATATTATTTATATTTTATTATTTTATTAATGTTTTAAGTATAAGTATTGTTTTATTGTATTAATACTTAAATATAATATTGTAATTCTTTAACACATTAATTTCTTTTGTACATATTTTATACATTAATTTATATATTATTTAAATTACATATTAATATTTTAGTACAATAATGATTTATCACATCAATATATTAATACATTATTTATATTTTATTATTTTATTAATGTTTGAAGTATAAGTATTGTTTTATTATATTAATATTTAAATATAATATTGTAATTCTTTAACACATTAATCCCTTTTGTACATATGTATTTATACATTATTAATGCATTGCTACATTATAAATATATTTTTACATTATTAATGTACTGTTTTAGTTTGTTATTATTTTGTTATTATTATATGTATTATTTTATTATTATATTTATTTACTTATTAATGTATTATTTTGTTTCTGTTAAATTAATTTATAATTTATAAATAATTGTATGATTATTAATAATAAATTATTAAGTAATACTTAATCAAAATATTTATCACACTATTAACCTTCATACCTCTTAACTCAACAAAAATATGGTGATTTTGGAAAGCTTCTCTTAATTCTTTTGCTTCTAAAGAATCACAAGTAATCACTTATCCTCTTAAGATTAATCATCATCATCATCATCATTAGATTTAAAATGTATAAATATATTAATGGTTGTGTCCATCTATGCAACTAGCAACAACCACATTTAAGTAAAAAGTGGTTGGATTGGCCTATATTAACCACTTTTTACTTAAATATGGTTGTTGCTAGTATGACCAACAATGAATCAGATTTGATGTTCATAACTTCCTTGCATTTATAAATGCATCCTTTAAAGTGTTTATTTTTTTACATTTACTTTTTAGGATTAAGAAATTACAAACTTAGATTTTCAACTACCGTGAAATAT
Organism: Picea engelmannii; assembly: GCA_009831015.1. NCBI lineage: Eukaryota > Viridiplantae > Streptophyta > Pinopsida > Pinales > Pinaceae > Picea > Picea engelmannii. The sequence continues at coordinate 470,478 of ML783525.1, read as the reverse complement.
AACCAAGATTACCTAACTTTTAACATTTACATATTAATTAAGTTTTTACATTTAAAAAAATTGGCACTTATGGTTAGTGGGATGTGAACCGTGACATGTTTGAATGCCACGTTTAGCCTGCCTTTCAATTTCAATGTAAGCTTAAAAGCATGCATAACTAGGTGGAGGTGGAGCGCTCTTAACTTAGAAGGTGGAGATTTGTTGGTTTTTAACTATGATGCACACATTTCCCTTCCTATGAGCCTGCGTGCGTTTTTAATTGTGGTGCGCACATCTCCCTTCCTGCTACTTGTTGTTCCTTGCATTTGGTTACAAAATTTGTTATCATTCTCAATCTCTTTTCATGGCTAACGTTTCTCTTCATTGACCTCTGCAAGATTAATTGACCTCATGCATGTTACAAGTTACAGTGCGAGCTTGTACCAATAATGGTACACTATTCTAGATCTAGGGTTAGAGTTTATATTTAAGGTATTATTTATACCGTACACGATTTTAAGATTTAGATCTAGATTCACTATTTTATTTGGAGCTTACAAGATTTTACTAGCAGCTTCAGCAACATGTATCCACTCTTGTGTCATGCTCATGGATCGTTCTGTTGGAAGCCTATGCGTTTTTCACTCTTGTGTCATGCTCGTGGATCGTTCTGTTGGAAGCCTATGCGTTTTTCACTCTTGTGTCATGCTCGTGGATCGCTCTATTGGAAGCCTATGCATTTTTCTAGAAGCCTAAGGAGGCTGACGATGGCTTGTATTTTATTCTCATTTCTTGTAAATTTCAAAATGGATGGTTTTACATTTAATTATGAAATACTAATATATATGTTAATATTGAGTTGTTGTAGACAATAGAATCAATGACATGCAAGTGTTTATCGGGATTTAATTCCCTCAATTGCCACATGCAATACTTATCACTGTCGCAACGAGGCAGGGTTCCATCCTCATTTCATAAAGTCAGACCCAATTAAATAATGTTAAGTATATCAACATTATACTTTAGAGTTTCATAGCGGAAAATAAGTATTGAATTGCCATAATTTACTGAATCAAAGAAAACTCCTATCTGCCCAAACTTTCCTTTTATTACGTAATAGCTTTGGGGCAGAATGGACATCTTGTATTTTATTGTTTAGGGTTGATTTTGAGAATTTCTTTATTATAATGGACACCAAATTTGACAAAATTTGTACCAAAACCTTACCTTTTCTTCCTCGTCCTCAACCACACCGCAAAGGAAGAAATATCTCTCAATATGAAGATATGCAGGAGCTTGGATATCGATCTATGGTGCTCAGGGAGTCTCTCTCGATGCCTTTTATAGACCATAATTTCGTCCATCGTTGCCTTTTATAGACCATAATTTCGTCCATCGTTTTGAGACAACCTATGAACCATTGTAACTGGACCCAATTTCAATAATTGTGTTTTACTCACTAAGTTGATAGCAAAATTATGTGAGTAAGAATTTTGTAACATAATTTTTTTATGCCTAATGATTCTTCTAAGGATGAGCCTCCTCATGAAGGTAGGTTTAACCATTATAATCCACACATTTACTTTCTTCAATCCTCCATAAATTTGACTTCAAAGGATGCAGTGTCATTCAAAAAAATATGCGTAAATAAATGGAAAGAATTTAGATTTTTGTTCTTCTGTCAAACTGTTAGAAGAGTATACTCTTATATAAAACTATACTCATTCGTTTATAGTGTTTGTTCATCAATACATACACATGTAAATGAAATTCACAAAAAAAAAAAAAATGAATGTCTGGAAGTCGCTCTACATCTTTAAAATCTAGGCTATTTCATCAAAGAGTAATATGTACTTCTTCTTAGAGCCATTAAATCTATGATTTTGATTCAATATATATCAGCATTTTTAATAAAAAAAACTTAATATCTTACACTAAAATATTCTAGAAGAACTATCAATAAAATAAAAATAAATAATATATATCAAATACATTTACACAATTAATCAATTAACATAATGAGAGTTAATTAAAAGTTTTTTAAGCCGAACAACAAGCATATAAATATACAATGTTTGCAAGGCTAGCCAATATATATATTGTATTCAAATCAATACTTAAGTGTCAGCTCTGGTTCTAGTTCGAATTTTCCACAAACTTTATATAGAATTTTTTAATGCTAATAGTTTCTTCCTTCATTTGCTTCTTTTTCTTTTCTTGTAGAACTCTTTTAGATTCGCTCTGTTAGCTTTTGTCTCTTTTCTTGTAGAACTCTTTTAGATTCTCTCTGTTAGCTTTTGTCTCAGATATTAGTTTTACAAATAATTCTTAGAATCTTCTGCATTTGCAATTCTCATTGCTTTGGTCACTTGCAATTCTCTCTGTTGTATCGCTGCCGAAGTACTTACCTTACTAGGGAGGGGATGGCCCTATCTGTTAGTCGCGTGCCGCCGGCCGAAGAACTTACTAGGGAGGGTGTTTATTCAGATGCCCTATCTGTTAAGATGTCGCTCGTAGTCGTTATTCCTTCCCTTTAATGGGATGTCAATCCACTGGATCTTGCTCTGTGTCCGGAATGGGATCTCCAATGAAGAATGGATCCGGAACAATACAATAGAGGTAGAGACAGAAGTGAAAGCTGTTAACCCCTCATTTGAACCAGTCCTAGCTCCCCACTACTATACCATAGTAGGGAAGCGAAGCACCTATACTAGACTATAGTAGGTAGCGAAGCTTGTTCCTGTTGCTTACGAGTTATGGGCTAACGAGTGGGTAAAGGAATTAGTAATGGGGGGAAAGACTAGCCCGCCTCTCTCCGGTATGACCAAACGACGTGTCTCTTCATGGCATGGTTTCTGGACCCTTATAATCTTTTGTATTATTTAGTCTCATTGTTTTCGCCACTTACAAAGAGTAGTGCAAATAAGTAAAAGTTCTTTTCTATTTTAATTTTTTTTTTTAAATGAAGCTTTTTTCATAAACAAAAACTCAAAGTTAGAATTAGAGTAAAATTACGATTAAGATTATTCCTATTAAAATTAATGTTAAATTTAATAATAATATATTATTACATTAAAAAATATCAATATTATATTATTAATATTAATATAAATTATTACTAATGATTATAAATAATATTATTAATATTTATTAAGATTATAAATAATATTATTAATATTTATTAAGAGATGTTGTTATATATTATATATATAATATGTTTTTATATATTGTTATAATAGTATGATATTAATGTATTAATAGTAATTAATCTCATTAATATAATGAATATTAGTTATTAATAATCATATTATTAATATTAATATCTTTAATATTAATTTTTTTTAACATATCCTATTAAAATTGTGATAGATTTATTAATAATACATTATTAGAGTAAAAATTCATTCCTATTATATTATTGATATTATGGTTTAATATAATATAAATCATTTTTAATAGTTATTAATAATATTAATAATATTTATTAACCAATGTTTTCATTGATATTATGAATATTAATATAGTCATAGGGTGAAATTATGGAGGTGGGTTACATTTTCATGACAATAAGGTCTCTAACATTCCGAAAAAACTTTTTTCAGCCAAACCAATATTATTTTTCGTTCGAAAGATATTGTTTCCGGCCGAACTATTTTTCGGTCGAAAAATGAAACGTCAAATTGAACAGTGCATTGATCGCACCCTCGATTTGAGTGTAAAAATTTAGTCGGCTGGATATTTTCTCTCCGACAATACTCTTTCAGCCAAAAGATTGTTCGGTCGCACAATTGTTCAGTCGGACTATAGCTGAACAATCTTTCGGCTGAAAGATTGTTTATATATCAACCACACATCGATCATGAAACATTTTACGAATTGTGTTGTTGTTTCATAGCGATTGTGAGTGAGTGCAGAGGTTGTGTAGGTAGGCGTGTTGTGAGCGAAGAGGTCGTGTCAGCGTTTGTGAGCACAGGGGTCGTGTTGGCGTTTGTGAGCGTGGGCGTGCCGAACTCCAGGTAATTTTCGAAGCTTTAGTATATAATTTAAGTTTAAATTTTTAAAATGTGTTGTTAATTTATATTGTAAATTTTCAATTTATTGTTTTGTAATGTGTTGTTAATTTATACGTAAGTCACAGTCCACTGGACTGTGATTTGGCCGTGGGAGGCCAGCCCTGTGGCCAAGCCGTGCGATCAAATAAAACAAAAAAAAAAAAAATGAACAAAACATAGATATGTTTATATTATAATATGTCCATAATATTCATGTTTATAATTCAATAAATTATCACATCTATAATAAATTTAATTTCAAAAATACATCACAACAAAAAATATGAATTTTCATTTTAATGTTGATGGATATGATGTTGAAGATCAACTTTAACAAGAAATTGAGCCAAGCATAATTATGTATATATTATAGTATGTTCATAGCATTCATGTTTAGAATTTGAAATAAATTATCACATCTATAATGATTTTTAATTTTTTTTTTATGTTTAAAATTTAGTAAAATTTTATAAATAATTAAATTAAATAAATTTTGTTAATGTAAATATAAGTTTATAGTCAATTTATAGTTATATATATTTGATGTGCTTAGAATTTAGTAAATTTGATATATTTTTTTTATGTTTATTGTTTAACAAATTTGGTGTGTTTTTAAAATTAAATCTATAATTATATTGATATTGATAATAACATTATAGATCATATTGAAATCAACAAATTTGAGGCTAAAAATCCCAACCATATTGTATGATATCATGTTCAACATATCTTTGAATCAAAAATACCGATATCTATTGTTTCATAAGAAACTACATCAAAACATTTATTGGCATGTATAACATAGTTACTAACTTGACAAGAACTATGACTTCAAAGGGAGAATTATAGCCCTAAAATCCCATATGTTTTAGTCAAAAATAGCAAAATCAACTCCCATTAGGAAAAGCGGTGCTACTGGTAGCACCCTTTTTTATCAATATTAAAATTACCACTTTATGCAACTATGACTTTAAGAATGTCATAATAGCACACTTTTTTGTTTTTCAGGTTAAAACTATAACTTCTTTCAAATCTCTGGACTTGACAAACAATACCATTGCAACTAAAACCTTCATTGCTAAGAGTCATTTATATTTGGACTAGATTGACAAAACACATCTTGAAACCATCTAGTGATACCTAATGATAATGGGTAAGTAAATCTCCCTCTATGCTTCACATGTCGTACATATTGTCAAGTCTTGGTCACATCTCTGTGTAAGACATGAGTGACCTACTTGTGTAGTAAATTGCTCAAAAAGGAACCAGTCTCCCACTTTG